>CM076655.1:7799328-7928886 GCA_038496675.1 Rachycentron canadum
ATATATATATATATATATATATATATATATATATTTGCTGTAAAAGTAACTTTATTTTAGATGGTCAGTGTTTTCAAAGAGATATGTTGGAGTCGGAGCTGTTCCCTTGCTGGTTTGAAGTGAAGTTTTGTTATTCTAGTGTTCAAGGTAACTGAATGTAGCATTTTCAAATTACAGCTGTTTTATGGTGCGTTAGTCCAGAAAAGCACAATGTTGTAACAGATTTCAAATGCTGTACATTTTTTTAAATCTTGCTGAACCTATTCAGTTTCCTGACCACAATGTTTTTCAGTGAATCGTTGATCAGATGGATTAAGACAAGATGATAAATACTAAACTTGCTCCTAGGTAGACATTATTTCTGAGCATTAACCTCTGTGTCTGATGAAAATTAATCCCCCCTTAATGTGTTTCACATTGGAATTAACACGTTCACAAGATTCAAACTACCAAATCAAATGAAATCTCATTACAGCCAAAGTGATACAAATCAACTCAAGAATAAAAAAGTTATTTACAGTTTGGATTAACTGAAATAAATATTTTTAAATAGATGACAATAAAAAGTATTTGATTGTTTTGCAGTACACTGGGGTGATGTGATGTTTAGACTAACTGGATGAAATAAAGTTGATGAAATCTTGTATCTGGTGTCTATTTATGATGCACATGAGGCCCTACAGCACCATCTTCTGCTTTGAACTGAACACAGCAGAGTACGTTACAAAAGTGTTTTATTCCAAGGCACATCATGTTCATAAGAATTATGCATTGATAGCAAGCGTGGACTGAATATAGTTAATTTAACTGCACACAGATCTGAAGTCCGAGGGACTTTACAAAGCAATGCACAGAAACAACAGATTGGCATATAACATTCAGTGTTCATTCATGTGACCACTACAGCACAAACTGCTTCTCTAGATGGTGGCAGGACAATCTGATGGCTTCTTTTGCCACCAGGAAAGAAACAGCAGAGAAATTTGGACTTAAACACTCAAGGAATAGCTGGACAGTGATTATTATCTCCAGATTTTCCACAGCAGATATTAATGCAATAAATAATCACTGTAATCATTTATAGAAGAAAAACTAAAGCATATTCAACTGAACAGTCTCTGTCTACAACTGCAAAATATAACTGGTGTGATTTCAATTTTACAACTTGCAAAATTTGATTTTATGAAAATCGACTTGATTGATCAGTGGTTTTTGTTTGTCAGTAACTTGTTTGGTGAAACTGCTGGGTCTAGTTTGCTGACCCTGATGTGGTTCCCATTGCCCTGGGTTCAAAAGTTGTTCTTTGATCAAGTGCATCAGCGCAAATTATAATCATCATATGAAAAAAGCAGAGAAATAAACAAAATTGCATCACTGAATGAAACTCTTAGAAACAGTAACACCATCTCTCCTATGACAAAAAGAACACAAATGCATTTACAATTAAGCCATTTCATAACACAAACCTTCTCTTTGCAGTAAGCAAATAACATAATCCAAGCACAAACAATGCAATTCGTGTAACAACTTCTGTTTAAATTTAATAATGAATAATGTTCACATTCACTAACAGAGATCTGATAATTTACCTAAGATGAAGGTGGACACAACTACAAAAACCTGTTTCTTCTATAGTTGACGTCACTATTCACAGTCAGCCGTCCTCTTCTCTGCTTTGAGTCGTTGACCTTATCTATGTTCGAACTTTGTGCACATTATCTCCAAGGTAACCTCTACAGTGCTATCTTTGGAATGTGTTGGACTTTGCCAAGGTGGCATTTCAATTGGCACTTGGGTCAAACTGACATTTACATTTCACGTAACTGGCGTTTTGCACATTTTGTCTCCAGCAGCTTCTTACATTGAGTTTATTTGTCCTACCTTGTTTAGTAATTACACATTTGGGAGACTGAAAATGAAAATTTGCATTTGGATTCAACAACTTCATTGTTCACAAAGGATATAATGGAAAAAAAGATAAATAAGGGTAATATAAATACTCTGGAATATAATAATATAACAGTGTTATCATCATTTTCCACTCGAGGAAAATTAGTTAAAATATAACTCTGTAGTGTCCACTCTTACATAGGGCACCACTATTAAAGTGTCTTTGGATAGATGTTAAAGATTGTACTAGCACATGACCACAGTGGCACAGCTCATCATCTCTCTGTTCCCTGGATGTGGACATCTGCTTAAAGGCTCTGAAGATCCATCATACCCCTACACAGTGTCAGAGGATCAAAGTGTCAAAGGGGGGAGCGTGTCCAAGGGGAGTTACCTCAACAAAAGATAGTCGGCTACTGAAGGATAGGAAATCACCTCTGCAAGCTCTGAAGACCATATGATCTGGTGGATGTGCTAAAAGAAAACAAGGGGAATCTAAGCTCTCTTCATAGTAAGAAGTGCTGCCCTGAGGCACCTACAGCAGATGGATGGGCCATTCAGTGTAACCCTTTCAGCTTAGCAGGGCCTAGCCTTGGATAAATGCGGTTACCGTCTACTTCAGCAAACAAAAGTCATGGCTGGCCCATATGAGCCGTACATATTCAGCAAAACTCCTCCTCACATAGTGCCTCCCCCACCAGGAGAGAGTGTTTGTCGGGCTCGCTGAGCACCAAGCTGTTGAGTGAGTGCTTGTCAGAGCGCAGGGAGTTGATCGAGGCACGACTGTAGTTGACAATGCGGTCCAGCAAGCTGAGTTTGGGGGATGGACGACGCATCTCACCCATGCCAATGTGAATGCTGACATCAGACAGGCTGCCCTGCCGCCTGCTGTTACCTAGTCGAGCCTCCAACTTCTCTGCGCTGGGCTTAGTGTAACTAGACAAAGAGAGAGAGAGAAAAATAAAGTGATTGGGAAACAGTTTGATGATGACACTCACAGGAGGGAAAACAAAGCTCACAGATAAAAAGGCCTCAACTAAGAATCAAATATCTCATTACCATTTGAGTAGAAGAGAGGACAAAACCACAGAGACAGATGACAGTGCCATGGCAGCAGAGCCCATCCATGGCTGTAACACCAGACCAATGGGAAGAAATACACCTGGGAACAGACAACATTTACATGGCTGCTGTAGTCCAAATTATTTGAATGATTATTGTCAGTGTGATTATATAATTTAAATAAATCTTGTAATGTTTTGCAGTCACCTACCAGCAGCAATGGGAATGCCAACCAGGTTGTAGATAAGTGCAAATACAAAGTTGATCCTGATCCTCTTGACAGTTTTCTTAGAAAGGTCGATACTACCCACCACATCCAAGAGGTCATTCTGTAGACAAGATAAAGGTATTAAAATATCTCCCTCCCTACCTCTGCAGAAACACATATGAGATGATAAGGCAACGGTTTTAATCAGGTTTTGATAGGTCAAAACAAAAAACAAAGAAGTTTTTGATCAAAATGCGAAATGCAACAGAATCACTTGTACTTTTGGTGTGAGTGAGATATGACACTGTGCTGATTGATACCATTTATAAAACACATTAATTCATGACAGATTTTAAAAAATCCTCCAAGCTCAAACGCTTACCCTGATCAACACCACATCTGCTGCTTCTATGGCCACATCTGTCCCGGTTCCTATGGCGATGCCCACATCAGCCATGGCCAGAGCAGGTGAGTCGTTAATACCATCACCCACCATGGCTACTCTCTTGCCTGCCTGCTGCAGCTGCTCCACTTTGGCCACCTTGTGGGAGGGAAGCACTTCCGCAAACACTTTTCTGATACCCACCTTGAGGACAGACAAGAACAGGCTCAGAGACGCACAAAAAACCTCATGGGTTTCCTTTTACAGCTTAATGCACTTAAATGGTAAAACTGTTTAATATGTTATGTAATCATCAACCTCTATTTAAAATATGTGTTTGTATAGGTTTGTATAAAATGCAAAATAATGACTACAGTTATCACTCTCAGAATACTATCACATTGTCAATATTGTCTGTGTCACCCAGCTCTATGCCCGCACTCTCTTCATACCTGTGCAGCAATGGCCCGTGCTGTTTTGCTGTTGTCTCCAGTCATCAACACAACTTCCAGACCCATGTTGGTCAGAGTGTGTACTGCAAGCTCAGCCTCTGGTTTCACTGTGTCAGCTATGGCTATCATTGCACACAGCAAGTCTAGCACAAATAAAAATTGTTAACAATAAGACTAATAAGACTAACTATTTCCTTTACATACATTTTAGAAGAGTTTTGAAAGTGGGTCAGGGGAATTATGGTAAAAGGCATATTAGATATAGATTACACGTCAAACAGCACTACTTACTGTCTACAGCTACTAGAACAGCAGTGCGTCCTCTGCGCTCATGTTCCATCATAGCCTCGTCTATATCAGGTGTGATCTGCAGGCAATTTCTTCTCATCCACTCTCTGTTGCCAATCAGGACAATGTAGGTGGCTGTCTGGACGAGGCCTAACACAGATAACACATGGGTTAGACAGCAGCAAGGAAACATAAAAGTGAATTAAGCAAAATTGTACTAACTCCATAATTATTTCAATTCGCATTGTTTCGGTAATTCTGCAAAACAACAGTTGGAGTTGCATTTCCCAACTTACTTAATGGTTGTGGGTCCATGATGAGTGGATGGGAGCTGGTGGTTATCCGAGTGTCACTGATCTGGACAAGGACGCTGTTGCGCTGGTTGTTGTCCTCACTGTCACTGTCCGCCTGTTTCAGCAGGGTCTCCGTGTTGCTGACTTGACATCTGATGCCACAGCCTGGCACCGCCTGAAAGTCTGTACATGTGCCAAGAGACTCTGTGCCAAGCTCCTGCACACAGATACAGATGGATGTTTAATAAAACATTTTAGAAATCTGGAAATCTAAATCATGTAGAGGTGGAGGTTAAACATATTTTAGAGACTGACCTGTTTGCAGTATTTGGTGATAGCAGCTCCCAGAGGGTGTTCGCTGTTGTTCTCAGCTGTACCCACAATGGCCAGGAGTCGGGACCGAGGCATCTTGTTCCCCTCCACAACTATCTTGACTTGGATAACCTTTGGAGCACCATATGTGATGGTGCCAGTCTTATCAAAAACCACCGACTGAACCTGCACATAATGGAAGATATGATAAAAAAACATGAAGAATCAGAATCAGACTGAGGAAATACTATCATCATTTTAGGATATTTAATCAGTGTAACATCTGGTCTAAAGTGGTTTTGTAACCTAGTAAAATAGAATCATTTCATAATATGCTTAAACAGACAGTTGGTCTGTTACATAAATGACATAAGTGTCAGGGAGTATCATCATTAACACACCTTATGTGCCATCTCGAGAGGCTCTCCTCCCTTTATGAGAATGCCATTTTGGGCCCCAACCCCTGTGCCCACCATGACAGCTGTTGGAGTTGCTAAGCCAAGGGAACAGGGACAGGCGATGCATAACACTGTGATGGAGGCCTGGAAGGCAAAGCGGATCACTACCTCAGACCTAGATATGCTCTTGTCATAACCCTGCAGGGAAAATGGAAATGGGGCAGTTAGTTTTTCTTTCAAATCAATTGCAATTGTTATTTTCAGTGGAGAGAAGTTTAAGGATATTATAAGAAACATTATATGCCATAGAAAGTATAGTGAGAAGATTGGTACAATCAGACATTCATTCTAAAAAGAGGACTCACAGGGAAGTACTTCTCCACAAGTGAGAAGTCCAAAAAGCCAATGATGATCCAGGCGAGCAGCGTAAGAACGGATATACCAACAATGAATGGTACAAAGTAGCCACTAATCTTATCCGCATACTGCTGGATGGGAGCCTAAAAAATAAAATGTATGAAATGATACACCTGCCTAATCTTACCCTCAGAGCAAGAAGACACACTGCAGAACTCAAAATCACATAATTCACCTTTGAGGTTTGAGCCTCCTCCACTAGTTTGACAATCTGAGACAGTGTTGTGTCCATACCAACATGTGTAGCACTGACAAGCAGAGAGCCATTCTGGTTAATGGACCCAGCAATCACAGAGCTCCCGGGCTTCTTAGTCACTGGCATGGCCTCACCTGAAGTCACAAGTATCAGCTGGTCAGAAAACACAGCAGTACAAGGAAGCAGATAACAGAAGCCATGGAATAATAACCAAAATGTTGATATGTGATAAAGCTGGAAAATTATCTTTTTATATTCTTGAGTTATTTTCTGATCAATACAAACAATGTGATAAATTACTGTGTACAGTTGTAGTCTGTGTCAACTTTTTTGTGGACGTTCACCTGAATACTTACATTTAGCATATTATGGGACCACACTCATATGAAGTCATAAACTAACAAACCTAAGACACTTTATTTCTCCTTTAATGTGACCAACCTGTGATGAGAGACTCGTCGGCCATGGAGTGCCCCTCGATGACCCTCCCATCTACTGGAAACTTCCCTCCTGGTACGACTTTCACTACATCACCCCTCTGCACCAGCTCAACATCCACCTGCTCCTCACTGAACAACATATGGATGTCAAACAATGTAGATGTTCACTTTTAACATAATTCTATTTTTCAAAATAGATAATAACAATGCTCATTCAAAATTTTCTTGAGCCAGATTCTGTCTGCAGGATCCCTGAAAGTATCAGATCAAAGCTACCTTTCTAGTGTTATTTCCCATTTTTAAGTAAGGCCCAATGTCACATAAAAAAGAACTAATCAGATTCTTTCATTGTAATTTTCCACATCAAATATTAACACTGGACAATCCTAAAAACAAAAACAAAAACAAAAACAAGTTATGATAACATGATATGTGAGGCTAGTTTGTTTTCTCAAGAAACAATTAAAACTGGAGATTAAATCTAAATGCCAGTTGAATCTAACGAAAATATTTGTAATTCTCACTTGCAGCATGTGTATGCAGCCTTATGCCACGTTAGACCGTCCCATTTACATTTCAACTGCAAACATTTTTATATTCTGTTATCTAAACTAACTAAAGATATGAAATGTACTAGTAAAAAGCAAATGTAGAGTAAACAAGTACCTGAGAATAGACTTGTCACTGCTGAGAGTGACCACTGTGGCCTCAGTAGCTTGTAGAGACATGAGTTTGGACAAAGCTTCAGACGTCTTGCTCTGGATGGAGAAAGCAGGCAATGAAAAAATTTTCAAATTGAAATTTCCATTTCAAATGGCATTGTTCATTTCAATGTTTTAACAAAAAATATCAATAATAATGATGAGCTAAACCTTGGCAATCTGTTCCAGCCAGCGTCCCAGAGAGATGAAGACAAACAGCATAGGTGGCGTGTCAAAGAAGGTGATGGGGTTGACTTTAGCCTTTTCTGCCACTGCCACAACTAGGACAACCAGTGAGTAGGTGAAGGCTATGGAGGTAGCCAGAACTATTAGCACATCCATGTTGGCAGATCGGTGTTTGACTGCTTTGTAGGCTTGAATGTAGAAGTAGCGACCTCCAATAAACTGAAAAGAGGAAAAACTGAAAAGTTTTAATTCACAGAAGCATAAAAGAATTACTATGAACTTCCAGATCACTTGTCATGATTTACCTGTACAGGGACGCAGAAGAGGAAGGAGAGGAGGTTCATGATGGAGAGGCCTGGGAACAGCTGTCTCTCCAGGAACATGTCAGAGTGGTAATGATTGCGGTCTTCCACTGTAGCATTGTGTTTATGTGAAACATTCATCTGGTGATCCATGATAATCATGTAGATCATCATGCCCATGACAGGCACACAGAAAATCAAGCTCACCAGAAAAGATTTCCTCCACCTTAGAGAGTAAAAAAAATTGTGTAGTAAAACTTTTATTAATTTTATTTTGTGACCCAGTTTTAAAATCACTGGCACTAATGGTCCAGGCTATAGGGAGGATGCACTGAGATGTAATGTGAAGTAGGGCTGTTTCCACTACTCTACAGGCAAACACATGAACAAGGTTAGAGTGGCACAGATGGAAGACAAACAAGTACAAACAGCATGCACAAGGTACTTACTGTCGTATCTCTTTGCTATGGTCCAGGTGACTAGCAGTGCGGTCCCTCTTTACCAAAGATGCTTCAAATCCGAGATCCTACAAATAACAGTCAAACCAATGATCAAGTCAATACAATACAGCATGTCAAATGTATGAAAAAATTGTCACTAATGCATTGGTGTGTACAAATATCTGTTGGTGTCAACAAGCAATAAGGAACATTGATAAAAATAACTGAACAAAAGCATGAATAACAGTCAGAGGCAGAAGGAATACCTCAATCAGCTTGATGATGTCTCGTGGCCCTATAATTTCAGAGTCGTACTTAACATGTGCTTTGTTGGTTGCCAAGGCAACAGAGGCATATATAACCCCCTTTTCTCTCATAAGGCTGGATTCGATTTTATGAACACAAGAGGCACACGTCATTCCCCTGACCTGAAAGAAGGTGAAGAGGAGCACAAGTAGAGAAAGGGACAAAATTATCTTAAAAAGGGTATGAAGTGAGGAACCGGTATGATTAATTTAATCTTCTTAAAAGGAGGTCACGTGTATTCAACATTCTTCTCAGATACTGATGGAAATGTTTATTTACGAATTTCATAAGGTGGAAATGTATTACTGCGTTGAAGGTACCTTGTCTTTTTAATACAACACGTCATGTCAATGATATCTTATACTAACTCACCACTAGTTCTAGGTTTCCATCTGAACCTTCATAGTTCTCCATCACAGAGGCGGTGAAGCCAAGCTCTTTAACACACTCAGCTATCCTCACGGGGTCGATCACCTCAGCATTGTAGCGAACCTCTGCTTTACTGGCCATTAGTGCCACCAGAACAGAGTGGATACCTGAACAACATTTAAGATTTTATCTTTAGCTCCTAGTGAAAGCAACAAGACAGCAAATCCTTAGTATAGTAAGTAAATATTTGTGTCTTAACTGACCAGGTTCGTTCTTGAGATTTCGTTCGATGTTTGCCACACAGGACGCACAGGTCATCCCTCCAATCTGGATATAGCATTTAGTAGAGTGCTTGTCTCTGTTGTGTCCCTGGGGTGTTTCTTTCTGGAGGTCACTATCCACCTCCTTATCTTTCACAGCTGCTAGACTCAAAGACTTAGAGAGACTGGGATCTGGCGCAGTTAGCAGGGAATTGGTCTCTGTGGAGAACAAATTAGCCATTAAGGCAATGTTAGCTACAATGTTCCACCCTTAAGGTTCAAGTACCCCCAGTGGCTGAGCCAAATTAACAGAAGCCACTTGTAGAGGGAGACACTTAAACAGTTGGGGGCATCCAGAGGCAACAAAGTTCAGCTTCAGACTATCTACAGGCAATACTCTAATCAAAACACACAAATACAACTAGCCATTTCACTATGTAAGAAACCATAAAATTCAACAACCACACCAAATGTCCTCTCACCAGGTAGGAAGGCGTCAAAGCCCATGTCCTCTATGGCCTCCTTCAGCTCCTCTGGTGAGGTCAGGAGGGGATCATATTCAAAGATTCCCTGGTGATCAGACAGAGAGACCTGGGCTGACGCCACTCCCTTCCTTTGGGAGATCATGCCTTCAATGGACTGGACACAGGAGTTGCACGTCATGCCCTCGATGCAAATATTAACTACAGATGCAAGAGGTTGGGAGAAACAAGGCTGTAAGGCAGCAAGTTTGGCCTGGGTTGCTCCTGTAGGCCAAGGTGACAAGGCAGGTATAGGTGAGATGGATACAGGACTTAGAGGGCCAGAGGAGTCCCAGAGCTGAGTCTTGAAGTTTCCTGGAGGCAGTGCCTCAATTGCCTGCTGCAGCTGAGGCACAGTGACCTTTAGAGGATCATAGCAGATGGAGGCCTTCTCCTTCTCCAAAGAGACCTCCACAGAGGAGACACCGGGTAGCATAGAGATATTGTCCTGAATATTGACCACACAGGAATGACAGTGCATGCCCTTCACCCTGAGCATTACAAGTGTTGTGTCTATGAATATTTCTGTCTCCTCTGAAGTCTCTGATGGCGAGGAAACAGTTGGTTTTTGAGAATCAACAAAACGTTCAATTTCACTGGGGAACAGCTGCAGAGTGCGAGGCTTGGACTTGGCAGAAGCTTTGAAGCCGGCCACAGCAATCTGGTCGATGATGGTTTGGACAGTAATGAGGTAAGGCAGGTACACGATTGTAGCTTCCTGAGACTCTAAAACAACTGTGGATAATTAAGACATGACAAAATTACCAAAGCAGAAATAAAATAGATCTTTAACAATGTCAACAATTGCTTGCATTTACGCACATTCCATCATTGTAAAACTGTGTAATGAGAATACAATTTAATAATATACTCCATTCTGAACAATGTAACTAGAATATGCAGTACACACCTGGCAGTATGTACAACCAGTTTACACACAATGACAATACTGTACTCAGCAAACTTAATCCTGACAGCCTACAGTCCAATCCTAGAATACCAATGATAGAGGATTTCATGAGTCATGGCCAAATCCTACTGAGAAATCTATCAGTGGTGAATCCACAAAGGGGGCTGACATACACAATGACATGTCCCGTCACCTGAAAGATGTGCACTCCTACATAGTGCAACTGTGTTACAACATCCCACCTAGCTCAGACTGTAATACATGTCTGCAAGTGTATGAACAGGCAAAGTTCATTACCTTTGATCTTTTCAATCCCTTTCAGTTTTCCAATCTTCCCTTCAATAGTGGTGGTGCAGGAGTGGCATGTCATTCCTTCAATGCACAGCTTAAGCAGTGCCACTGCTCCTCCCCTGCTGTGAGATGGGGACAAGTTTGGGCCTTTTTGCACAGGGCTGCTGGGTGTGGGGATCTCCAGAGGTGTTACACTGGCCACCACCTGGCCTAGCTGCAGCACTGAAGTCAGGGAAGGAACAAAGGTGACACTGAGATCCCTCTGGCTCTCTCTGACATCCACCACTCCCTGAATCTGGGATAGCTTCTCCAAAGCCTCCTCTAGGGCTGCAGGTGTCAGGCCTGAGGTGGATATCAGCTGGGTATCTGTCGAGACTGGTGTGGCTGTGATGGACTCTGATAGACCCAATTCAAAGCCCATGTCCTCGATGGCCTCAGAAAGAGACTCTGGACTCTGTTGGTTGTGGTCAAATATGACAGTGGCATTCTTCTGCTCTAAAGACACCTACAAAATAAAAGTCAGGTTATGAGTTTAACTCAGCCACTATGTAAAAAAACAAACAAAAATCAAGCTAACCTAAATCAATTCAACTGCTAAAAACACTTGCATTTAAGTTGACTCTGTTTTCCTCTGATAGTCTGGATGATAACCCTGTCAAAAAAAGATGTAGCAGGGGCCACTCCTTTTTCATATAAAGCATATGTAGTAATAAAAGCATATGTAGTATATGTTTTCTCTCTTGTAAAACAGTAGAGTTAACAATAACATGAAACATTCAATGTAGGTCTGTTGGCCTTGTTGGACAAAGTTTTTAAATCAGTATATTATTAATGTCAGAATGTTTATTTTAATAATCAATGTTATTGATTTCATTTAAATTCTTGCCTAATGTAGACTGACTCGCTTCCTTCAACTGCCACACCGTGATTCTGTCTTTTTGTAACAAGGGAACATTAGAATATAAAAAAGGGCTTAAATTAGTCCACAGCCTTGGTAAGCTTCCAGCATGTTTCGTCAGCATGATGACCCTTAGCTCTCAACATGTGACATACTGAAGGGATCACCTGACTGAGCCATAACTTACAAACCACAGAGTGGGTTTTGTATGAAGTAAATGCGCCTGCCTGTTAGATTAACCATTTTTTCAAAGAAGAGATGGGAGACAGTGAGAACGAGGCATTAACTACAGAAAAATCTATACACTCCTCCCTGAATGTCTCTAAACATTACCATAAACTGACCCAGGCACTAGATTCTCTTCAGACACAAATGACATTTCCTCTTGGTACAGATTGCATTTTGACCTGCTGTCACAGGGCTGCAAAGGGCAGAGCTCTAGCTCAAGCACAATATTACATTATCTTCTCATTTCACCTCAGCCTGAGGGGTAAACACACAATAAACAAAACAGCAGGCCACAACAATTGTAATTTAACTATCCCTAATGGCTCCACTGATTTATTGTAAATCAGAGCAGCCAGTCCTGAGGGAGAGACTGTCAAATTAATAATGCTGTATAGCTCTATGTTTGGCAGGAAACTTTATTTAATAATGTATACACATCTTCCCTGTATACCAGAGCCTAATACTGTATTTTAAAATACAGTCTGCATCATTACAACATTCATTTTGGTAATTGCGGATCCTTTTTTTTGTTTTTTGTTTTTTTTAAACGGAAGTGACATGCCAGAAATTCTCAATCAGCAAAAAACTACACTTCAACATAGGAAAAATCCTAAATGCCACTGAATGTAAAAAGCATTCCTATATCTTTGCAAAGACTGTTTACCTTTATATGTATGACTCCTGGGAGAGACCCGATGCGCTGCTCTATGGACTGGACACAGGAGCCACAAGTCATACCCTCAACTCCGAGGGAAACTGAACACAGAGTAACTTTCTGCGTCATGATTGGTTAGTCTGAAATGATAAAAGACTCTCACAAAATGTACAATTAAGAAAGTCAGACAATCATGTTAGGATCTTGGTAATAAAGAAAAAACCTTATTGATGAAGACTGAGTTAGCACATTTGTAATATGGTTATATGGTACGATGCATCAGTTAAGTGTGCTACTAAAAGTCAAAACAAGAAAAAGAGAGAAATTTAAGAAAACTATTTAAAAGGAAAAAATATTTTTAAAATTGTAAATCAAATCTTTATGAGTATTTCTTGAAAAATAAGATTCAGAATTTGCAAATCATCTGATACACCTGTGAAGGAAGAAATAACAAATCTGTATCAATTTTTACAAAACTGTACCAATAAAGATCATTTCACATTCACAGCCTGTAACCACTAATCACATTTCTGGCATCTTCACTTGACAAAGGGCAGAACACAATGTACAGAATGTAATAAAAATATATTAAGGATGGATAATATTTCCTTGTTTAGATTTAATGGTTCGATTATTAAACTGCGGATGTTAAACAAAGGTAGATTCAAATTTGACTTCGCAGCACTAAAATTGGCTCCATTTCAGCTAGGCAATGACAAACAATAGCCCAACTCTGGGAATATCAAGTGTAAACATCATGACTGACTTTTAAGAATCATGTCAGGGAGCAAACTTAATTGTCATTTATCAACTCAGTGTTTACCTGAAATATGAAAATGATCAGATTCTCTTGAGCGCTGACAGACACTTGCCAGTTGTTAGTCTTATAATTAAACTCTTCTCAGAGTTGAGGCTGGTTCACGCCTGAGACAACATTGAATGTCATGAATATCGGACAAACAGGAGAGAAAACTGGTTCCACATGACATGAAATTATATACGTGTCAGAGGAGACAAATACAATACAATCACTATTAACGCTACAAAAGCAAGTCAACATTAACCTGCTTGTACTCGGTTGGGCTGGGTTAGTTATCCATCAAATGTAATTTACCTATTTTGATGAGTAACAACGTTATTATGTCTCTTGTATTTAAATTATCCACGGTTAAGGAAGCTAACAGCTAGCTTGACTAAGCTTAACAGTAAGTTAAACTTACCCCAGCTGTCGCCTGTCTCTAAACTTATAAAACAGTATAGGTAATCAATGCATCTTAACTTACTTAACTTAGGGTTGCTAGGCTTGTGATATGGTGAGGATAAAAGAAAATGTAAGACTCTCACCTTATTCAGGGGAAGTATCCAGTTAGCTAGCTACAGGCTACAGTCGTCGCCTATCTAAATCCAGCTAGCAAGCTAGCTAGCCTCTTCTCTTTAGCCTACGTTGCAAGCAGCTACACGGACACTTTGTGGCATCTTTCTGCTTGTGAGGAACAGCAGAGGTTGCTGAAGTAAGAGTTGTCCTCCCTGTTATCATTAAACTCAACTGAAGGAGGCTGTTTTGCTTCTTCTTCGCATGCCGACGTGACTGACAGCTAAACACTGGGTCATCAGAGCGGGGAGGCGGGGGGGCGGGGGGAGTTCGGTTTGCCCTGAGTTTGATCTTACAGGCTCTGTTCACTCCATGTTGCCTGCCATAAACCAAAACATGCAGGTTTAACCATGTTGGGTATAAAAGCATAGAGCAAAAGCATAAAAACCACAAAAAAACAAAAAAAAACCCCAAAAACATAACACTTTTTTTTGCCTATCTTTTAAGATCAAGTGTATAACGCCGGCATTTTTTTTTTGTCTTTTTGCTGTATTCTTTGAGCTGATTTTAAACATCTAGTGTGAGCTTGTCCTTGTTCTTCTCTGCCTCTGCAGAAGTTGTTGCTATTCATATAACAGGCACAAATGTTTTAAATGAAAATGAGATGGAAAATGATAAAATAGGAAAACAGGTAAAACTTAAGCAGTAAGTTAAGTCATTCATAGCAGACATTCAAAGACAGACAGTATGGGGGTTCTATTGAGTCACTTTACTGTTTTGAGCATAGTTTGAGTATGGTTTGATGTCTAGTTTCTTTCTTCAAACCATTTTAAATAAATCATTTGACTTTGCCATATTTTCCCCACTTAGAGTATCCTGTAATCTTATAACAAATGTAATACAACTGGGTTGTAATACATTTATCATAAGGTTACAGATTACACACGCATCCACTATGTTATTTCATCTGTAAAAGTTTTATATTCAGTGGGAGAACAAAAATAATAAATGTTATATTTAGCCAAGTGTTCCCCAGTGATTAATAATAGTCATTTTAAAAACATCTCTCTCTCTCACACACACACACACACATGCACACATGCGCGTTTTGACACACTGACCTACTTTCTCAGTGTGTGTATCTCTCTGCTCTTGGGTTACATGACAATAACACATAGACATAAACACACGCAAACAAACAGTGGGACACTCACACCGGAGTGAATGAGTCAAAGTAAAGGTAAAACACTTATTCAATTTCAGTATTATTTTATTATAGGAGTCTGAATGGGGTCTAACATTTAGCTCCTGCATGTATGATGGTGGTTGGAGATGCAGATCCATGTTTTCCTCCACTCACGTGTACCGGGTGCTCGGCAGCGCCTGTCAAGCTGTCGTTAAAGCCGAGAGGAGAGCTTATTATGGGAGCTGCTCCTGCTGTCCTATATCAGCAACAGCATTTCTCCAAGCATCTCCAGCCATGGCTCCAAGTGCACGCTGTCTACTCCACCGACAAACAAGACCGAGGGGAAAGAGTTTTTAAGACGTTAATGTAAGTGACATGCTATTTATTGACGTTTGTTCTGAAATTATAGCGAAAGAGGGAAAAAGCGAGTTGGCTGATTGTGTTGTAGTATTGTGTTGTGGCCAGTTGTGAATTCATTATCATAAAATGTCCAGATTTCTGTAAACGTGTTTACCTGGCGCCATAGGCGAGTTTTTTTTTTTTTTTAATTTCAGTTCAGTCTTTGGTGAGAACATATTAATAATATGATACTATATAATAAAGATTCAGGAATAATGGGTATCAGTTAATATAAACAGTACAGTAAAGCAATAAAGGGCTATATAGTTACCAGAATATCAGCTTCAAAATATGTAAAATATCTTATATTCTCTTTTTTTTTCTTTTTTTTTTCTTTTTTTTAATTTTTTTACACTGGACCATTATGTCAGTGACAGACTACTGTTAGAGCCTGTAGCTGAAGTTTGGTTAGTGAGAAATGAAGATACATAAAATTACACTCTGATTAGAAGACCTTTATGAGCCAGGAGTGGCTGTTAAATAAAAAAGATTGTCAGCTCATATTCAGAAGAGAATAAAGTTGTGGAGAATAAGAGTATCCAGTTATTGTTGAGTGGATAACATGGAGTAGGTGAGGATGACATAGAATAAATGAGGCAGAGGTTTTAGATTGGTGATTCATGCATGTGAACAGATTTCATCAGCGTATACTGTGTGGAATATTTCTTTCACGAGACTGGGAAAAAAATCTCAGTAAAAAGATGTTTATATAAGTGCTTTTACAAGATTTTTGAAGTGATTTTTCCTTCATTTATTTGATTACTCTCTTTAGTACCAGTATCAGCAGTGGTCAATTTCAAGGTGAGATGATCAGTTGCTTTTGTTTTCAGTAACAACCTGAAATTTAAATTCTTCAATAGCCAAGTTACAGACTTAATGTACTGTTACATTAAAGGGTCATTTTATCTACATAGAGATGGGCACTGCAATCCCTAAATTTTAGAGAAGCACATTGGATACAGTAAGAAACATATTTCTATATCGAGTCTATGTAAGTCAGACTCAATATATAAGAGACTTGTTCCCTAATGACTGCCTTCAAAAGCATGCCTCGCAAACAACAGCAATGGTTTTGAAATGTAGTCAGCGACTGAATTACAAACATTTCAAACATTTATCAACATTTGATTTAATAAACTCAGGACAAATCTGTGTGGATGGTGACAAATACTTCTTAAACCACAAGCCATTATGTAGACAGGGAGGGGGAAGTTAGGTAAAATAAAGCCACCAGAATTTTACCTGTTTCTGATCCAACCTGAAACCCGTGTTCATGTACATGTACTATTGTTGTTTCAGTAAATTTTGAACATGTCAGATCTGATCCCTCAGTGTGCTGATGTGTTTCAGAATGAAACGAGGAAGAACAGGTCTCAAACCAAAGTGCCATGCCTTCCCTTCTCACGAGGAGAGAGCTAAGAGACAGAAGCAGGGGTCATCAAGCTTTGTCCTGTCTCCAGCAGAGGACTGGGGTAACCTGCCCCACTACGTGGTCCTGCAGATCTTTCAGCATCTGTCCCTCATAGATCGGGCCAGGGCCTCATCTGTGTGCCGGTGCTGGAATGATGTTTTTCACACCCCCGACCTGTGGCGGAGGTTTGAGTTTGAGCTTAATCAGCCGGCCACATCTTACCTGCGCTCCACTCACCCTGACCTCATTCAGCAGATCATCAAGAAGCACGCCCAGCACCTACAGTATGTTAGCTTCAAGGTAAAAGACTTCCCTGCCTTTGCCCATTTTGTCCCCTATTTCACTACCTCTGGCCTCCTCTCTTCCTCCATTTTCACAACACAGCTGTTAAAAACAATGTGTGCCCTCCTTAATCCAACCCATCTGCTGCAGAATCAATCATGACGCATCAGCTGTCTTCGCATTAGTAGGGTTAACACATCCAGGCTGAAATGATTCTTACACCTCCATCTTTCCATTCCTCATTTTGCATGTTTTTATTTTTTCTACCTACATGGTGAATCACTGCTTGTAAATCAGGTGGACAGCTGCATAGAGTCTGCAGAGGCGGCCTGTGACATTCTCTCCCAGTTAGTGAACTGTACCATTAAGACCCTGGGGCTGATTTCCACAGCACGACCAAGCTTCATGGATGTATCTCAGGTAGCTTCTGTTTGAGATGCACATCTCGATGTTTCTCTTTCTGCCCTATTGTTACACACAAAGAGCTGAGTTAGTCACATTAGGTATGCCATTTGCATGTTAAACTGAAGATTGTATTTGCCTCTTCTCATTGTTAATGACTTATGTTACTATGAATTTATTTAGGTCAAAACATCCTTAATTGTTTGTCATTTTTACCAAAAATTCTGCTGAACCATCTATGATTGTAAAAAAGTGTTTAAGATAAGAAATCCTGGTTCAACTTTGTTTGTGCCTCCTCAGGCGCACTTTGTGTCTGCACTGACAGTGGTGTTTGTCAACTCCAAGTCCTTGTCCTCGATCAAGATTGATGACACCCCAGTGGACGACCCATCCCTGAAAGTGCTGGTTGCCAACAACAGTGACACCCTGAAGTTACTGAAGATGAGCAGCTGTCCTCATGTCTCCCCAGCAGGTCAATATACTTTTTTCTAAAGAAATTATTCATTTAGATTTTATAAATTAACACATACACGTGTACAGGAAATGAGAAGGAAGCAAAAACCTCAATGATAGGCACCCAATACCCTTCACTGGGCTTGAACATGAACACTATTAGCCAAGTGCACAGTCAGTTTCTTGAATTCCTGGGTTAGCAAAATGCCCTGTTGCTTTACTTTGTGACTATATGGAAACCAATGCTTATGTAAGGTAATTTTGGACCCACAGAGTCAACCTCTGCAGATAAACCAGCAAGGAGTGTTTACTGAACAGTTGGTAAGGCACAAACAGTCTGAGCAGTTTGGGGCAGGGGATAAATCCAGGGGAACAGGTGAAGGAGCAGACCAGGGTGAGCTAGGGAATCCAAACAGAAGTCTGACAGGAGGTGGGGTTTGAGGAAGTTCATTTTGCTGGGCTGGCAGGCAGACAGGTAGAGCAAGGCAGGCAGGAGCATAACACATGGAGCATAAAAGAATCCAGTCAGGCAAGGTTTCCAAGGAATAAAGTTAAGGTTCAGCCTGATGTGATACAGCAGGAGGTGACAGAAGAGTCTATCAAAGAGTTGAGGTTTGAGCTGGTCTTAAATGCTGCAGGGGATGAAGCTGATGAAGTTGATTGCAGACAGGTGTGGAGGCTGAACTGGTGGGAACAGCAAACCACAAGACCACATCCAGCTACACACACACACACACACACACACACACACACACACACACACACACAGATTGGGCACAAACAAACACAAGAGGAGAGGGAGACACAGTAGCACACTAGTAAATAACCATGGCCATGCCAGCAGCTCTGAATCTAAAACTGTGCTAACATGCTAACATACACCCAGTGACAATGCTAACATGCTAATTTTCAGTAGGTATAATGTTTACAATGTTCACCATCTTAGAGTAATATATTAATTATATTATTATTATATTTTCTACTCAGCACTTAATACAAAATACATCTGAGGATGATGGGATTGCCCTTAAAAATATAATATATAATAATAAGATGCTATGACAAAAATGGAGGGATTAGATTTTTTTCCTGGGAGGAACATGAATGTCTGTGTCATAAAACCTTTAAAAAATATGAGCATTGTGACACTGGTAAAGGAGAAGTGAGTAGGATTCACCCTCCTGGGAGCATGACTGTCTTTATAAAATTAAGAAAATGAATCGCAATTCATCCAATAGTTGCAAGATATTTCAATCTGGACAAAAGTAGCTAACCAAAATCACTGCCCTTAAGACAATGCTACTTTCCTTGATTATTTGTTTTTGTAAAGGTATCTGTTCCCATTCAGCTCCTCTGACCTCTCTTTGTGTCCACAGGTATCCTGTGTGTAGCAGACCAGTGTCATGGTCTCAGGGAGCTAGCATTGAACTACCATCTCCTGAGTGATGAGCTCTTGCTTGCCCTCTCCTCTGAAAAGCATGTCCACTTGGAGCACCTACGCATTGATGTGGTGAGTGAAAACCCCGGCCAGACACACTTTCACACTATCAAGAGGAGCAGCTGGGAGGCTTTGGTCCGACACTCACCCAAGGTCAACATCGTCATGTACTTCTTCCTCTATGAGGAGGAGTTTGAGCCCTTCTTCCGTGAGGAGACTCCCGTCACCCATCTGTACTTTGGCCGGGCAGTTAGCAAAGAGATGCTGGGGCGCATCGGACTGAACTGCCCACGACTGGTGGAGCTGGTAGTGTGTGCCAACGGCCTGGAGCCCCTGGATGAGGAACTCATCCGTATTGCTGAACGCTGCAAAAGCTTAACAGCCATCGGGCTAGGTGAGTGTGAGGTGACCTGCAGTGGCTTTGTGGAGTTTGTGAAGATGTGCGGTGGCAGGCTGACTCAGCTGTCAATCATGGAGGAGGTGCTGATCCCAGACAGCACCTACAACATGGAGCAGATCCACAGCGAAGTGTCCAAGCACCTGGGCCGCATGTGGTTCCCTGATATGATGCCCACCTGGTAGACTGAAGCCAAAGTGGAATTATGTTATGAAGTACCTGACTTTTATGAACACTGTGTGTGTGAGGATTACGCCTGAGGCAGGTCCACACTTACACATTTTATTGTGAAGGTGATTTAATGCTTCGATATCAGACTGTAGTGTCATGTGCTGAAGATGAGAGACAGATTCTCTGTCATCAGTGGTCTTGTCTGGCTTATTAGAGGATTGGTCATTTCTAAAGCCGTCACTTGTGTTTTTACCTGCAGTGTATTTGATGTAAGACAACTGACGTTCTTTGAGATTTCTCTGTTCACCTAAAAACATTGTTATTTCTAGATTTCTGTCTGGCTGTTTTGTCAGCTTCCTTTGTATGCATAGATATCGTGATGTGAAATTTTGGATGTACTAGGTGCTTCCTGTTTGTGAGGGAGGGTCTGAATTTCCATTCACTCACTGCATTGGATGTAGATCTGCCATCTGCTGGTTGCTTATGTTAAAGGCTTCACACTTGAACAGCACCTCATTCCAGGGCTTATTTTGTGCTAAATTCTTTACTCAACAAAGTCTCACATCTCCTCATCTACTTCTGTAATGGTTCATGATTTTGTACATTTGCCAGCATTCAGTTTGACAGACACTGCTCAGACTTGATGCAGCCAGGATTTGGTAGAGAGAGCATCAACAATAATGAAGGACAGAGAGAACAAGGGTTTCTAGTGGAGTGAGAACACAAACCACACCTTGGGTGTTTTGCAATTTTGTCCATTTATATTTATGTGAGTGGAGAATATTTTATCCTAATCTACAACATTTTAATCCCATTTTAAATTGCTGCTTGTTGTAAATGCCTTAAAAACAAATTGAAATCATTTTTAGGTATTAAAGACAAAAACACAATAAACAGCAGAATTAATCCTATAACAAATGTTACATTTCTTTACATATTGTTGTCATGAGAAATATGCAGGACATGAAATAAAATACAATTAGATATTTATTGAAGAGGTATTCTTAAGCATTTTTTTCAGGTGCACTTTATTTTTTGTCATATATATAATGCTCAGTGTCAAGGAACACTGGGTAAAACAGATGAAGGTTTTGAGACTGGATGTCTTGGACTGGATGATTGATTGAGTTATGTATGTATTTTACCACTTTGTACACATTTATTTTAAGCAAAAAACACAACAGGCCCATAGTATCCAGTGCCAGTACACTGTATTTTGTAATAAATTAAATAGACACATTTACATGGTTTTCATGTATGGGCTTGCTCGGTTTCAGATTCACAGTAAAAAAAAATGTGCTAAACTAACTTAAGTGTTGCATCTTCTTGTGGCTCAAGTTTAGTGAAGCCTGATCTTATCTGTTTTTCTGACTTTGTCCCATTTGACCTTTCTGCAGCTCTTTTATTAGAACAGTAGAGGGCAGCAGTGATCTAACTGGAGGCAGTGTGACGTTATATAAGCAGGGCTGCTACTGTATAATGAAGTATGCCAATGATAACTCAGCCCTTTTTACAAGTAGATTTGGCTTGTGCACACTTCATTCCCATAAAAAACCATCAGACTTTGTAGCTAAGAAGCAGTTTACTTCATATTCTTCTTAATTGACCTTTTTGTTTGTTTGATGTTACATCTTAAATAAGATGACTTGAGACACGCACTCACACACACACTTAGGGGAAACAACAACATGTGATTATTTTTACATGTATTTAGACAGCAAATTCTAAAGTTATACAAAAATACACAAAACTAGTCACAGGCCCAGCCTTTAAAAAAGAAATTTTTTTCAATACAGTTTTTTTAATAAAATGGAAAGTCTGTGAACCACACGTGCCTCAGTGACAGGATGCATTGTGGCTGTTTATGGTATCTAGGTGAGAGGAATATATTAAACCAGCTAAGCATTTTGTTCTGGAAAAGTGCCACTTTTTGGAGGGGTGGGTGGCATGACTAATTGGGTTACCACCGTGCTCTGAAAACCCATCAGGAAAGTAACAGGCTTATGTGTTTGCCATGGCAGCTTGTTATGATGAGCGTAAGGAGGAGAGGGCCTACATGCTTTTTTTCAAGCAGTTTATTACAAAATGAACTCATCACCTTAATCGATGATTTGTCACAAGACAGAGACGAGTATTTCTCTCTGATTGCACTTATGTAAGACCACCTCCCCCACCCCTAGAAAAGGAGACATCACATTGGGACATACCCACTTGTGAGCCAGTACTTTTCTGAATAAATAATCATCATAGAGCTTTTTCTGG
Source organism: Rachycentron canadum (assembly GCA_038496675.1). NCBI lineage: Eukaryota > Metazoa > Chordata > Actinopteri > Carangiformes > Rachycentridae > Rachycentron > Rachycentron canadum. Next base: position 7,821,447 of record CM076655.1, read on the forward strand.
CCATCAAGTTCCCAACAAATCTTTGCTTCATGTGTGTACAGGTCTCTGATAGTTTTCAGTGATGACATTCAGTGTGAATTCATCACCCATGATACCAGAGGCAGCGGGAAACTGGGGAAAAATGTCCACAGGGGTCTCAATGGTGGGAGATGCAGGGATAGACAGCCTGGAGTGTTTGACATGCCCTCCACCCCTGAAGCTCCTCCACTCCTTGATCCACTGGTCCCTTGAGGAGGGGTCCAGTTGGTCCAGATGCCTGGCTTGCATGAGCGGGGAGGGGGCGATAGAGTTCTTCAGCACGTGAAACATGTACCTGGGGGAGTGAGTGTGGTGGTGAGAAAGTAGGCCAGTGAAAAATATGCACCCCTTTGATGTAAATCAGAGCATTCCCTCTAAATATCAGCACTTTCAGACGCATCAGCAAGTGAGAGGAAGATGGAGATGTGGTGCAGTCATTCTTGACCTTCACAATTAACATTATTTAATTACAAATCAGCCTCGACTGTCTCTGCACCATAACAAGCACACAATTTCATAGCAGTTAATGATCTACATGAGGCAAATGCATATTCCAAAATAATACATGAATAAAATAATTACGAGATTACATGTGCCTCCAAACCCTTTTCACTGTCCTATAATCCCTGTTATTCATTATCCCTCATCATAGGTTATCACCTGGATGTAAAGATATATTTTCAATTGTATTGGAAGGATGCTTAAAGGCCTAAAGGGTTAAAGTATTTTACATTTGCCCAGACTGCTTTTCTCTGCTTTATATTTCTGTAAACTGAATAGTTCTATTGATGAGACTTGGTGCTGGGAAACTGTGATTGCCATTTTTCTCCAATTTCTGACATTTTAAACAGCTTGACTGTGACTCAACAACATAACTGTATAGGGTGTCCTGGCAGCCTAATGGTTACAACTGAGATGATACATAAACATAGCAGCAACTTTAATTGCAAGTTATCTACCTCTCTCTCTCCACGTGTTAACTCTCTGTATCTTAACTGTTGCAATCTATTACAAAAAGGCAAAATGTCCTCCACCATGTTTATATGTTAGTGCTAGAATTATTGACAGGTTGTTCTTGCTTTTCAAAACATTATTTGTACATGGAGATATGAAACAGCAGGAGATACAAATTAGATGAAAATAATGAAAACAGAAAGTACTCTAAGGGCATGTTTTGCTGCTTATATGAAGTAGAATTACCAATATTAGAAAGCACTCGGAAAAGTACATAAAGGTACATTTAGAAAAGCTAGTCAGTACCAGTGGTAAGAGCACATCTGAATTGCACCTGTGAGTCCGACAGGGAGGATAACACTGAACGTACCTGGGCAGCAGAGCCACCACAGTGGTGATGATGCAGATAAGGTAGAACATGGGGTTGGCCATCTGGCTCTGGAGGATCCAGTATGGGTTGGATGGGGGGTTACAGGTGATGCAGATGGCACTGTAGGCCAATGTCACAATGAAGTACAATGCCACACTGCCCAGCATAATTACCCAGTGAAGCACCGTCTACAAGACAGATGCATGAAGCAGCAATAAGATATATCAATAACAATCCCATCAGTCAAAAAATCTTGTGTTTAATAAATGTATTTTAAAACCAAGGTGAATAATTTAATGCAGTGCCAGACAGTGCTCAAATAACTGTGCAATATATTAGCTCTCAAATGCATATAGGCTGAAGCTATTTAATGATCAGAGTTCTGGCTCACTGGAGGTATGCCATGATTACATCTACTAATAGATATCCATCAGTCCAGCACTCACCCAGGTTTTGACCTCTATTGACAGATGCAGCAGGATGGTAAATAGAGAAATTGTGTTTAAAGGTGTTCCAAAGGTAAAAACATCAATGTCTGAATCCTTGTAGGCCTGAGGGAGAAAACTGTCAGATTTTAGGCAGAAAACAGATAACTAAAGAAAGTAAAGAAAGTCAGAGGATGCACCATGACAGATGCATCATGCATCATTGAATCATGTGTAATCAGAGATGGAGATTTTAAATGTTTGTCTTACCAAGTATGGAATAAAGAAGCACACCAGACTTTGGTAGAAGGCATCGAGCATGGAAACCCAGAAAGTTGAAAACTTGTATTCCTAAAATAATACACACATAGATATAAAATACAGAACATCAATACCCTGACACCATAAACATGCAACATTTGTAGTTGGGGAACGTTACTGACCCCTGCACCCTGTCCTGTTCTGTACAGTTCAGGAACACCCAGCAAAACTTCAGCAGAGACGTCTTTGTCCATTATCCCAAACATGATGGGTGGTGCAGAGGTGAAGAAGAGGTTAAAGAAAATCATCAGCCAGTAGTCGATCATGGCAGTGCCGGAGAAGCCGCAGAGGAACTGATACCAGAACAGCAGGTTCACATAGGCCTGAGAAACACACCAAACTGCATGTGATTAAAAGAAAAACCCCAGGTAATATATTCAGTCAGACAGATGATGCTCGTAGCTACAAGACTCACCACATTCTTATAGAAGAAATAAATGATCATGTTGGCTAGTCGTGTGTGGCACCAGTGTCCATGAACCAGAAGAAGTTTTTTCAGGTGTTTGAAGCGAGATATGGCAAAATCACTTGCCATGACTGCCTGCAGATGACAAAGAGGAGTCATGATATGTCTTGAACAGTAATAGGAGTAGAAAAACTTTTTCAAAGGCTCAGTTCAAACCTGCATGCCCTCCTGCCCGGATATCCCAATGCCGATATCAGCTGCTTGGATCATGTTGACATCGTTTGCGCCATCACCTTAAGCCCCAGAGTAAATATGCATTAAATCCCACTGACTGTCTGAGTACCAGTATCTTGATTATTTCAAAATGTATTTGTTTGGGAATTTAATGTGAGTTTATATATTTGCTTTTACTTTTTTCAGTTTCTCAGGATATACCATGACTTAGACATATTGTATTACAAAAATTACATTATCTTTAAACACCCAGCAGTACGCAACAAGTATACTGACATCACACCAAAAATGTTTGAGGTCACAGAATAAAGTAAAAGAAAAAAACCTCACAGGTTCTCAATGGTTCTCTATAATCTTAAATCGCAGTAAATGAGCTTAATCAAAGTTTTTTGTAATGTTTGTTTTTTTTTTTTTGTTTTTAATGTATGTTGTTTTTATATAGCTTTTTATCGTGTTTTAGGAGAATTAATTTATCTTAATTTAGGAAATTAAGTTATGTGAATTGCTCAACATCAGTCTCTTACCAATAGCGAGGGTCATGACCTTTAGTTTCTCCCGGACCACCTTCACCACTCTGCTCTTCTGCAGGGGTGTGACTCTACAGCAGAGCACAGAGCGGCAGCGCCTAGCCAGGTCCACAAAGCGGTTCTGTAGGTCTGATGACAGAGCCATGGTCAAGGTGCGTCCATCAATCACCAGAGAGATATCTGGGGTCGTATCCACATTACGAGGGTCAGCGCTGTACTTCCTCACCTCCTCCAGAGCACAGTCCAGGATGGATGTACAAGTGATCTGCAAAATAACATTTGCTTATTTTGCTAATCATTTTTATGAGGTTTGAGCTCAAACAATTATTTGTAGAAAATGATTTGGCAATAATGTTGATCAACAATAGATGATATTTTTTTCAAGCTAAAATGCAAAACATCTGCTGGTTCCATGTTAATGTGAAGATACTTTTCTTGGTCTAATGTGACTCTAAACTGAATAACTTTTAGACTTCTGGTCAATAATCAATTCATTGTTCATCAGTTCACCACAAAAGAAAATACTTTATTGCAGCCAAGGTTTGACTGAATTTGATTTAATTTCACACAGGTTAGTCTGTGGTTACCAAACAAAATACAAAATGAAATGTAGGTCATAACTTGGAAGTTAAATGTCTTACTTAATGACTTAAAATAGAAATTGGTAAATTCACATTAAATAGATATAAATAACATTAAAAGATAATTCCTCTGCAGATTATGGTGATAAAAGACCTTACAGGTTATTCATGTTCATGATGTCTGACTATGAGCAGTTGTTAGGCTCTGGTCCCATCAGTCTCATCAATGTTGTATATAAATAACTCCTGCCTCTTAGCCAAAAGGAAAACCAACATGATGAAAAAAAATGGGTCACACCCTGTTTTTACTCATCTAATATATCTAATGCTGGATAAATTTCATTAGGTGTGTTAGGATGGTGATCGTGGGAGTGTATCCCTCAGGTGGTCGTCGAATTACAGTGGTAAAAACAGTTCATTACCAACATGTCTCCACTCTAGACCATGAGAGAAGGGGTATTTCCTCTGAGGGTTGAATATTAGACAGGTAATTAGATATGGAAGCATTAGATATTGTGTTGAGGATAGCTCACTCCATTCATCATCAATGTCCTATATGAAAGGAGCACCGCAGCCCCTTTGTTCCAAAAATCTCCCCATGTATCCGTTAGAGCCGACTGGTAATTTCCAATTTGAAGCCTGGGATGATTAGATATAGTCAGGTTGTTATGAAGGCCGTGTTCCTGTGTGGCCACATCTTTAATGACCTCAGAGTAGCAGGCCCACACCTGACACCTTATCTCTCTCAGATTGAAATGTGAGGGTCTGACCTTTAGTTAAAATGTAAAAAGTGGTCAAAAAAATTTGGCCACCTTAAACTGAGGGGAGACAAGCTCTGAATTAAACCCTCTTGAACTTACTGTTTGAAAAACACATTTTTTCCTTTTACCTTCAAAATGCTGCCTTCATGGAAACAAACTCTATGTTGTATTTGAAAGACAAATTACAGCTCACCTTAATGTGTTTAAAAAGGCCAATGCTCTGTCAGAGTCTGTGTTGCTTATTGGTTACTAATGATTCAGAGCTTTCCTATTTTCACCTTTTCTGTAATTTAAGTTGCGAAGAGATAGACAGCCACTTGCACAAACCAGCTACCAATCTACCATCAGCTACAAATTTTATCTGTATATTTAAGGATATTGTACCCTACTTTTGAAACTCCCACCAGATCAATCCTCCCTTTGTTAGGAGAATTTGAGAGGTTGGTAAGATCTCATAATATAAATGAACTGGTTAATTTCAACACTAAATAAATTGAACTCTAACACAGAAATGTTTAGTTGATTAATCAATTTATCAAGCAAAAGGAATTTTTGACTAATTTCAATCTGTCTCTTATCTTCGCATCAACATCACCTTGGGCTATGTTAATTTTTCACTATTTTCTGATGTTTATACAAACTAACTGAGAGAAACAATAATGAAAATAATCATGGCTGTCACCCTGAATACAGTAGTAATAATTACATTTACTCTTGGCAACAATAAACAATAAAATAACATAAAATAATAATACAGTGTGACTATTTTTATTTTGTGTTTGATTTACTTAAATGAATTAGACTTGCGTTGAATTGCAAGTAACATATCAGAGTTTATCATTTATCATTTTTATTTATCAAGCAATTGTGAAAAGTAGCTCTGAATCAACAAGGCAACCTTCAGTGAGGCCGACAGCGGCCTCCTCACCTTGTTTTTGCAGCTCATGTTAATCACCAGGTCTTCTTCTTCCAGTAGCCTGCAGGCATAGCCAATGTTGACAGCTGTCTCTGGCTTGTCACCAGTCAGCACCCACACCTGGATCCCTGCCTCCCGTAGTGCTAGAATGGTGTCTGGGACGCTCTCCTGGAGACGGTCCTCGATGCCCGTGGCCCCTGCAGGAGGACATATATCAAAAGTCACACACTGACTTACACAAAGTTATAAAATGTGTTTACAATGAATGAAGTGTGTGGGTCTGATGTATGTTACCTAGCAGGGAGAGATTTGTCTCCAGCTGCATAGCAGTGTCCATGATGAGCTCCTCTCTGTTGTCTATTGCAGCCAGAGCTCTCTTTCTGTTCACTGACCAGTTTTCATACACTCTGTCACTCACAACCTGCAGCACATGCAGGGAAAAGACTAAACAGAGCTTTTCTTGTGTAAGAAAATGATACTATAACAATATATATGATTATGCACCTTCTTTGTAAAGCAAAGTGTGCGTAGCCCCTCCTTAGCATAGCAGTCGAGGTGATATTGAGTATCAGCTGCTACATTCTTCTGACTCCCACTGCGACGTTCTGGAGATAACATGACACGTGTATTTCAGCTTCATTATGAATAACCAAGTGACCCAGCATGTCTTTGTATTGACTTATGAATAAATAATTCAACAAATGAGTGTCAATGTACTTTCACCTGCACGTACCTGCGTATGGTGTACCAAGTAGCTCCATGATGGCGTAGTCTGCACCTTTAGTGTACAGCACATACTCTCTGGTGATTGGGTGTCGCACCAACACAGACATTCTCTTCCTGTTGGAGTCAAAGGCTAAAGTGTCCAGCACCTCAAACACCAGGTCATTCCCAGTTGGGAGCCTCACTGTCACACTGTCAGGGGTGCGGGCCAGCAGAGTGAAGCCATATGCCTTGGCTGCGTATACCAAGGCCGCCTCGTCTGGACTCTCTGCCTCATAGCTCAGATTATTTGAGGTCACTGCAGGCTTGTTGCACTGGGATGGAGCATGGTGTGAATGTGCTTGGAGCCCATTGGTGTCTCCAGCCCCCCCCATTTTAGGAGGATTAAAGTGGTCTTCCTCTATTACTGAGTCTTCTGAGATGGTGCGATTTCGGTTTGGTTTGCGATGTGAGGAGGTGAAAATATGCCGAAAAGAGCCAGCCTTTTTCACTAGGTTGGACATAGCACCAAATGGGTTATTTGTTTGGCAGGATCGTGAAGACCAGCCCACCTGGAACAGGAATGTATACATCAGATAATGATTTTAAGTAGACATTTTACATACACATATGCTCGCACACACAATCTCTTAAAACAAGTTTCTCATATATTTCCACTCTGTTTCTTTTTTTTGTGCTTTTACCTTTAATTGCAAACTCAAGGGAAATACACACAGATTTCTCCCATCTGCCAAAGCACAGAGCAGCACAGTCAGGAGCTGCCAGCTCACAAATTAATAAAGGCTACCCTGATCACCCCTGCAAATCACCCTTTACTATGGGTCTAATTTAGTGAAGACTCAGAACCCTTACAACTGGGGCTTTAAAGATGAAAGAAAATTAGTACAGACCACTGCTGAAAGAGGAGAAACTTTAAGAAAGAGGATTTAATAAAACTGTCAAAACTGAATATTTGAGGTTAATAAGAAGAATATAAACTTCATTGTTGTGCATGTTACTGATTAAATTATATGGAGATTTCAATGCCTCAGTTAAGTCACATTGCTGGACAATGGGCCTCTCGATCTATAGAAATTATAAAGTCATGAATAGAATAAGACACTTAATAGATTATCAATGATGATTTGCAAAGTTTGTCTTTGCTTGTCAAGTTTGCATCCTGGAAGTTTCACAAGATCAAATCCTTGGTCCATCTTTCCTCCCTGACTGTGCCCTTCATCTCTACATCCCATCCGCAGTAAATGGAGCACTCACCCTCTGCCGCTGAGCTGTTGCCATGGAAACCACCACAGTGTTGCAAATGGCGAGAGCCAGAAAAAAGTCCAGGTAGGGATCTATCTGCTGGCTGCCGCCACTGCTGCTCTCTGCTCCGCTAATCTGCTGAAGCAGCTTCCTGTCTGGAATCACCTCAGTTTCCTGTTGGAGTAGAAGTTAATCAGTTTGGATAATTAAAAGCTCATGTTGAAAAACAGATTATTTCTTAGATTCAGCTTTCACTGATTTGCGATAGGGCAGGAAAAAAGTTTTTAGCCTTTAATCCTTTCCTTCAGTTTTGTTTGTGCATGTACAAGGGAGGATTAGAGGAAGGACAGAAAGGTAGGAAGCTTTCATTCATACAAACATTCAGCTCTGTTAGAGATGCAGTGTGAGGGAAGCTAATGATGGGCGCTGTGCGGTCTCACAGCCTTTTTCTGTCTCAGCCTTTTTCTCCAGGACTCTGCTCTTTTCCCTGTGGACAAAAATAGCCCCAGAGCTACTGTACTGTATACCAAAACAACAATGACTAATCTATAGTGCACATTTACAGTTTATTTGAAATCAGCGGTCTGTGCCAAATGATGCCCAGCATGACCATATGTCCTGTCACAGACACGGGGGCAACTTTGAGCCAAAATGGATGTGCTCATCACTGACACCTAGAAGCTCAGCCATCTGCAGTGGGGACTGGGATGATGAGGCCTTTTGACACAAGGAAGGATGTGATTTGGGTAAACAAATGATTCAGACTTGAAATATGTTGAAGGAGGGGCCTCTTATTTTGAACCTGGTCAAGGGTTCAAAGTTTGATTTTCTAATTTATATATGAAAGCTGCTAGTTACAACACAGTGTGATGTTCAGCTTGGAGCAGCTACAGTCAAAATCAGTCATAACCAGGGTTTATCTACTCATAGAACAATGATAAAAAAAAAACAATGAAATTCTCCCTGATTATTGCTTTTTTAAATTGAAATAATATAATTTTTGTGATTTTTTTGAATTTTTGTGAACTTATCTAGATTGTGTCCCCATATGCTAATGGTGATAACCATTTTACCCACAATTTCTTTCAGTCTCACTGTGTTGACTGCCTTTTACAGTAATATGGAGAGAAGCAAAGCCACCACACTCCACTCTAAATTAAATATCTGCCTTTTCTTCCTGAGTGAGCGATCATCTCACCAGCGGGCTACTGAAGGCCACATCGCTCTGGGCATTTCCCCAGACCTTGCTCTTGCGTCGGCTGCCATTGTGATGCTGTATGTCTTCAGGGTTGGTGTCCTCAGAATCCAAGGACCACCCAGTCTGTGGGAGTCGTGGCCGCTGGTGGAAGATGACCTCCTCCTCTGACTCTGGTTCATCAACAACAGATAGGCGGATGGCTGCAAAAGCCGCCAAAACCAAGTTGATAAATAAAATATCCACTATATATGTCCTGTGCATAATAAAAGTAACATAATTAGACAGTATACCAAGTTAAATTGAAGCTAGGTATCATAAAATGGAAGTCGCTGATCAGGACACAACACAAGATACAGTCAAAAAGAAGTAAATAATTCTTTGGTGACTTCTGGGATTGTGCTACCAGGGACCATGAATGTCAAATGTTATGCTCAATTCAATCCACTGAAGATGAAGTGGTATACTTATGAACCTGTACCTACTGGTGCTGGAGCTGGCTGAAGACCAATTGTTGTATTTTCATGAGTATAAATTTAAATCCACAGGGAACTGAATGAAAAGCGGTGAAATGTGGATCAGCTGCTCATTTTAGTCATATAAAATCTCAGTATGAAGGTTTACCGTGTTCTTTGTGTGGGTACTCGTTGCCCATGATGGAGCATCGCCGAAACACCATCTTATTCTCCGTGAGGGTGCCAGTCTTGTCTGAGAAGATATATTCAATCTGTCCGAGGTCCTCTGTAATGTTCAGGGCCTTACACTGCATGCAGCTGTTTGTCTCCTCATCGTACAGATCAATGTCATTAGTGATGAAGAAGATCTGACCAATCTTCACCAACTCGATGGACACGTACAGGGAGATAGGAATCAGGACCTGAGAGGAGAGGAGAGGAAAGGAGAGGATAAAATGACAGGATATAGCACATGCAAAAGAAGACAGGAAGAAAGGGAAGGAGAATAGATTGAAAGATGTGATTAAAAAGAAGAGAATGGAGATAAAGGAAAGGGTGTATAAGAAAAGAGGGTGTGAGTAAGTAAGAAGCAAAGGAGTGCGGGGTAATTTAATGATTTTTTAAAAATGATTTTTTGAACCTAATAAAAAAAACAGTCCTGATAACTCTTTCTCATAAACAGCCAGACTTTTCCACCTGCAGCAGGATGATCATAGTGAAGAACATGTAGACAGCAGACAGAGCGGGACTTTCGTGTTGACTGGTGCTGTAGGGGACCAGGTAGGGGGGCACACCGGGCAGTGCCTCCAGCCATAAGAAGTGACCTGCATGTGTGAGGACAGAGGAATTCATCACACAGAACAACAAAGTTATTTTTAGCACCACACCTTTCTCTGTCTCCTCCCTTTTCTCCTGGTATGTGTTTGGGCCTGGAGCCAAGGGTTTTTTTTTTTTTATTATTGGAAATTAAACATCCCCTCAGAGATTTAAATGATAAACCAGTCTGACTATTATTCTATGGTTGAGTTATGTAATTCAACACTGACCTACTGCTCCGACGAGACACATGACAATGAGGAGAATGACGCAGAAGAAGACGTCAGTGTTCAGCTTCCGCTCCAGTTTGCTGCGCTTGTACCTCGGCCCGTTGTTGTTGAGCATGGACTTGGTCTCATGGCCTTAAACATGGGATCAGAGGGTGTCGATTCGCTTACCATCAAACATTTCATAGTCAGTAAATACCAAAGAAATACCAAAGAAAATTGATTCTTTTATCTTAAAACATGCTCATTGTAGGTCAACGGGACAACAAAGGGGCACTGAGGAATATTTCAGCAAATTTGGGGGTGCTGACATTCATACACATCATACACAGATCTTTCAGGTTGATTTTTTATGGGGTTGTGGATTGTTTGTTTGGTCTTCTGCTTTGACCCCAGACTGAAATATCTCAACAAACATCAGCTAAACTGAAATTCTATACATTCACAATTGAATCCTAATAACTTCAGCAAAGTTTAATTCGTCCAATAACAGATAATGACATTCCTGTGAGCTTCAGTTGTACTGTGTGTGGCTCAAAGAGCCACTAACATGGCTGTATAGGCTTAGCCTAAAAACATACATAGCTATAGCAGTTCATAATGCAGGGAGACAAAGTAACAAAGTGATATGATGACTAGACATTTAAATTACTAAGTGTGCAAAAACACATCATAATAGTTTTGTTGTAGTGAGCCAAATATTTATTTGGTGGGTGACGCTACAAGCTCAAGGTTATAGCAGTGAACCAGTTTAGGAAGACAGAGAATATACCTGCAAACACCACAAAGCCAACAGCGTGGTCGGTGTTTCTCACTGTGCAGCCTCGAAGCAGCAGACTCTCAATTCCAGCACCCACCCTCTCCTTATCAGGTTTCTCTCTGCAGCAGAAAGTGAGAAACCCCCTTTGTACTGTCAGATCTTGTTAGATATTCATTACTTCTTATATACAGCCCATTAGCAATTCTCCTGCTTTACGGCCATACTTGGACAGCAGGAGAAGACCATCTGTAAGACCTGTGGTGCCTGAGGAAATCGATTATAGTCTATTACAGCCCCAATAATGCCTCTGGTAGCATCAGAAAGTGCAGCGAGTGGGTCGGAATTAGTTTTGCTTGGCTGCTCTGAAAGGCACAAACAAACTGTTTGGGGAATCCATGTGATCTGTGTATTTGGTACTCACACATAACACTTGAAATGATTCAGATTGTTGTTGGGCTTCTCACACACTACGATGCCTTTGAAGCTTTCAGGTTCAAATTCAGGATCCTGGGAAATTAGAAGATGCATAAAGTGACTATAGGATGAAAGGAAACTTTTCAAAGGTAACTTAACCTGAAGTTTGAGTCTCAAATAATGATTATTTCATGATGGAAAGACTGTGGTCCAAAAATATTCATTCATGGTATGTAAGCCAACAAGTATGTGTCACCACTGACTTTGACAGATCATAATGATCTGCAGTTACTGTAAGTAAAGTTAGGACACGTCACTGCTGTTCTGGTTAAGTGCGTTCAATGTAAGTCACAAGAATCAGAGGCAGCACAGAGAATATGAGGATAAAGGACTTTGAAGAAAGAAGATGCAGTAAATTCTCCTCACTGAAATGCAGAAGCCAGACACCACCCTCCTCTGCTTCAGATTGGTCTCTCCATCCAGGTTGGCTGTCTCTATGTGACAAATACCCTTGGGGTCTGACGTGTGCAGGAGCAGGAGATCTGCAGGGACGATCTCATTGCACACCACCTTTACAAAGTCCCCTACCCGTATATCCTTCCAGCACCTCTCCATAAACTCTTTCTCTTTCCTGAAATCAGAGATGTCAAATAACAATTATTAAAGACGAAATTTTTTTAAAGTAACACAAGTCCCTCTACACAGGTGGTTTTTAATCTGGTTTTTGTCACATTTATAAACTGCACCATTGGCACCATGGGCATATTTTGTCTATGTTTATGCAAACTAATAAAAAAAAAAGATTCTCTCACTATGGAAAAAAAAATTAGACCTGATAGAATAAACAAAACAAATAAGTGCTATTGTTTTTTTTTTTTAGAGTGGCCTGGTTTTACATGTAAAAGATAACACAGACACACTACACTAAACATCAGGCTTCCCACAAAGCCACACACTCTTTGATTTGAACCTGTGCGTCAAGCTGGTCAGCTCCCAGTGACAGAAAGCCACAGGTATGCTGCCCTGCGTGTAGGACCTGATTGGGTGGTGGCAACATCAACACACCCCAACCACACAAAGCCAAGGGAGAGTGGGGGCTTATGTATTTTTAGTGTGTTGTGTTAAGTTTATACTCACCATGTTGCACTCTCCTGTCAGGAAAGCTTTATAGTTCATGTAAGTTTTCTGTGTTTCAGGGAGCCTTGTGGTTTTTATTTATAATGTTATTGTAAATTGATTTGAAGTAGTAGTTTGGCATTTAGCAAATACACTTGGTTGCTTTCTTGGCCCAGAGTTTGATTCAGATTGACATCACTCACTTAGTGCAATAAACATGAAGCTACACCCAAGAGTTGGTTAGCTTAGCTTAGCACAAAGACTGAAAATGGAGGGAAACAGCTAGCCTAGCTGTGACAAAGTCCACATACCAGCTCCACTAAAGCTCATTCATTAATACATAACATTAATATTAATATGAAGTTGTTCAAAAACTGTGTGAAAATGACAATTTATGATGTCAAATGTTTTTTTCAACCAGACTATGCCTTGGCTTTGTTTGCCTGGATCTGCTGAGAGGCAAGAAATAGTCAACAACATTACCCTCAGCAAAATGCTGATGGTCATTTTTGCACAGGTTCTTGTTCAAATTTGTATGGAAACAGGATGTTATGTGTTGACTAATGGGCTTTAAAGATGCTGATAGGCTCAATGTGTCCCCCTGTTTCCAGTCTTTTTGCTGAGCAGGCTAAGATGGTGGAAACTTATGAAAGAGACATTGATCAGGTCATCAAACTCTAAGCAAGAAAGCAAGAAGAAAGCTCACATGGAAAGCAATCAGATGAGAGGGATTTTAAAAAAAAAAAAGTCCCTCCGTTTAGTCATCAAATTATTCCATCGAATCATCATTTTAACTAAGCTGAGTACAACTTATCTTTAAAGTGATAAAAAGACATTTTTGTCACACTTGAATGTGCAGTATGCAGTATTTTGCAGACAAAACAATTATGCAAAGACAAAGTGACACTTCACACACACAAAGTGACACACTGATAAAGTGTTATCTAAACTAAAGTGTTATATATAAATATACATATATACATATATAAAAGATGTGTGATATGTGTCACATTTATATATAATGTAGCTGAAATGAACTCTAAGGACAGAAACAGAATGAGCCTGTGAGGTGTGGTGACTGGTTTTAATGCTCTACAGGGAGCAGACATTAAAACTCATGTGTTGACTTATGTGTTCACACCATTTGATCAATAGTAGGTGTGTTTCATGTGCAGTGCGTTTGAGCTCAGGTGGATTGACAAGAGTTTGAGATTGAGATAAAATGGATAGGATGACCCTGAAGATAAGGCATGCTGAAACACAGACTTCACACCTCTGAGAAAACAACATGTAGGTGATAGGTGATGGAAATGAAGGTGCACATCTGTGAAGGTCTGATGAATTAAGTTAAATCCTTCTCATCTGACTGCATTCCACATGAGATGTTTCATGAACTGCAAGCATGAGTGGCAGATTTAACAACATTCTTTCTTCATTTAGTTTCCAAGTGCTGTCAGATGGATAAACCCACCTAGATAGAGAGGTAAAGGTACGAAATAGTTTGTGGAAGCCTGAAATTTAGCTATTCTTGACTTTCTCTTGAATACATTTGTATACTTCAAAGGAATCCCACCTAATCAATTTTATTCTAATCTTTACAAGCCGAAAATGAAGCTCTAGCTCTACCACCCAGTGAGCCTCGAGAGACCACCAGCGCCTGCTCACCATGACTCAAATGCTGTTTATCTGATTGCGTGAGGCAGAGACGACTAGTGTCCACTAACAGGCCTAGAGGGATTGGTGTGTTCTCTGAAGTGTCCGAATAGCTGCGTCTGGAGTCTGCACTTCAGGCCACCTGGACCCTGTCACCACACATACACACACACACCCGATGCAGGGTTTTCTTCTAGCTGAGGCTGCACTTCCCAACATCCCTGCTGACCCTTGTTGGGAACTTTGAAAGCAAGCAGCTGCCAGTTAATGACAAGGATTTATCATCAGAGGTGTCTCCAGTCTCACGTCCCCTCCTCCCACTGTACTCCAAAATCCCAGCAGTGAAAGGGTTAAAAGTGACTGTGTTTATCCTCCTTTGTGAATTATTCATTTTTCACCAGTAATTCAAAAATAGATAACCGCTAACCTTACTGTTGCTGATGCAACACCCAGATGAGGATTTCATCACATGTGCACAGTGTGATGGTGAGATATTGTTGTGCAGCTCTTCAAAAGAGGAATAATCTCCCACACATTTTCTATTTCTAAGTCAAAAATTCCCACGGGGTGCTGAAACGCAGAGGAGGTAAAACACACACAATCGCAGAGATCTACACACTCACACAGACATCAACACACTGGATGGATGATAAGAATCACAACCACAGATGTGGAGTTGCCATTAATGCACCATGGGTGTTTTCGCTTGCCACATCATCCATGAGACAACACACTATATCCAGGACAGGACTGTCTTTGAGTCATTTACCTGCTGTAGATGAAGCACGGCATGTTGTTGAGCTTCCTGTCCGACAGGTACCTCCTGAAGTCCTCCCAGGCATCCTTTAGGGCCGTTAGAGACATGATGACACAGATGGGAATCAGAGCTACCTCAGGCTGGAAGGCATTCACCACGGGGACAAAGTTCAGAATAGCCAGGCCCACAAAGTAGATGTTGGCCAGACGGTGAAACTGCTCAAAGAGGTTCACAGGGATAAAGAGGAGGAGGGTGTATTTGGTGGTCTTGATGGCATTGCCAGGGAAGTAGCGGTTGGGTTGCTTCATCTTATCCAGCCCTTCATAGGGCAGGTTAGACACCAAGTTTCGAAGGTCTTTCTCCCTTGCCCTTTGACCATTCAGAGCATCTCTGATTATGGCCAGTGGGCTCCTCCACGTCATGGCTGCTCTGTCTGTTTTCCTTTTTCCGTCTCTCACCAGTTTTTCTTTCCCATCCTCTCAATACTCACAGCTCTGATGAGTTAGAGACTTTCTTCAGGCCCATCCTCTCGTTCAGCGATTCTCAGTAAGTGTGTGAGGCCTAATGCCAGGTTAAAACCACTGACAGCACACCTAGTCCTCCTCTGAGTCCGCCCCTTGCATTGACAGGTGTGTTCGCATTCCTTGCTTAGGAGCTGATGACGTCTCATTGAGACAGGAAATACAACAGCTGATTACGTTCAGAAATTTGGCTGTGTGTGCTCCAGTGACTCAACTAATTTTAAAACTACTGTCAATAATCAAATTTAAGCAGAATTACCGAACCAGTAGCACATTTTCAACTTTTAAAATAGTTCATCACATTGCAGAGTTGTGTCACTGACACCTTTGTGGTTTAGCCATCTTAGTTTCTATCTATCTATTTTTGCTGCCATTAATACTGAACACATTGATGTGGCCCCTTAAAATCAAATACTAAAAACACACGAATACAGTATGAACAAGACAGTTCTCAAATGACAATCACATATTTGCAGAGCAGAAAATTGGTGCAGTGGGTCATAAAG
This sequence comes from Rachycentron canadum, assembly GCA_038496675.1. Lineage (NCBI taxonomy): Eukaryota > Metazoa > Chordata > Actinopteri > Carangiformes > Rachycentridae > Rachycentron > Rachycentron canadum. Next base: position 7,837,345 of record CM076655.1, read on the forward strand.
AGATGTGAACTGACAACACAACAACAAGCAGAGCGCCTGACTGCTCAGGGCAAAAAAAACATGTATGAAGAGTCTGCAGAGTGTGAGTGCACATAGCAGAGGGAACTTACACATCCCATATAGGAGTGTACAGATGGAGAATATGGTCCACAATGTGAACACACAAGAAAGAAGAATTAGCATGATTCCTTATTGATGCCCCCTATACACAGAGAGGTCAGAGGTCAGCTACTGAAGCTTGAAAGGTGGGCTGGGAAGAATTCTTGCCAATTGCCACTGTAATTGACACTTCAACCCCCATTGCATGTTGAGGGCTAAAAAATTGATCCTGTTGAGTGTAGAGAATGGATGGATGAAAATATTTACATGTATGTGTGTGAGATTCTTCCATATGATGGACAACAACAAAGCAGCTTCTTGCACAGATGGCATGCATGTAGGATGCCTTCCACTTCCTCATGTTGACATATGTTGTCTTTTCCAGAGCAGGCTGCTGAACCTGTTTAAACAGGCCAGATTTGCACTAGGTCAGTCATTGATTGCGTTTAAATTTAAATTTCAGACACATATAAAGCCGTAGTAATAAAACAATGGGTACCACAGCACAATATTACTGGAGAGTTGTTTTCAAATGGAGATGGATGAACATCTATTTTCTTTATTTTCTTGAAGAAAGTCATTTTAGAACTTGTACATGGTTTATTAACATTCAAGAATGTAAATGAATTTCTGTTTTGTCCTTGAACAGCTGACACAGGCAGGTTCATCTCTCTTGGCAGCTCAGCGTGTTTTTCCATCAGATACGTGGATAGCAGGGGAGCAGCGTGACGCGAGTGTGCCAGACTCACCCTCTCACCCATCCCAGTCAGCTCTGGCTGGCCTTGGCTTGGCTGGCACACCGACTGCACAGTGGCGCAGCTGTGAGTCCACACACACACACACACGCACACACAAGCACGCGCACACTCATACGCACACACAAACAAAACATTCTCTTGGAAACAAAACACACACACCAATTCCACAGAGCAGAGATCTGTGCATTCCTAATTACTCCAGTGACATGGAAACACTACAAAGTAGAAAGCATCTGCCTTCCCCCCCCCCTCTCTTACATGTCAACACTAATGCCCTTTTTGAAAAGAGGAAAAGAGAGAGAACCAATTTAGCACAAACCATCTGTCTACTATAGTGATATAATACATGTGTTATACTGAGGGGGAACAGAAATGTAGATTTGATTTTTACTGATGCATGGAGGAACCTGGAACAAACTTACATGTCGCATTACATCAGTTTTAACACCACTTTGCCATTTTTAGGTAGTTTTTGCACTTTTGAGTTTTTATTCCCAGAAGCATCTCTCTCACACACACACATACACACACACACAGAAACAGGCCACATGTAATCTTATTCAGAACATCTCTCCTTTTAGTTAAAAAGCTTCTACTGTAACACCTTCTCTCTCTTACATATTTTTTCCCTCCATTTTCCTTAGCTCAATGACTCAAGTCCACTACTGCATATTTAAGGTTTTTTCTGAGTCTGAAGCAGAGCTGAACTATTTAACTAACTCAAAATCTGTATTTCCTGCTTACGTCCTTATTTCTAATTCATAATGTTCATCAAGATATTTCCTCACATCCTCCATGCCATGGTATCTCACTGTGTTCTTTTGCTCCTCTTCATTCAAAATCAAACATTAGCTGCACATTAGTCCCTGTTAGAACAAAATCCCTCTTTAAATATTAAATATTCAGTGTTTTGCACCATCAAATATTCAATAGAATCCATTTAAGAGCTGTAACAGTGGTCAGGTCAGGAATGGAGTGCAGTGCAAAGTAACCGTGGGTTTGCTGAGTGAGGGGAGAACGCAGGGAGAGGTTGAGGCATGGATGGATGGATCGCCCTGTTTCTTGCCCTTTATTTTCTTTCTCTTCCTATCTTTTTTGTAGCAGGCGCTTTGGCCCCTGCAGCCAGCAGGCCACAGTTGAGTCCACAGAGTGCCTCCATATCTATGGCTCTCTGCGTTAATGTCCCCTGAGGCTGGGGCCGGCGCTCAGCCCTAGCTCAGACCCCAGCCGAGCCCATCTCAGCCCAGACCACCACTGCGGCCTCTGGCTCTGACTCTTATGCCTCTCCATCCATTATGCAGCCAATAGTCCCCAGCTGCAGCCCTCACATCTCTCTATTCACCCCTACATTTGCTTCTCTCGCTTGCACACTCACTCCCTGTGTCGAGTTTAGTTGTTCACTCACTCATTCAGACACTCAATCAGCCATGAGCCTAACAGTCAGTAATCAGCCTCACACTTGCACAGGACACATAAAACCGCCACCCATGTACTCTGTTATTGAAGTGATAGACTGAATTGAGTTTTAATTGAATTTAGATACATCTTCATAATTGCTGACAATCATTACACAAGATATTTACAGTCATTATGAAATATTACAATTGGAATTTACAGAAACTTTGTACAAAATATGCCTGACTTCAATGCCTGGATAGTGGGGTCCTTGTTAAGTTGTTTCTGGAGAACAAAACATTGACCCAAAAGTCACTGGTGTCTGGAAGTGCTTTAGTTTCAGCAAGTAGATGTTTTTAGAGTCCATTAAAAAGAAAGAAAAGAGAGAAAAGTCCAAAAAGTACAGAGTCAGCAAAGTTGTGAATCGTGTTTTCTTTTTTCCTCAGTTAAATTGCTGTTTTCTTTTTTTCACTGAATGGAACATTTGATCTGTAATTCAACTTCAAAAACAACAACAGAGACCCATTTAAATAGAATAAATTCGTAATATTTACACAATAATGTGAGTATTGATTTATAAAAATGAATCATCTCTTTTTCTTTAAACATGATTTATGTTTATCTACAGTTTTTCAAAACAGAAACCTAATCACAATGGAACGCATCATACTTCTATCATTCAATTCTACTGATAATGATGATTGTGGATTGCCATATTTATGCAGCAACTCTGGTTGCAATGAAACTCAGCTCAACTATCAGCAAAGTTCTTACACCAGCTTAAGTCGTGTTAAAGCCATTCTCCGCCTCTGAAGCTTCTCACATGATGGAAGAAAGTACGGAGGAGTCAAATGTTCTCTTGAAAAAAACAAAAAAAATTAATAACCACGAGGTGAAATGGATTTGATTCTGTCAGCACAGCAAAAAGCGAAACATAAATTTGGCCAAAGCGTCAGTGTCCAACAGTTCCACTCTTTCACTGGATAATTTTGGACCTTCAACGACAGTGGAAGCCTTTTCTGTTCAGCATTGGCAACATTAAGCCCCACATGGATGTCCAGAGAAAAGAGCGCCCCCTGCTGTCCACTTGTTGTAATCCAGCGAAGCTCAAACCATCCACCCAGGTAGGCTTTGCTAAGCCAAGCTGCAAAATGGTAACTGACAGACTAACTTCAACTAGTAAAACTAAAATGCTTTGCGCTCCATCATCATTATGACTGAGATGCAAATGAAATCAAACGTAAGCATGCTTTTAAAGGATGTTTTTGATATACAGTAATTATAGGAAAATAGACTATCAAGGATGACTCCTTTTAAATCATTTATAAAGCTTTCCTGGATGCAGACAGCTCGGCTACGAAGTAAATAGATACTAAACAAAACAAATCCTTAAAGTATATGCAAACACAAGCATAAATATTTGATCCACAGAGAGTAAGCTACGAATGACAAATATTAGTGATATATTGAAATTCTGGAACAGGCACCATTTCTGTCTTTTTAAAACTTGCTCTTCTTTTTCGAGTGTTTGTCAGTCAGTTTTAAGGTGTTTCCCAAATCCTAAGAGTCACTGCTGACTGAAGTGTTGGGTGCTGCTGCAGTCCATCCAAAGTCTTTGCATTCTCCTCACATTTTCTAAAATGAACCAGCTAAAAAAGTTGGTGCACTGTTCATCTCTCATTCTCTCACTCACATCATCTCTCACCTCTCTTTCTTGATTTCTCTCATGTGCCCTAAAACCCCCCCTGCCCACCCCCCCTTCTTTGCATGGCCACCATAAGCTGGCCATCAGACGCCACTGGGTTTAATGGACGTAGTAGAGCCAGTAGACCACATTGAAGAAGGAGAAGACGGTAGGGAAGATCATCCTGGACCACTTATCGATAGAGTTCACGTCGGACAGGTCTGGGATGTTCACCTTAAGCTGGGAGGCCCGTCTCCGTAGGCGTGATTTCTTCTGGGCATGGCGCTCCAAGGCGCTGTGGCCATAGTTCTGGCGGGCCATGGCTGCCCTACGATACTGCAGTGTTGAGCTATCATAGGCCAGCATGGTGTTGCGGGGGTCTCCGGGTGCTCCCAGGCCCCGAGACAGATCCCCGGCACCACCCATCTCATTCTTCATTTCCAAGGTGCTAAACAGGATGTTGTCATCGGGAGTCATCTGTGTGAGGGTGTAAAAACAGGTGGAGCCATGACAAGTTACTGCCTAAGGAAAATCTTTGAGTGTAATAAATTCAAACTAGGTCTAGTAAAATTATTATTCAAAACAAATAGAGCTATAATGATCATTAAGCATTTCACTGTGTAAAAAATACTGATGAGGTGCTAGAATGGGTAATGCAAATGAGTCAAAACTGTGTTACTTACAGTGAAGAAAATCTTAAGCACTTAAAAAGCACTAAGTAAATTATTGATCATCTGTCAATAAAAATCTGAGTGATAATACGACCACAAGACTATGAGGTAACATTCCTGGAAGAGCACAACACACTCCACAAACTAATTCTCATGGAGAAATCTTCATTGTCATCTCAGAATTTCAACCAGATTTTGGTTAAAATTCTGTCGATTCACAAGACAAACTGAATAAAAAAAGAGAAAGCAAAGGAAAAAATGTGACAGGAGAAGGTTGAGAGAAATAGTAAGGACTTTGCAAAGATGGAGGAAAGGCTAAAAAGGTCAGGGCAGGTCAGAAAAGACGTTGTGGGAAGTGAATTCGGATCAACATTTCTTCATCCATAGCCTGACTTCTGAGGAAAAAACGTCCCTTTAATCCAATCCTGTCCCGCTGTAAATGGAGCCTATTTGTATTTTGTTGTTTTTGTGTAACTCACTTTGAAGCGAAGCCACTTAGTTGGCACTATTCATCAAACTGCAAATGATCTCTTTGTCTTATCTGACAATCCTTTTTTTTAAATTTTATTATCAATTGCTTCACTTAGTCTTAAGAGATTCATCAATTGCCTTTGAGATTGTACAGTATTTGTATCTAAATTATATTATCTTAAGAGAAGCCACTGATGTTTTTTCTTTTTTTTCTTGCCATATTTGTCACTTGCCATTAATTTAGAAATATAGCCCAAGTTAAGTTTATATATTAATGCCTGCAGAAATCAAACTGCTAAGCCATGTTTGTCAGGAAAATGCATGAAGAGCAAACCAAGAAAGGGAAAAACACAATGGTGGGAGTGATGATCAAAGTTGCCTTAAAAATCTATAGAAATCAAAGAAATACACAAAAACTACAGCATTTTCCTCTGATCTGGGTTGATTCAGATTGATGACATTGTTAGTTTTGACTTTCAAAACCTCCAGTACCTTATTTCTTTGCTCGCCTAGTCCTAATGCGGCATCGTCCACAAAGATGGGATCCCACATCGAGTCATATGCGTCAATTTCCCTCTGTTTCATTCTGGCATACAGAGCATCATCTCTCTGAACTACATTTCCCACCAGCCACTGCAAGCATACAAAATCAGCACTGTTACTTAGGGGAAATCGTAGCTTGCCACACTCAGAAGGAAAGGGTGTTTTATTTTTTATGTTGCTGTTGTTCCTGCAACTTTAGCAGCTGAATCAGATTTAAAGAGAAGGCTTTGGCACCACAGCCAGTGATTTTTCCAAGGTGCCTTGCCCTTTGAGAGACACAGAAATATGGAGATAAAGTAAAAGCCAGTCATTGCTTCTGCATTCACTCTTTCAGATTCTAGTCTGAGTAATAAAGTTGATACACAAGGCTAAACCAGTGAGAAACGGAGAGCTAGAGCAGGAGTAAAGAGTGGTGGTAAAGGACATCAAGCATTGATCACAGCATCACATTGACCTTGAGAGGAGAAGTCATTTGCTGCCACAGAAACATACAGACACATTAACTGACAGCACAGATACCTCTAAAGGACATTTCTCTGCACACGTACCTTGTTGGGGTCGGGTCTCAGCTTCTCATTATTGGCTGTGGCCGCTTTCTCAGCTGCCTTCTTCTGCCGCTGGGGGCCTTGGCCGAAGAAGATGTAGTTGACAAAGGCATACTCCAGTAGGGCCAGGAAGACAAACACAAAGCAGCCCATCAGGTACATGTCAATAGCCTTCACGTAGGGGATCTTAGGGAGCGTCTCTCGCAAGTGGGTGTTGATGGTGGTCATGGTCAGCACCGTAGTAATCCCTGGAGATCAGCGGAGTCACACGTTTAGAGAGAGAGTGAAGTCTTTCGAAGCTGTAAGACATTTTTACCATCATCTGTACATAAAAAATAAGCCTATCAATTTGACTAAAGCTAATATTGCACTTTTAGTTAAGCTAGCACTATGGCTCTAGGAATAGTAAGTATAGTTGATCCACTCCTTTTTTTTTAACAACTATTGAACAGCTTAAAATCAAATTCGGTACAGATATTTATGATGCACAAAGGATAAATTAAACTGATTTCTCATTTTTCCTCTAGTGCCACATTAGGTTGATATTTGTGGTTTTAGTGAAATCATAAATTTTGGTGATTCAATATTGTCTAATAGTTTGGTATATGACCAAATAATTGTAAAAATAGCTGCCTATTGCATATTTCAAACAGTATAATATAATAAGCAGTATAGTACATACACTGTACAATCCCATTGTACAATCATCTTACAATCCCATGATACAATTTTGCAGTCATGATGTAAAATGTTTATAATTAGTGAGTGCCTATAATCTAAATCTAGTGCTCTCTAGCCAGACATTAGTCTCATTTATAAATAAAGGAATGAATGAGTGAATCAAAATAATGTAGATCAGGTGCATGTCCTCAAAGGATGTGGGCATGTTCTTGTGAACATAAGCATTCATGATTATCATATACATGTGTTTATTTATAGTAAACAAACTGGCCTGAAAGAATGTGGACCCATATGGATAAAAAGACCCCTCAAAGCCTCCTAAACCTGAAACTGTTGGTGTGTTTCATGTGAGTAAGGTTCGCATTCAATCATGTTTCCAAATGACCACAGAACAAACTGTAGGCTATATAACAAGCATCACTGTAAACATCTGCTATTAGTCACAGCACAATTCACCTGTTTTTTTTACATACACGCATTGTGTTTGATGAATTAGTCATTTGCATGCACAATCTGCATTTGGTCAGATTCACACGTATTATAAATAACCCAGCAGCCAGCAGTGTCACTGTAGCATGGAGCCTCATCTCTCATTGGCTGCACTTGCTCGCTGCATGTTCTCAGGACGCTGAGAGCAGGCACATCTTTAAATCACGTTACCCTCCCAATGCACCGTCTGGGGCTCCAACCCGCATGTGTCCCACTTCAGAAAACAAATGGTGTGTGACAAGAGCGACACACATAAAGCTCAAAGCCATTTCATTTGCTGCTTGGCCCTGTCATACCCAAATTTAACACTAAAGGGAGCATCTCATTTTAGTATCAGTGGTATTTGACATTGTGTAAAAACCTTATCTCTAATGTCTACAGTGATTTTAAGGTAAATGTTGCCACTTTTCATTTGGCTGTAATTTAGCTGGATCTGGTTCCGATATGCTGTGATCCCCGGCCAAAGAGAGGCTCCGATAAACAGACAGGCATAGAGAAAGACAGCACGCTTCAAGGTCGAGCTGCAGCGCTTCTCACTCTGCATGAGTCATGAATATAGTCATCTGAACAACAGACATTTAGCCGGGCAGCCTATCACACACTGCTATCACTCACGTGCTCAGAGCTAATGAGAAAAAAAGTAAAAGCTGGGAAAATAAAGAGGAAAACAGGGAGCGAGCTCCTGACAGACACAATAACATGTAGATGTAAAGCCAGTCTAAATGTAAACGACCCAGTGTTTGTTAAATGGCTCTTTTTATGGTCTGTTATCATTTAGCTTTGGGTTATTTCCCAGGGTCACTGTTCAGCAGCGGTAAGGCAATCCTACCCAGGGCCACTCTGGCAGCTGAGGCATCGTAGTTGATCCAGAAGGAGACCCAGGAGAGGATGGTAATCAGGATGGAAGGCATGTATGTCTGCAGGATGAAGTAACCAATGTTCCTCTTCAGTTTGAAGCTGAGGGACAGGCGGGGGTAGGAACCTGAAGGAGGCACACAGAGATAAAGAAGTGGGATAGAAATAGATTTTCCTCAATGACGCCCACTAAAAGCTTTATTTTCCTTGACATGAGGGACCCTCCATATGTCTCCAATACTGACGTCTTTTGTATGTATGCGTCTGATGTTAAATACAAAACTAGGTCATAATAGAATATTTTTAACTTACAGTAAATGTCCCTCTTACTAATAAAACAGTTTTTAGCTGAACATAGCAGCTATGAACACCTACTACTATAAAGTCAAAGGACCAACAACAAAGTTGACTTTTTCGTTGCTTACCTGTAGAGAAGACCACGTTCTTGGAGATGAGTTTGTAGTCAACAATAGAAAACTGTGGCAGCTCTATTCTGTCGACCCCAGACACTGCACCATCTCCGCCTCGCCAGTAAAACTCGATATCGTCTGTGGTGTAGCCATCTGCAGGAGAGAAACCAGAGCCAGGACACTTAGACAAATATTATCATTGTCCATTAACAGCCTGAAATACATCATAATGTAGTAAAGCAGTGTCAAATGTCAATTTCAATGGTTTTGGGCTTTTTATCCCATTCACTATCCAAGTCCATCTGATCATCAAAATGATTGATGATTAAATTTGATTTATAGTTTGTTAAAGAAAAACATTACTCCTATATTAAATTGGGTTTGTTTGCCGTTTGAGTTATCTTGTTAATAACCTTGTTTTAACATATCAGGCCTCAAATAAATAATGAGAAGAAAAAATGTTTAAGCATTAAATGGGTGTCGTGAGCTGACTCTGTTAATTGAGAAAAGTTTTGCTGTTGCTAGATAACCGACGTTTCCATTAGCCAGTGTTTACTTACCAATTTTACCAAGAGCTTCAGTCTCACAGCATTAATAGGAGGTTATAATACAGCCCCTGAGGAGCTCTGCCTCTTCAGGGCAGACTGGGCACCACAGCGATGACTCTGGCTGGCTCTGACGTGGCTAACTGGTTAGCATGCTAACTTAAGCAGAAAGGAGTGATGGAGGCATAAAACAAAGAGTCAAAACTGGTGTTGCTTTCCACAACTACAATGAAGTTTGATGCTCAACTCGCAATGTTTCCTCTGGACAGGTAAATAAGTACACAGCTGCTATGCTAGTGTAAGCTATGTAGCAATAGCAAAACAACAAATGTCTCATTTAAAAGGTCCAAGCCAGATAGTTGGCCCTCACTACTGAAAAGCATACACACACTTTAAGATTGATTTTTCTCTTCCAGGTAGCCATTCTTTTTCCTCAAGCTATGAAAACCAACTCATGGTGCCATGGCACCTTCTTCAGATGGGTACACAGTCAACATTTAACTAACTATTTTTGTTCCATGTTAAATTGGTACTAGGTCATTTTGATGATGTGTTCAAGTGTTTGCTGGAAGCTCTGGAAATATCAATTGCTTCTCTGTCAGCCAGCCTAGTTTTTACTGCAAGAAATATATTTCTCATGTTCACTTTGTGTGAGCTAATAAAAAACAGATTGTACAGAGATAAAAATCATTGTAACACCCTTACATCAGCCTCAAACAATGGCTGCAAGGTAGGATATTGATTTTAAGATACTTGTATGTTGTGTGTGTGGAGAGCAGTTAGTGCCCATGTAAATCCTTCAAAAAGCATAAAGTTTTAAGCTGTGTATGTTGGTCACCTTAAGTTAAAAGCTTTAAGGCTTCTATTTCTAAAGTGTACAAGAAACAAGAAACAACTGTAATTAATAGAAAAGACTCATAAATGATGTTAATGATAAATAAATGATGCAGCTGCAGCTCTCCATCTTCAAAACCAGGGCATTTATCCGTCCTGAAGCATGTTTATATTGAGACAAACACGTGCTATTATAAAGCCACATAACACTGAGCAACTGAGATTTGGAGCATGATGCATTTGGTGCACATGGATGGAAACTATTGCAGTTGAAGTCAGGGGACTCCAGTGTCGCAGACTGTCTGTCTCTGACATGAACAGCGTCGCAGGCAAACAGGGAGCAGCCATCTCCCTGTGCTCAGCTCTACTTTGTCTGCCTCACACTCAAAATAGAGGCAGTGACCTATTCAGATGTGATGAATAATTAAACTCCAAGGCTTTGATTTTTAAAAATTAACACATAATTCTTCGTTGCTGTGGCACTGACATTCAAGGTAAAGTTAGTCATGGTACTCATGTTGGGTTGTTACTGGTTGGACAGGCAGCTAACTTCACCCACAGGCCTTTTTCACAGCAGACATTTTGACTTAGCATAGTAGGGAAAACACAGGTGCAACTAATAATATAAACACTGGCTCCATTAACCTACATGGACAATACCAGAACCCAGCCATCATTCATTTTACTGTGTCTTCTGTCTCATCTGTGACTTTAAGGTTGGAGTTATTATTTATTCATAACAAATACCCTGATAGTGTAACCTCATCTCTCAAGACTCTCTGACTTACCCTGTCTGTGGCACTCAGCTCCACGCCAATATGTTCCTACTTAAGATGTAAATCTTTAAAATGAGGTCATAAATATATAGTATGTGTTATTAAAAAAGGCTAAAGGATATGGGCAACAATGGAGCTCCATCGCACAGACAAATAGAGAAAAGACAGACCTCTGCCTCCTCCATCCCACTGAGCTAACTAAGCTAATTCATTGCTGGTGCTGATGTTTTTGTGGAATTTGTTAAATATTAGAAAAGCAAAGATTGTTGCCAGTTTTATTCTTTAATTGTTGTACATCTGAATACATCAAAACTGTGGTGCAGCTGTGGAACACAATGTGGTTGATGCTGATATTGTGCACCCATACATAGAGTTAGCTGTTCCTCCACATCTGCATTGTCTTTATCCCTGCCTTGTGCAACCCTCCATCACCCCAATTAAAGCCAAGCCCACCATGCTGCTGTTCTGATGTGCAGCTCAGTTGAGTTCTGATCAGCCACGACAGGCTGGGATCAGGAACATGTCTAGGTGTCTGGAAAAGGGAGAGTTTAACATGAAGAGAGATAGAAGAGAGCTTTTTGTGGCTTGTACATAACTGGTCAGTCATTTTGTGTCTCCATTAGTTCTGGATCTTTATTTCAATTATGCTATATGCATATGTTATTTGTTATATACCAGAGAGAAGTCAATGTATATACCTTGCACTCATCTGGGGCTGTCATGTGAGTCCCAATAGAATTACATGACAGAAATGCAGCATACACTGCAGATAGGATATATGCATAAATACGTGGGTGTGTATTTGCATGTGTATGTGTGTAATAGATCTTTACTATTGGGGAGGTAAAGATCAACTATGCTCAGTGCAGCCCGGCATATGAGGCCAGTGGCCTGAGCCACAGTAGTGAGCTGCTGATGTATCAGGGGATCTGGGGTTTTAAGACTTGTGTCTGTTAAAAATGCATCAAGTTTATCAAGGGAAGTGAGAGTTCTCTGGGCTCATTAGTCTGAATAAAATAGCATGCTCTGGCATGAAGCGATTCCAACGTTAAAACCGTTGCCAGTTAATCCATATGAGAGCAGATACTGCCTGGTGATCAAAACTGGAGTTGAGCGTGTATGTGTGTGAGACTGTGTGTATGTGTGTGTGTGCATTTTGTGTTGGGCTGCCTGAATGAGAAGTAGAAAAAAAGATAGTGTGAGTGATGGTGAGAGAGATAAAAAGGCTGAGAGAAAAAAAGAAGAGGATGAGACTGTGCAAAGAAAGGAGATGAGAAACCAAAAGAGAAGAGCAGTGAGAGGCAGTTCTGACCCACACTGTTTTTGTGCTGCTTAATGCTGCTGGCAATAGTGTGATCAAACCCGGAAAGACTGAGCCCTACACTACATCCCAGCCCCATAATCCTTTTCTCTGGGGACCCAGATAAAACACGCAGAGGACCTCATCTTTCGCTCTCATGTTCCCTAACGCTCCCTCCCTCCCTTGACTCAAGAACGCCAGATCACGTACAATTACAAACTCCATGTGAAATGAGCTTTTTGTACCGTACAAACATGGAGGCACTTTCGGGAGAAAGCGCCACATAAAATCCACAATCAGCACACCCCCAAAACACTGGACCTAATCAGGCTCCTCCATGCCTTGGGAAGCCACTGCAGTTGGAGTTGAATTAATTAGGCTGGATGTTATCAGTCAGTGAGCCATTAGTGATGTTCCTCTTCTTGATGCGTATCTCTTGATGTCTCATCAGCCTTTCTGAGCAGTTAACATGCAGCCTTATCAACCTTCTTTCTACCTTGCTGCCACTGGACCAGGCTGTATTCAAACCAGACTTTAGAGCTGCTTGTGTACATTGGATCTGTTTAATTCTATGTCTACGTGTGGGCGTGAGAGCTGGTAATCAGGGACAACGGTACTTACAGCTTTCGATCTCCAGGGTGCAGTTTTGCTCATCTAGAGGGTAGCGACGCAGGTCCATCATGCAGGCTGCAGTGGTGGTGATCCTAGACAGAGTGGGATGGAAAATATAGGATTCATCATCACAGAGGCAGCCGATGCCGCCACGAACAGCACAGTTCATTTCGTTTGACCTTCACAACAGAGTAGAAATTGCACATCAAAGCAGGATGATGACAAAGCTTTCTAAAGCAGGAGCACCTGACATGAAACCATACCTCTAAAAACTATAGGTTTAAACAGAAAAACCTTATCAATTACCAATTTGCCAAATCTTTAAAAGTTCTCTGAGTAGATGTTTTGCTCTTTTACAAAGCTAAAGTTTAAAAAAACAATGTAAATAAAGTTATAGGCCAGTAGCTTTGCCCTCTCAATGTGGATTTCTTGTTTTAAGGTTCTCACCTTCTCACCTACCTGTTTTTCCTTAACATTTTTCCTTTTACATGTTATAACACCTGTTGTCTGTACCCTTCACTGGGTCCTAGCTCCTGGCACTGGCCTACAAAACTTCCCTCTTCTCTAAGGCTACAAATTCTGCCTTGGAGCCCAGTTTATTGCAGGTTTGATGCACCTTTTTTACCCTTTCACTATTTTATCTTCAGCTTTTATTTGGAGTTTTATATTTAACGTTTGTCTAAATGTTGGCAGTGTACAAACGCTGCCAGTAGAAGACTGAACTGCTCTTATTGGACCAACCCATATGAATTAAGGTTGAATGAATAAATATACGTAACAGCTGGTTTACCAAGTACAACCTCCCATGAGAGCTCAGTAAATATTTTGCCTTTTACCATTGCACACTGTTAGTACAAAATGTTAAAATACATTTATTATCTAATACACATTGCTAGTACAGCATAGAATTAAAATATGTACAACCAATGTTCAGTTAGTACTATATGCACTATGGTGCTGGGTCAATTTACTGTTTTCATTTTTTTCTAATGAGTAGATAAAACAAGAACAGGGTTCAGCCTCTGGTCAAACAATGCTGTAATAAAGACCAGCCGAGTTTGAGCCAGTTGCATTTGACAGGTTCACTCAGAGCGACGCACTTCCTGTTACACACACGACAAGTTGGCCAGAGCTGAGACAGGCTGGCACCCGGCCATGCCAAACCCCTGAGGCTGTCTGAGAGAGACTGGAAACACAATTCAACCACAGGGACTAAATTTAGCCTCCTTGACTTGTAAGACAAACCCACATACACTGATTGATATAAAACATGATAGTATCATGATCATTAGCAATAAAAGCAGGCTGTGGGGAAATTTCCAGTATAGGTTGAGGTATTCCGCGTGACCTTGGGTTTCCCTTGTCACCATCATGTCATCAATTTATTGCTCATTCATACACAACAATGAAAATGGTCTGTGAGCACTCAGACCTCCACCAACCACAGGAAGTAATTAATAGTAATGACTTAGACCTAAAAATCAAATATTCTTAATTCAATTGATGGAAATCTGCCAGTATCATGACATAATTTTAACATGTTTCTGAAACAATTAGCTTGGTTATCAGTTAACAGTTATTTCTTTATTATTACATTATACATTATTACGTCTTAAAGTTATATACTGCTATTGTGTAAGTATTACCCTTTTATCCCTAAAACCTAAAACTATTCCCTTTACAGACCAAGACCTTATTTTCTTAAATTGAGTATTGAGTATATGAAATTTCTGGAATATTTTTATTAATAAAACATCAGACAGGAATGAATGCCTGATTTGGTTGACCTAGCAAAATAAATACTTTACAAATCAATATCACTAATTAGTGCTGCTAATTGAATTTGAACATAGCATACAATGAACTAATACATCCAGAGATATAGGAAGGGGCAGCTGCCATGGAATAAAAAATAAATAAATAAATAAATAAAAATTAAGATAAATATTTTTTTTACATTTTACATGGCAGGTGCTGTGCTTGAGTTAGTCCAAATATCTTTTTTTCTTTGTACTTTACACATTTCAGAAATGGGCCTTCTATGCTTTTCAAATAAGACTAAACTGTTCATTCAGCAGTAAAAACTAAATCACAATATCATTCCTCTCTTTACTTTAACAACAAACTTATCTTGAAAAGTGCTTTGTCTTTAATAATTAAGAGCAAAAGTTTATTTGAAATCCTTCTACATAAGGCTTGCAGCTCCCCTGGGTCTAGCCTGGCAAGTTTGGGATTTCATTTTTCAAGATGTAGAGACACAGTCTTTCTCTCTCACACTCTCAGGCTCTCTACCTCTCTCTCTGCCTCCTTTTTCTCGCTCTCTGGGCTCTTATGTAAGAGCCAGTTAGCAGGGCCATGGTGCACTGGGGATTAACACAGGAGTCTTATTTCTGTCCTAGTTTACACCTTTTATGGCCCCAACTTACAGGGATGTTGTGTTCGCCAGCCTATCACTCATCACTCACCATCATCACCACCTCTAAATCATCATGGTGGCGAAGGAAGCACAGGGGAAAAGCGGAAATGAGGCCAAAATGGCAGGGGTAAAAATAACAGCCTATTTATAGCCCACCTACATCGTCAGCAGAAGTCTCGAAGCTTTTTTGTCTGAGACTCTGCATCACTGATCAAGAGCTGCTGCTGCTGCTGCATCCGCTGGGCTATAGCTAGCATGTCCAATAACCACACCAACAATTAATAAACAGCTTATAACGAGCGAAGAGGCAAGATGGGTTAGGATTTCTCTGCAGGATTCCCTCCCTGTCTTCTCCTCCTCCTCCTCCTCCTCATCGTCATCTTCGCTGCAGCGAGTCTGCTGTGGACCTCTGCAGCAGCAGCAGCAGCAGCAGCAGCAGCAGCAGCAGTGATCATGAAGCACAGCCTTGTTTGCTCTTCATCAACATCAGGGCCAGTCCCTCTCTCTCATCCCAACCTGCCGGAGGAGAGGCCACGCTCTAGCAGATCACGCAGATTCAAACACGCTACATTTGCTCTGCGTCGGAGCTAATAGGACATGGAGTTCTAAAAAAGGCTGTTTTGGTTTTTTTCTCTCCTGTGCAGTTCAGCCTGGGTTCTGTTCCTGTGTGTGTGTGTGTGTGTGTGTGTGTGTGTGTGTGTGTGTGTGTGTGGACCCCCCTAAGGCAGCCGGTGCACCTTTATTCTAAATGACCTTGTTTACGGACATAACACAACCACCACGAATTCCCAGACAGAATCTCATTTCGAGGGAGCATCACAGCAGAGACCAACGCAGAGAGAGATTTTTAAAGCAGGTCACAAACCTGTGCAGTCTTTAATTAAACTGATGAATTATTACATCAGCTTTGTAATGAAGTTAGAAGTTAAATTAAGATGGAGAAGCTCCCTCCATTTTGGATAGGGAGCCCATGTTGAGCTGAGGAAACATGGCATGCAGGATTGCCTCTCCCTGCTCAAGCACTGTTGCCAAATTTGAAAATAAAATGTCTGCAGTGGCTCAACAAGGAGGCTCCTATGTGTGCCAGAGTGTGCCAAATCAGAGAGTTTTCTCAATTTTGAAATCACTGGGATATCACATGCAACATACAAGGCATTCTGCCTTGATCAGTAGTTTGAGAGAGAAATGTATAACTTTAGAGGCAATGCTAAGCTTGTATTGATGGTATTGACAGAAAAAAGGGCTTATTCAAATCCCTCTCTTCCTCCACTCAGCAGCTTTCTCCTCCTGGCCATGCGATGTCATCTATTGAGCTGCAGAGTGGAACCCTCCTCGCCCTGACAAAAGAGGACGTCAGTCTCCATAGCACAAGGATATGTCCTCTCAGAAAAGGAGTTACAATATTCAAAGAGAGAGAGGAGGGGAGGGGGAGGGAGGATGAAGGGAGGGAGGAGGGAGAATCCTAATAATTTTTCCATTTTGAATGAAGCCTGACCTTCATGTCTCTTTCTTTTTTTTTTCTGGCTCTCCCTCTTTTCTCAATCCCACTCTGTGAATTTTGAGCGACACGCATCAGGAGTCATGCACTGAATGTCTTTGGTTTTTCCTCTCTTCCTGCATAAAATGAAAAGCTAAGTGGAGTTTTTCATGTGTGTGCGTGTGAGTGTGTGTGTGTCTTTTCTCAGCCTGGGCGGTATCTGTGTTATTGGCTGAGCCTTTTCAGGGGCTGGGTAATTAGATCAGACTGCCTCTCCCTGAGAGTCAAACCAGGCTCTAAAGTGACAGTTGGGAACACTGTTGTAATTTTCTGCTCCTCCTGATAATTGAAGACCAGGATTTGGCAGGATTGGGATGCACTAAATATCCAGGGAATAAGGAGTAAACAACACCCTCACCCTTCCTCCTCCACATGCACCCCAAAAATAACACTCGCCCACTTGCGAACACCCACCCACAGACACAGATCCTACACACACACACACAGACAGAAACATCTAATGCCTCCTGCAAACTAAACAACGCTCTAATCGACTGGTGTTCCCCTGGTACAGTGTTAGCTAATTTCAGTTAGTTCAGCACAAATCCACATTCACCTTTGAGGCCAGTAATATGTTTACTTTTACTGCTTGTTATGTAAGGATTTAGCATGACACAACCTTATATCGTACACATTTACTAGTGTTTGAGGTGTAGAAGAAGGCAAACAATGGAGAATCCATCTTGAACTTGTGTTATCATGTAATTTAAAAAAGTCCAGCACAAAGTGATCGTACATTGTTTAATTGGTTGGGCTTGGGTGCATATGGTGTTTACATTATATTAATTTGAACAATGACCAATTGCCATTTAGTATTTTATTTTTATTCAATGTATTTTTCTTTTTTTCACTTGTTTGGGATTAAAGGTTTTCTTTAGTGATTTAGTGCAGCATAAAGATAAGGGGACTTAAAACAGACCTATTTAAAAAATAAAGATCATAACTGATGATTTTTGTTCATGTTCATGGTCCCTGACAAATTAATTCAATAAAATAAATTTAAGAAAAAACAATAAAACTGATTAATTTTAATGTGAAGGCCCAAAAGAGAGCACATGAACATAATGTGACTTTTAACTCTACAACACTGCTGTAGAGTTGTCTGTACTTTACAGATTTTACATAAAAACTAATTATCAGATAATTGAATATGATGCAATGTTGCAGATTAAATGACAATAATATGTAAAGTTGTTAAATTTAGCTCCGCCTCCGGCAACATTAATGTTCTGTTTACATACTAATACATCAGTAATAGCAATTACATTTATAATTACACAACATTTCTCACTGAGGTCATTCTGCAGCATGAGTACATGTGTAGCTTTAATTTGATTGCAGTATTTTCACCATTTGATGATGACAAATATGAATTCATTGCCCAGCAGATGTCAAAACAGTCATGCACTCAGGATGGGACTCTGACAGGACATGTGTGTTCACATACATCCTGTTTTCCCGTTGAGGACTCTGTGTCTCCTCTCAGTTAGCCATCTCCTTCACATCCACTAAAGCCCTGCTGTTGCAACCAGCCGGCCCGTCTTTACAGGTATGTGTCAGTGTGCTCAGAGCGCACAGGCATCTGGCCGGGCTGACTCTGACAGCAGCTTGTGTCTGGACTTGCTAGCATCAAATAAAACCTGGACCAAACCCACAAACCAAATAATGGAGAAGCCGGGAGGCAGCGGCACTGACAAGGACAATGTATGTGAGGTAACCACATCTCTCTGCTGCACGCACACCCTTAAATTTTTACCACAACTCCTAGCCTCCAATGCATTTTGGCTGTTACACAAAAATATGTGTTGGGCTTATATAATTGAGTCAGAGCATTATAAATTACATTTCTCTAGTGTTGAAACAAAATGTAGCGATGAATAATCTGGTGCAGTGCAGATACTTAAATTTTTTAAACACTCTTTGCGCAAGAAGGGCATCTCAGTGTGGAGAGAGAATGACTGAATGCTGCAACATCTTGAATTAGCAACAATAATCTCATTTTTTAAATGCAGACACTAATCTGAGATCATTAGCACACACACACACACACACACACACACACACACACATACACATACACATGCACACACACACACACACACACACACACACACACACACACACACACACAAGAAGTAGAGGCGACAGATCAGAGGCGGCAGCAACACAGTGATGGATGGGCTGTGCTAGCCTGTGCAGTCAAATACGGCGCATCAGTACAAATACAGATTCAGTGTTTGTATTGAACTGCTACATTATTGATTATGAGTTATCAATTATGGATGGCAGTCTCCTCAGAGACATCACAGTCCAACACCACAAAGAGATGTCTTGTAGATGGGCTGAACCATCCTGCAGAATCAGACTCTGCTTCATTATTGATCAGAACCAATCATTTATTGACATTGATGATCATCTTGGGATGTTAGAGGCTTAAATATAAAAGCATGTACCTCCTATACACAGCTGTTGAATGATAATTCGCTTTGTCAAAACGTAGGTGTTATTTTTGTAGACTTAACAATTATTAATTGTACGCACCAATTAACTAAAAGGAAAAGAAACCATCCTATTTAACTGACTATTTACAATTACAGGTCTCGTGTGTTTTAGAGCTCTAACGAAGGACTAATGGTGTCTTTACAGATTATCTAATTTTCATTGTCTGAATTTTCTTATAGTGGAACTACAAATCAGAAGCTTGCTGTCTGAGTCAGCCCCAGTGACATCTTCCAGCATCCAGTACTAGCATGACGCTTTAGTTTAAGAGGAGTAGAACAACAAGCAGCTCTGACCCCTGACTCTCTGACAGGTTATAAGGCAACATGCTCATAAACTTTAGAAGGGAACCAGGCTGCTCTGCTTTTGGAGCAAATTTCAACACAAAAATATTAGAGAAATAATAACTTAAGATAAATTTGGGACAACGTATTACAGTGTATTCTTTTAAATCTTGCAACAATCTCAGATACTTCTTGCAAACCTTTTGAATTGAGTTCAACGTGAGGCTGGAAAATGTCAATTGAAACAACTTGATTTTAAGATGCACTCACTGTTTTTAATTGTTCCCTACTTGCTGACATCTGAACTGATGTTCATGTCTCCAACCAATACTGAAGTTAGTAATGCTCACCTTTCTTGGCTAACCTGAAGATGTACTTTATGATAATCTGACTGCATGTTGCTTGCCCCAGTGGGATTTTTTTTATACTAATGTTTCTTTGATCACAGAGCTCAGCTGCTGCTTGGTGAACCAAGGTAGCAGCTAAGCTGCAAAAAAAAAAACATAATTGTCCTTTAGTTGAAGGACAATGTGTCACGCTGAGCAGAAAAAGAGCCACAATAGTTTAAATTCAGAATTCAATTTAATCAAGACCTCAGTCAGATAAAATGCAGCAGATGCAATCATGTTACTCTATTATGCATCTTGATCAATGTACTAATTATGACACGAGGGCACATGTAAAAGGCTTACCTGAGTCCATAAAGCACTGTGCCGTCAGGGTGGAGACGAATCATCCTGTTCTTGACTGTGACGCCGTGAACGAAGGACTTCTTGTCGTTGAGGAAGTAGGTGTCGGGGACCCACAACTGATCTGCTACTCTGTTATCCAGAGTCAGGTTGTAGGCAATCTCAGAGTAGGACAGACGCTTATCCCGCCATGCTTGCTGGAAGTACATTGTCAAGGTGTAGTCCTGCAGGACAGAGAGGAGGAGGGGGTCTGTTTAGTGAAGCTAGTGCAGGACTTCAAACTCTAAGAATCAATGCTTTAAAGTCACAAATCACACACTTTTTAACAGAAAATGATTGACTAAATCTAAGAGGAATATGTTTAATTCCCACAATTAGCTGGTAAACCTATAAAGCTCTAACAGTGTGTCATTCTACACTAACATCTGAATATGACCCTAAAAATGTGTCACACCACGCTGCGCTGACTCTGCATAGTGAGAAGGTCAGCCAAAAGGTCATAGGTGATCTGAAAGGCCATGGCCTGTACTTAGGGCCATAAAGGCCAGGGTTGGGCGGTGGGCGGGTTAATATTCAACTATCCTCACTTAATTTTAAGACCAGAACCAGAGGGGAACTTTCTCAGCTGGCTGACTATTGTCTCAAGCTAAAAATATCTGCCCCCACTCAAACGAAAGAAGCTGCTTCTGCTTCATAGAGATAATACTGCCCCTGATGCAAAGGACCAGTGTTTCTCTGCAGCTGTCTCTCATTTTCATTACTTGGTTTTGCTAAATTTAATTCTGCCTCATAAACAAGCACAAGTACAGAGATTGAGGAGAGTTTTCCAGATTTAAAATAAAAAGCATTTACACTGTACAGTTTCTTTTTACACATGCTCAGAGATGTAGCTGTAAACTCTACCACCTCCACTCTCTTTCTCTGTCTCTCTCTATGTCTTTTCTCTGCTTCTCACTCTTAAAAAAAGATTCACACCCACACAGCCACAGCACTGCAGTTAGATCTGCTCTGTTACAGTGTATTGCAGTGCAATCGATGAGTAGGAAAACAAATTAAAAAATACAGTCCATGAAATGAGGCCCTTGAGTTTTTACTCCAAGCAGCCATCATCATTACTTATTAGTGTTTCTATGTTTCCAAGCCTTTTTTTCTTCTATCATCCCACATTGGTGTGACACTCCTAAGCAATCGCTACTCTCAACCTTTAACTCTTATCATTCATTGCATGCAGTGTGCAAGACCAAAATGCTGTGTAAAAAGGGCATCTAAAAATACATGAGCTGCTGCCATGTTGATTTTTTTCGGGAGTGAAAAGTCAAGCGAGGACGGCCGCATCCTTATCCTGTTTTACAAGAGTTCCCACTGAACCCTCCTTGCACACTCGCTCCCTCTCTGTCTCATTATCAGCCTGTCGATCGGATATCTCTATCACCTCTGGGATCGTTAGCTGCTGCCTGCAGGCTTGGTGTACATCACCCACTGAGGCAGCATCTCCTGCAATACGTCCTTGTCTTTAGCACCATCCTTCGCCATATTGATGAAGGAGCACAGAAGCACAATGACTGAGAGGAAGATACTCTCTATAACTAACTGGAAGAACTGAGGGAAACAATATTAACTAGTGCCCTGTGGTAACAATCTGAGCAACATTAGTGTTTTGAAGCTGAATTTATTCATCAATCTGGTGTAAGAGATTTTCAGCAACAGCTTCCTGTATTTTCCTTTTTGCTCAATGCTGTTTTTGATACAACTGGAGTGAAACACCCTTTGACATTTTGGCAGATATGGCAACAAGGGAGCGTGGGTGTGTCTGGTGTGTTTCTCGCTCTCTCTCACACACGTTTGCATTCATAGCTCTTAATTTTTTGTATTACACTAACAGATTAGACATTTAATGACTATCAATATAATCAAATAAAATGGAACATGTTTAACATTATAAGATCTCAGAAAACTAGGAAATGTCCAACACACCTATGAAAACTGTTTGAAAACACAGAAGTATTATTTATTAACAGTGATAAAAACATAGAAAAGCACCTTTGAAAAGCTGAAAACTGATTTTTTTTTTCTGCTTGAGAAATGGCATATAATAAATGATTCATGATTCATTATCAAAATAATGTGGTGATTAATTACCTTTCAATTGACAAATCAATTTACTGACTAATGATTTCAGGCTGTGTCTGATATCACTCACATTCACTCACTCAATACTCCAAATATTATACGCTCTCAACACTCAATAGTTTACACTGTGGGCAGTTAAATCAGATTTGAGACAATTATGAAATATGAATCATTGTTTTTGGTGTCGTGTCACACAACTGCAGCAAATCATTGTTGTAGCTATAAAACACAACACGTTGCATTCTAGGATTATTGGCAGATCATTGTGTATATGATATGGACACTACTTTTTTTTTGGACACTATAGTGATGACATTTCACACACACATGGCAGGAAAAGCATAGGTGTCACAAGTAACTTTAACAATGGCTCTGTTTGATTCGAATGCAACTGTAAGTCGTGACAGCGTGACAATGAATCAGCAAGAACAAAACCAGGATGCTTAAGCTGAAGCATCATTAATTTTATCATTTACACCTGTTTTTCATGCTGTGACATGTAAAAATGTCTTCTGTGAAAAGAAGCCTACTCAACACTAAACATTTTTAAAAGGAGTTTTTTTTTTTTTAAAAGTGAACTGAACTTGGATGTCAAGGCGCCAGGTCTTGTGCGTGTGTGTATCGCTGCATACGTTTGGGGGTTTAAGACGATAGAGGTTGCAGAGAGAACACCTGGGCCTGCACGCTGCCTCCTGGCTGTGCTGTAAAATGGCAGCGTAATTATGACCTCGCAGATGGTGCTGTTTACCTTTGCTCGGACATCACTTGAGCTCAGAGAGGGCCGCCTCCTCCCATCTCCCAAAGTTATTGTTCAAAGAAAACCAAATCTGCAGTGTAGACAAATGTGTTTTGTGTTGTGACGGGAGAAAGGGTGTTAATATTAGGCAGGAGAGTGTTGTTTTCATGCAGGCAAAAATATTGGCAGGACAGAATCTTTAAGTTGAGGTTTCTTTAATTTAACATTTTCTCTCCAGGACTAAAATTATTTGAGTAATAATCAAGACATTTATGTGTTTTGTGCTTAATCTCTTCCTCCACACACAAAAGATAGAGCAGGGATTTTGCAGCATCCAAAAATAAAACAAAAAAAAAGTGCAGATAACCAGGAGACAGACCGTCCCGTGCTGGAGTGTCGGTCTCTAACACGACCTTCACTCTCCTTGTCAGCACCCTTCAGAAACTCCATTAACATCACACAGAGCAGTGAGCATCAGTGAGGGAGACATCTTGTGGAGAGCAACAACATTTAATATATTTTTAAAAAAGCATGACAGCATTGAATATATAAACGAGATGAAGCTACAAACAAGGCCTGGCTAGCTTATAAAACATCAAGGCTGGTTGCACAGTGACAGTGTCTCACTACAGATCTGTTTCTGGGCTAACAAACCCCCATTAAATATCTGACAGAGTGACAAGGAGTACATTTGTGTTTCCCTGAGAAATTTGACAGGCTACGGTTGTTACAAGACCTCCATTACAACTACATCAGCTGTCACAGGCGACATGGGAGGGAGCTGCCAATAGATGAGCTTAACACAATACATACTGCTCTGTTTGCAGATTCAGATTTGAAGAAGCAGCTGACATTAATGCATTCACTCTCTCCATAATGAAACCATCTCCATTTTCATGACTGTGAAAGGCATGATGATCCACCAGTACAATCCCACTCATTTTCATTCTATGTACATTTTAATTTTCTATACCTGATTGAAAAGCAGACATGAACACACTGTAACTTCTTTTTAACCCTAATGTTGTGTTGGGGTCTTCGAAAACCTGGACTCTCTTTAACAGCTTAAAAATCATACTTGATGACTTATAAACATGATACATGGTACTGACAGCACTTTTTATGCATCACTACTCATCCCAAATATGTCCTTTTGAATGTCTGAGTTTTATTACAGTTTTTAACAGGTTTAACAGGGACTTCAACCCCAAACATTATTTAAGTCAGGATAATATACTGTACACATTCATCTTTGTTTGTGAATGACTTTTTGTCAAAATAATTTTATATTTCAAATATTTTTATGCTAGCAAAACAAATCATATCAGACAATAGCCTCATTTTATAGCATTTTTGAAAGGCTAATCAAAGACATTCTGTCAAAACATCTGCATATAGGACATTAACATTAATGAATAGATATGAAAATTAAATACTTCCTTATTCATTCTCATAGCAGTGCCTTGCTTTCTGGTCATTTCTGTATTTTATTACCTTGATAAAATTTTGCAATGGGATGAATGGGTACCTCTAAACTTTTCTTAATTTTTGCTTTTAATGAGGTCAAGAGAGGATAAGAAAGAAAAGCCAATTTCAACCAAACATTTGGGTTAAAACAACTTATTCTACCTATGAACTGATGCTGTGCATGCTTCTCTCCTCTCTAAAGCCTCACAGGAGCCGGCAGACGTCCACCATATTGCTCACACTTTCATCTGCTGTGTCCTGCTGCAGAGCTCCAGCAGAAGCAGGGAAGAAGCTGCTGATAATAAGGTCTGTGGTGCCACAAGGAGACAATTCAACATTTGGGCAATAACAAGCTCCTCTGCAGACACCGCGGCCTTTTGTCCCCTTGTTTCCCGCCTACAAGCTGGAGGAGATGCCACAGCACATCACAACTGGTCAAGCTGAATTTATTCATTTGTTGCGTTCCCTGTGTCCAGTTAAGTAAAGGCTTCAAATTAAATATGAGGGGGTCAAGGGGGAAGTTAGTGCATTCTGAATGCGTTGCTGACCATACACATCCTGAGGGAAGTGACAATATGGACCCTTTTATGACTCTCCTTCCAATGGGTCATTTTTCAGCCACTTGGCTTCAGTGGAGAAAGTGCCTGACAGAATCATTAAGGGAGCCATCATCACATTAAAGGCTTTTAATGGATCTGGCTAACTTACTCCCTGTTTTAAGACACAAAGCTTTTTTGTTCCCCTTCCGGCAATAATGAAAGACTATCACTAACAATTTAAACTTGGCGTAACTCCACTCTTGCAGTTGGGACTCTGCAAGGCTAAGTGTTGGTAATTAAAGCAAACGACAAACCAGCCAAGTAAGAACAGGAACACTGTTTCATTATTTTAAATCTGATTGATTAATTTTGATTAGATGCATTAGGAGAAATGCATTTCAGAATGACACCATTAGATTTACAAATGTATCAAGTAACCAGTTCATTTAACAAAATTAGACCATTTAAACATGTGACACTAACTGCCATATGTTTAAGATATGCAAACCTTTGACACACCATTTTACCATGAGCATAGATAAATTGCTTGCATTAGAAATCTTTCTTTACTAAGTTTTACTTTGTAATTATATTTTTAAAGCTCATATTCTGTCACTGACTGTGTTTTATCTCCAAATGAACCCAGGCTCCACTGGCTAAACTTTCAGTGCAGAACACAGTGTGCATGTAAGAAAGCAGCAGGATTAAGTGTTGTTCTTGTGCTGTAATTATGCTTCTGACCATATTAATCTGTTACTCTGTGTGTCCACTCAGCATAACTAATGACATTGTTCTGGACAACCTGCATTCTTGTCTTAAGCTTTTCGGAAAGCTCAGCAGAGCAAATAGAGCAGACAGAATCACAGCAGCAGCAAAGAGACAAAATATTTCTGACATTCAAATGATAAAAAAAGTATAAATAAATAAAAATAAAAACTATATATATACATATATATATATATATATATATATATATATATATATACACACACATATATATATATATACACACATACACATATATATACACACATATATATATATAAATATATATAAAAATATTTAGTTAGTTATATTCAGCAGTTTTGCAGAAGAGGAGATCCTGTGACATTTCAGATTAGGGCTGAAACATTTATTGATCAATTAATCAAAAGAGCATTAATCAGCCATTTTATAATTGTTAAAGTAATTTATCATATCTGGATCCAGCTACTCAAACATTAGGGTTTGCTCTTTTTTCTGTTTTATGTCTCTGTAAAGAGAATATATTTGTGCTCTATGTACAGTGGCTGTTTGGACAAAATATGTGCTGTGGAGGTGTCTCTGGTAAATTGTTCTTGGCATTTTTCGCTATAATAATCAATAATTGACTAATTCAAATTACTGTTAGTTGCAGTCCTATTTAAGATACCATAATCAATAACATCTATTGGGAACTTCAGTGTTAAATTATCAACAAAAGGCCAAAAGAGAAGAGAGCTTTAAAGACAGAACAACCTTCACCTGGATAATACATGTTACATACATACAAAAACCTTGAAAAAGTCCCAGGAAAAAGAGGCTTTATTTGCTTTTCCTTGACTTCCCTAGATCCACCAAAAAAAAAAAAAAAATGCTGGGTTGTCATGGCAACACTGAGTAAAAATAACACAAGCTTATTTTCCACAAGCTGAAAATAAAATGGAACAGGATCAGTTTGGACAAACAAGATCAAAATGGTTGCTAATTCACAGACACAAGAAGCTGCATCTCTCTCACACGGATGTACTGTAACGCTGAGGCCTGCGTTGCGTCCCCTCCGGTCATCGGCTCCCGTTATCTGACGGCCAGATCCCTTTACTCATGTGAAGAGACCAGTGCTTGTCAGGATAATGATTGTAATAAAGGGAACGCTCACGCCCCACTAATTCCTCCATCCCAGAAGCCACCACAGCTGGTTTGTTTAAATCTTTTAATTCACAGCCAGCTAATTAACATTCAGAGAACAGTATTATAGCGCAGGCAGTGCCTCTTAACAACCACCAACCTCAGGTATTTTACATGTAATTAATGAGCAGGATGAAGAAAAGACCAGGAGTGAAAATACTAATTTACCTCCCTCATCATTGCAGCCTCAGATTACATACTGTAGCTATACTCAACATATGGATGGCATGCAGAAGATGTTATTAAGCAGCACTGATGCATTGCTGAGACAACAGACTCCACTTGTGTTTAATCAGCTGCACTGACTGTGTGCAGAGCACTTTTTTTTTAATGCACCGTAACCAGGGTTCGGTTCCTGGATCTGTGATTTCAGCAAAAACAAACAGCATTATGCAAATGCAGTTTTCAGTGAGGAAGATGAGTAATGGAGCAGGTTTCCAGCACTGAACAGACAGACAGACAGAGATGAACAGAGGAGGAAGGTGAGGGAAGGGGGTGAGGTAAGGGTCTCTCAGCCATGATATCATATCTGGGCCATATTTTGCACTAACCCCAGTGAGTCAGCAGAGCCCACCCAGTGAGGATGTGTGGTCACACCTCGGACTTGGAGGACACTTACTTCTCAAAATAGCACATTTGTAATGTCGAGCAGGCAAGGCTGCTACCGCAGTTCTGACTGACCTGCACACGTTTATTGCCCAACAACATGGCTGACCTTTGAGCCTCAACAGGCCACTGTTGTGGATCACACAAGAATGCACAAAAAAATGACCCACTTTGGCACAAGCGCACGAATCAGCCCCTTAAATGTGCATGTTAGATAGAGAGAGAGAGAGAGAGAGAGAGAAGTAACAAAACTACAAATCCCGTTACGCACTCAAAAATCATCATGCCCTTCATGTCAACATAGAGGAAAAATGCCACAATGGCTTCAATCAGCCCCGACCAAAATGCAGAGTTCATTCTCCACCAGAGGCATTTTTATCTTTAATTAGAGGAGCGAGCAGCTGTCTACAATCCAAACCTGCTCACTGCTGTGATGGCATGCCTCCTCACAAACACTGAGATTATAATTCCAGTCATATTCTTTGACTTCTAACAGCAAATTCCCCCATTTTCCTTCAGGTTTGTTTTCTGTAGATGCAAAAGTCAGTGATCATTTGGAATCACATTGATGTTAGCGTTTAGATTTTTTAGAAGCAGTTACAATTTACCTTAAGTTTTCATTTTCATTTGGCTTAAAATAATAAATAAGTCAACGTTTTAACGTACTCAATATATATACGTGTCTCCTTGTTCTGCCCTAGACTGGCCTTCGATTATTGTCTTTCTCTTGTCTTTACCCAAGTACAATGAATTCACAAGATGTCTTAGTTTTACCATCTTCAAGACCACCTTAAGGTTCCCTGGACTTATTCGACTACTGTAACTGGCAAATGGCAAAAATCATTAGTCATGATTTTTTTCCCGTTTTTTTTGCTTGTCTATGTTATTAAAGTGAATATATCTTATATCATTAGGTTTTGTACAATTTGGACAAGATAGAAACGTCACTATGGGTTCTCTTCATTAAAATTGAATGATTAATAGTTCAATTGAGAAAATTATGAGACTGCAGAGTCATAAAATTTGCTGTACAGTCTTGTTTTTGACCCTCCAGACCTCAGTGAAGCATCAGTGGACCAGCCACTAGAAGCTCATGCTGTGCTGCCAAATATTGGTCAAACCCACAGATAATTTTAATGCCTAAAGTTTCCAAAGATAACAGAAACTTCAGGCTAGATTTTGAGGAAAATGTGGATTCAATGATCCATAATAGCCATTCCAGTTGTACAGCTGCAGAAAAATTGAGCTTTGGGTTTGATGTGCTCCAGCTCCAGATCTAGTGGTAACACAGGGGTCTGCAGTAACTTTTCCTCAGCTTCCAGCAGGATGTAGCTATAATTAGAGCAGACGGTGAAACTAATGGAAGTAACCTTCACCTCTCCCCCACCCTGTACTCGACCAGTCTCATCCTCGCCTCTTGCCGCGTTGTTTTCCCTCTCAGCACTTTAATCCTAAAAATGGCTGCCCCTGATGAGGAAGACCAAAGCAGCCCCGCACCCAGCACAGGTCACCAGCTCCATCCTCGTGATCATGGAGCACGGTGATACTATTGATTTCTCTGAGATCAATCTCGTCAGCTGCAGTTATCCTCTATTATATACCAAAGAGAGCTGGACATGATGAAGAAAAGGAGGAGGAGGAGATTCCAACCTGTTATGTAAGTAGCAAGAAGGATTTTTCACAAGGTAACAACCATGAGTGGAACACAAGTCCACTGAGATCTTGGATGTTTTTCCCTTTCATTTTTTTTCAACTTTTCGTCTAAATTTGTCCGTCGTGTCAGAGGGATGCCTGTGCAGATCTGGCAGGGGGAGCTTTTCTGAGAAATGAGTGAGATGAATGCTCCGTCATAGCCATGGGGAGTTGCATGACGTCAGTCGCCATTCACTGTTTGTGCACAGTTTTGTGTTTTGTTACACACATACACGGATGTATGAAGCAGTGTTTTTTTTCCAGATGAATGCTTGCATAGATGCCTAGTTCTTAAGTAAGATAACCCTTTGGAGCAAGGCAGAGGTGGATTACATGGCTGCTGAGCCCAGAGTCACAGCCAGGGATCCAGTCAAAGTGGTGGGAGGAAAGGATGGAGGAGAGAGAGAGAGAAAAAATAGAGAAAAAGAGAGGGGGGTGGGGGGGTGGGAGCAAGTGAGGGGTTTCTATTTCAAATCTCCCTGGACCCCCCAAGGCACTTCCGTTCTGTCTGCATCCTCCACCAAAATAAATTATTTCCATCAAAGGAGAAGCTCTGACCATCCAGTGCTTCTCCTCATCCAAAACAAACTCACATAAACTGCTGTATTTATCTGATAAAAACATATTCAGTGCAGTTTAAAGTGACCACACACTCACACATTTGACAGGCTGCCAAATCAAAATCTGACATGCAAAATTAACCAGACTTGAAAATGGCTCAATTAATAATCAAAAATACATCCCCTTCCATTCCTAGTGGCAAACTTGTTTTTCATGCTCTTATATAACATCCCTATTATGTTGCTCCTTGGAGAGGCTGCTTTGTAAATGATCTTTTCTCACACTCTAAATCCTCTGCAAAAAATGCCCTTAATGTTTCTTTTCTTCCTGAAAGCATCCCATGAGCAAAACACACTAGAAATAGCTGGAAATAGAGTGTATTTAATGCAGTGGGGCTACAGCGAATGCACCACTGAGGTAGTTAAAGCCGCCGTCAGTTACATGTCTGTCCGTCACACGGATCAATAGGTGGTGCTCTTGCATGGGCTGCTGAACTTTTCCCCCGTCCTCTCCAAGTCGCACATGACGTTCATCTTTGTGCAGCAGAGATCGAGCCGTCTTTTTCTGTAGCTTTGCTGTGCGACCAGACATTTATTATTAACAAATTGCTTACGTCATCTGACAAGTAGGGGGAAGATCTTTTACGTAGACGGTGATAATGTGATTGGCCGCCGAATTAAAAGCCTCAAAAAAGGCGAAAAACCACCAAACGATGCCAATTTGGAGGAGAAGGTCGCACTGTTGTTATTTTTTGTAGGTAACTGCATGGAGAGGAGAGTAGAGGAGGGGGGGACGTGTCAACAAAATTACACTACCGAGGCTTGACAACATGAAGCAGTAACACACACAACCATATACATACACGCGTGTACGCGCGCGCGCATCCGCAGCTCTCCGAGCACACAGCCGGGGCTGTGCGTCCGAGTGCGCCAGTGAGTGTGTGTTTTGAATTCAAATGCAGCAACACACCAGAGCTGCAAATGCGGAGACTGAGAGGAGGACGGCGGTTTGGGAACGGAAGCCCTCAATTATTGTCTTTTTCTTCACCACACGCGAGTGCAATGTTTTCACGAGATGCCTCAAAGCTGGCTCAGGTTATCCCAGCTCTCTCGCCCTCACACTGCCCCGTGATAAGTAGCCCACCTCTGCTGTATTCCTGCCGTACCAGGCGCAATAGGCAACATTAAGCGGGGTAATAATCATGAAGATGCACCTACCATATTGACTTCAGAGACCATGTCTATGCTGGCTATGTCTATATTCATCCCCACAGCCACCGGGGCACCTGTGAAGGAAAGCAAGCATTAATACAACACATATGAATTATTCTCTCATCATGTAAATTTAACAAATTCGTGACGCGCACACAGGTTCCTCTCTGCTCCCCTCCACCTACAGGAGACTTGTGCACCATCAGCCAGGGCAAAAAAAAAAAAAAAAAAAATCATCCTGTTTAACACGCAGATGATCTTAAATGCTGCTAATTTCATTTTTAGTGAAATGATCAAACATTGATGAACGGGATCGATCACGTTAAAAGCCTGTCCCATATCTCCTCATCAAATGAAATATGCTCATCATTCCTCATAGCTTAATTGGAAAGGCCTATTTGGCTGTGAAGGGGTGATTATGTAAATTAAAGCAGATTTTGCGATTCATTAAACATGTATTGCACGTCAGGAGGGCGTGAAAACATGACATTCCGGTTACAATTTGCTCGTTACCTCCGAAATCTGGCCTCAACCGAATGTCGTATCCTTTCATCAGTCTGTCCACTGTCTCTTTTACCAGAGGCATATTGCTCGGATCTTTGATATCCTTGACGCTGGGGAGAAAAAGGTGGTGTAATGCAAAATAGCTTATCAATAAGACACGCAGGCACGCTTTAACAGAGGCTACGTGACATGCAGGATAGAAGACACAAAAAATAATAATGCAAACGTTTACCTTTGAGCCCAGACAAAAGTCACTAGTAAGGAAAAAGTCAAAATCCCAAAGTGGTTTTTCCTGATCCTCCCCATCGCAACAGTTTTTGAGGTGGTTTCGGGATGCGAGTGAGGAGAGCGCACATCCAACTTACTCCAGACAGTGCAGAGGAGCCAATGAGGGGCGCATGCGTGCAGCCAGCCCAAGATCAAAGAGTGGAGACTGATGATGGTGGATGAGCAGTTTCCATTGCAGAGAAAAATATTAAAGGGACAAGTGGATGTGCGTAATGAAGAAACAAGCATTTATGCCAGGAGTGAAAAGAACAGCAACGGTGTTAATTTTAGGCTCGTTTTATTGTTATATGTTTATTAGATGACAGATAAGTTTGTCTATATTCTGTCAAGGTCAAACAGCTGGATTCACTGTGGAGATAAAATGCTCAGATTGTCAAGAGCAAGTTTATTCCTTCTTTTTACACGTTATCAGACATATTCAGTAGCTAAAAAGAGAACGCCGCTCCATCCATCAGAGGTAGACACTTATGAACACCTGAGCCCAACAATCATACTCCATACAAAAATAGAAAATTAATGTCAGCAACACCCAGGGGTCTTATATCCCACTCTTCCCTGCAATATTTCCAGAGGACCCACAGTAGATCTGAAAATGCAAAAGGAGCATCAGAGTGCCACAACAGAAAGGTGGGATGGAAAACAAAATCCCACAATTCATTTTCTCAGGTTCGAGTACATTTTTGAAGCAGCAAGGAGGGATGCAAGCCTCCTCTAAATTGCCTTTGATCTTGTTGTAGTGGGAGCTGAGCTTCTGTAGAGGGCAGGCTTCTGAAAGCATTGGTTCACTGTTGCATCACCACCAGTTACAGCCATCACAGATTATATCATCCACTTCTATTTGATGTGTTTCTTGGTTTGTGTGTGTGTATGTGTGTCATGCATACTGCATGTGTATGGTGTCTGTCTTGGTCCAGGGCCTGAGAAGTTGTTGTGTGTGTATGTGGTGGGTTTAAAGTGATTGAGGCCTGTGAAGGGCAGCTCTTCAGCTCTGATCATAACACAAGTGGGCAGTGGTCACAGCCTGTGAAATGAATAGATGTGCAGCAGGAGAATAAATGAGTTTCTGATTAATTTCTGTCAGATGAGAGCAGTGTGAATGTTGAGAGCTTGTTCACAGAAGGAGAGAGGAGAGTGAGGTGAGGCTGGCTGGATGCTGAAGGTCTCTCTGGATGCACGTGCCCTTTTCCAGGTCCTTTTAGTTTTCAAGATCCACATCCCTACAAGAGCAGAATACAGCAGAGCACAAAATGTGAGAGGAGCATACAGAAACCTCTGGTTCCACAGTCAGAGTGGTTCTATCTGCAGTATACTGCACAGCCCAAACTGTTACTGTGCTCCCTGTCCTCTCAGTGCCTTCTTCAAAAGTACCAAGTGAGGGACGTGGTGAAAATATGTAAAGGGAATAGATGTGATGCAGCTGCTCTCATGCTCTCCATCTTGTCTCTCTCATTATTCTGCACAACATTATAAACAAAACAACCATAAAAATTCTCTGACAGGAACATGAGATGCATGATGAGCAGATTTGCACTCCCCAGTGTTACATAACAGATCTCTCTCTCTCTCTCCCATCTCGCTCCCCCTTCTCTCTCTTTTTGCACTGTTTCGCACTCTTTCTTTCTTGGACATGGAGCTTTGTGTTCTATAAGTGGCTCACTTATAACCAGGAAAGTGAATAGTCATTTATCTCATGTGATTAATGTACAAACTAAGCTATGTTTGATTTCGCCTGAGACCAACTCCCCCTGGAGAAACAGTTTGCCATTAAAAGCACTGGGGTTTTTGCCAGAACTCAGGTAAACCTTATATAAAAGAAGAGCAAGCTTGATACATATTTTTCTTCTCAAATTAAGTGAGCGCGCAGCCCCGTTTGTATTGTAAATCTATGATGATGATAAAAGCCACAGCGCTGGCGTCAATGCAGCAACAACGCCACCTAACATCATTCTCCCCTTTTCTTTTTTTTCCTCGCCTACAACTCCCCGGGCTGTTTCAGCATTAGAAATTATTGATGTTTTTACTACCTAGATAAAAGTCTTTGAAAAAAATTGTGGGTAGTTATTTTCCCACTGAATCTATAATAATTAGAGTAGAGTGAGGCAGGTTTGTGGCTTTTTGAGATATAAAGTAAATGTGCATAAACATCCTTTGTCCATTGTGAGATTTTTTTTAGCTCATTCATACAAGAATTCTGGAAACTCTCCAAGTAGGTCCCTGCTATTTTTGTCATTTTACATGAAATGTTTTTGGATCTGCTGCCTTGTCACAAACAACTCAAAAGGTTAAAGGTTAAAGTCTAAAATGGAAAATTACTTTCAAGATATAAACATGGACAAAAATACTAGTAGTATGTATGTTTATGTCAGCATATAAGAAATTTAGATCCTCAAAAACTGTAAGATAAATAAAAATGTATGTATGAATAAAACCACAGTATTGTTACTATAAAAAATATATCTAAACTTCTTCAGATCTTTCTCTAGTTTTGCCTTATTCGTATTTGAATAATATCTATGATATACAGTGAAAGTACAAGTGAAATCATAAAACTAGTGGCATCCTGTGTTTTTCTATGTTAACCGTCTCTCTACTTCAAAACTTCATTAGCCTGTCTGTGGCACTCAGCTGCAAGCCCATTTGTTTCAAGTTAAATTCACTAACAGGTTACAAATGTATCAGTGATATATAGTGGAGTCTAGGTCATTTGCAAAAAGAACTGGGCAGTGCAGCCTCGCATGAGCAAACACCACTCAAACAAAAGTAAATAATACATTTGTTGGGGACTATTTTCAGCTGTGGATTATAACACATTTGGTGATCTAGTATTTATGGTGGTGGGATGGTGCATGTGGGAACCACTCAAAATAAGCTACAGTGCCCATCTTCACCATAATGAAAAAACATTTCACCCAGTGATGCTGTGTGGCTCATGGATGTGTTTTTAACACTTTTTGACACAATGGAGCATCATGGCACAGAGGAATAAGCTATCAGGCTTTTGGAAACAAGTAAAATGTCAGTAAGTAAATTTTGAATATCACCATCCTTATATATGTATATATATCCTTTACATTTCTGCTCCTTTTGCCCTGTATGTACAAAGAGTGTGGGTAGTATACCTGGCTCTTTCCATGGTGTCCTTGGCCAGGTATATGTACCAGTAGATGAGGTTGAAGAGGGCAAACGCCAGGGGGAAGAGGATACGGGCGTACATGTCAATGGGGCTGGTGCCGGCCAGCTGCGGGATTTGAGGAAAAGCTGAGCCCTGCTGGAGGAAGATCGGTAGTGGCGGAGCATCTCCTAGCTCACTGCGGCACACTGAGTGGTTTCTCCTCTTCAGGCCTTCCTGACGGCTGCTGTCCGACTGGTGGGATGGGGGTGGGGGTGATTTAGGAGGGAAAGCAGGAGTAAGTGAGATGGGGTTAGAGAGGGTTTTATGGTGCACAATGTGAGGAAAAAAAAAAATTTAAAAAGTAAAACCAAAAATAAAGGGATTTCTACACAGCAATTGCATACGGTATGCGGTATACTGCTAATTTCAACATGCTGCAGTCATGTATACAATGTGAGTTATGCTTGTTCCCAGAGGAGTTTTCTCTCAATGGCATACCAACGTCCCTATAGAACGCGGCAGGTAGTTTGCTGGATGTCCATAGGATGGTTAGGAGATTATGCAGGGAGGAGTGCTGGAGTTGCTCTCTGTTCTTACACTGAGGCTATTTTTAAAGCATCTAACCATGAGCCCTACACGTGAGACAGATCCCAGGAGGATGCTGTGGTGGCTTACTGTATTAGCATAAAACATATAGCTGGAGATGAGAGCACTACAACAGTACATATTATTATTTAATGTGTGGTGTGCCCTGAATGGCAAGAGTAGAAAAGGCACGGTGACTACTTGGAAATGCATAGAAAAAGACTTCCTATCTGTGGCTTCTTTTTCTCCGCATCTGAGTCTGAAGCTGCTGGCTTAGTGTTCATTATCAGCATCACTGCATCAAACTCTCTGCAACACTGAGGAGACTCTGTAGCTCACCATTACTAGCTATGTAAATGCATTTGAGACGCCATCTACATAAATTCATAGCATCTCAAATGTAAACCACACACCTTGTTCAAATAGCAAATGATGTTGCTGAGCAGGTTATGTTCATACAGAATTTAGGGAAAACATTATCACATTTATTACAGTAAAGAATCCTATAGATTTATTTCAGCCCACACAATAGCAAATCTGACTGTATGTGTATGGGTATATATCCCCTTTGTACTTGCAGCAGTGTGCATTATTGTTTTATCAGATCACTGATTTGCGCAACTGTTACTGCAGGCAAACAGGTTCTGACAGAAAAATGTGCAGAATATATAAGACACCAATTTCTAACATTTTTTTCATATTAAAGAAACAGTATTTTTTTATTTGTATTGAAGATTAACACAGGAAGATTGATACAACAACTATTTGTTTAGCTTAGCATAGAGATTGGAAAAGTGGATGATGGCTAGCTAAGATGTGCCAAGCCAAGCAAACCGGTTGTTGGTCTAGTTCTTGGCAAGTTGAAAAAGCCTAAAATTTCCCAAAAACTTCTCTACACCTATTATCTATTTTTTGTCAAATATTTCAGTCCTTCCTGAAAAATAGGTTTAATGGGTGAATTGTCACTGTCTACTCTTACAATGTTCACAGACATACTTTTCTTTCCTACTTTTTATCAGAAATGTATGAACTAAAATAGCAAAAGTTATATAAGTGTGTAAAATTATACAAAACAAATTATATAAAATTAGCACAGAAAAGTACTTAGGCCGCCTGTCAAGTGATTAAGTGATCATGATGCTGTAATGATGATTTTGATCCTTCCATAAAAACATGAAGTCAGCTGCTCACCGAAATTGTGTCGTCATCGTCGCTGCCAGTAGCCAACACCTCCAGCTTGTCTTGCCTGGTTCTTTGTTTCTTCAGACGGTTGGCCTGGAGGGTGGCAAAGTAGTTCACTGCTGCAAACTCGATAAGGGCCGACGCCACAAAGGCAAAGCACACAGCAATGAACCAATCCATGGCAGTGGCATAAGCCACTTTGGGAAGTGACTGACGAGCACTGATGCTTAAGGTGGTCATTGTGAGAACTGTGGTGATGCCTAGAGGATGACAAGCATGTACATTTATTCTTACACACCACAGACATATATCAGTGATATGATTAGTAAACAATAACTGCCAACCAATACTGGTTAGAAGAGGGGCGTACCAGCAACTGTACGTGCAGGAACAGACTCCTTGTTAATCCAAAAAGAGACTTGTGACAATACGACAACCATTATGAGGGGGATGTAGGTCTGTATGAGGTAGTAGCCAAGCTTCCGCTGGAGGTGGAAATGGACCACCTGCACAGAATAGTGACCTGCAAGATAAACAGCATGTGTGAACAAAGCAACCCTGAGGGACAGAGCAGGGTAGCACAGAACAGATGCCCTTGCCTGCCCTTGAAACTGGGAGTTGGGAGAAATGTATAGATATTTTGGTGCCGTAAGGACTGGAATAGCCAGCTAACTATAAGGCAGCATGTGAGAGACAGAGGAAAGAAAGAGAAGGGGGAAAAGAACAGGACAAAATGAGGAGAGATGGAGGAGGGAGCACAACAGACATTTGGAAATGGGATAAAGTCAAGAGAGGGAGAAGAAGCAAGTGAGGAGGGGGCAGAAGGAGTGCATGCAGTGTCACTATGCGTAAGACTGCCCTGCTCCGCCTAACACATGCATGCAGACATTCACAGACCAAAAACACGCTGCATCATGCACACACACATACAGAGGTTGTCTCTCTTGCTCTCAGTGTTTTCTAAAAGGGTATCATCTCTACATTTTGGAGGCTGCCTCATCCTTTTCCTCTCTAGTCCAAGAATATGCTGAGTTCACAGCAGGAGAGCACTTCTTCTTCTGGTGAAAAGAGAAAATGCACACATACCCATCACACATACACACACATACTACTCCATCCTTCCTCCTCTCTGTCAGTGCATTCACTGGGCTTTAAACCCTGTAGTTCTTTTTTAAGGCACACCGTACGCATTAGGCCTTGACCACTTAAGCATCTTAGATGGCTGCTCAAGGAAGTCTTTGCTTTTATATCAGCTCTATTGAGGGAGAGTAGTGGACACAAGTGCAGAGTTTGAATAGACTCATTTAACCTCATTCTACTTACAGATTCATCAGCTCATGAATATTTCTTAATTAAACTTTTAAGTGCGGGTACAACTGTAACTGTGTGCTGATAACAAGAGCAATGAGATAGCTGACAGTAAGCATTACCTGTATTTGATTTGAATATCTCACTGGACAAAGTCTGTCCCACCAGATCGTACTGCAGAAGACTCATGGACTCCCTGGGACACTCCACAGATGCTATTGGCCCCTTCCGCCAGGTGAATATTATTTCACTTTTTGTGTAAGCATCTATGAATACAAAAGACAAAACACTGAAATGATGGTTACATGCAGGGATCTGAACATTACTGAGGGTTATTCCTTGTGTTTAGAAACACATCTGCTATACTTACAGCTTCCAAACCTGAGAGGACAGGCATGGCCATCCATAGGGAAGTCTATCAGCCTCATTGGACATTCTGCACTGATTGTCAGCCTAACATGAAGTAGACACAGAAATCAGTCTCAATTATTCATGTAAGCAACCTCATGTCCATAAAAGATAAATTCATAACCAAAACAGCAACTTTATTATGAAAGATCACCTCATAGTGTAGAGGACAGTCCCATTTTGCATGATACGAAAGAGCTTGTTGGGTGTGGTCATGTTATGGGAAATTGACTTCTTGGAGTTTCTGAAGAAAGTGTCTGGCGTCCAGATCTTGTCCACCATACGGTTGTTTAGCCGCAGTATTTCAGTGGGGCCCTCAAACTTCAAACGCTCATCAACCCACATTTGGCGGAAGAACATGTCCATAGTGTACTCCTGACAAAATGAAGATCAGACATTAAAAGATGTAAAAACATACATTCTACAAATCATGATTTAGATCTTTGTGGACCAAAAACATGTAGTTTCCATCAGCATTTATATCACTAAAGATACATTTCAACTTGGAGTGGAAGGTGAGAAGAAATGATGAGGCAATGATGGATGCCACTCATCCCACATAATCATTAATCACTCCATTCAGCCATTTCCTCTGTCTGACATGTTGTCATATTGATTTAGAGGCCATCAATAATAGAGTTATAGGGCTGGTCAAACAGATTAAAGCTCATTAGATGGTCTCGTGGCAGATTGCCCATAAGGCAGGCATTCAGTGGTCACTGAAGCGCTGATATCTCCCACTGTCAGCACATTGTACATCTCCTGACAGAAGTAGTATTTTACCATCTCAACATCTGAAACTGGTCCAAAACTGGTGACAAAGATGTCTGTTTTCACTTCTGTAACACCACCTGCAACAAATGTACAGTGAAACAATAACACAAAAATGATAAGGGACAATGTTCTTAAGTTGTCTTAATATATGAGGCAACACTTTTGGAAAAAGGGGTTGGCTTTGAAGTTTGAATTACCTCCAGATCCAGGTCGCAGTCTGTTGTCATAACCATCCAAAAGTCGATCCAAAATACGAGTGATGTTGTCTGAGTAAATCTTCTCATTTCCACTTACATGATCCAGACTGCAAAGAGAGACAAAAAAAAAAACTCCTAGGCTGAGTGTACTCAAAGCCATGTTCATGTAAAGAGAGAAGACTTACCTTATCCAGCAGATAAAAATAACTAAACTTAAAGTCAGGACAGCCATCCTTGGCAACATTTATCACCAAACTTCCAGTCAATTCTCCAATCAGCTCATATTTATTAAAATACTATGAGTTGAGTTGATGAGTTAAAACAAATCGAGCAAGTCTTTCTGGTGTCTGTGTTAAAGTGACTGGTAGGTGCATAAGGACAAAGGAGGCACTAAAGCAGGAACAGTAATCTAATTAACAGATTAGTAAATCCAGTCCTTTTTTAGACAAACTGTGGATTCTGATGGTTTGTCCTGTAGCTACATGAAGATAATTAGGCAAAAATAAAAATGTGAAATCAGTGAAACAGTGACATAATAAAGCACTCAAAACACCTCCAGAGGCCACGGCGCGTCTCAAGGCCGTTTTTCTTGCTATAGTTCGGCTCATCAAACAGCCGGTGGCGCTGCAGCCACAATGACGTTTACAACCGGAAGTGATTTTCAGAACGAGAGAAGAAGAAGATTCGAGCGAGTGAGGGGCAAAACAACACGATGAGATTTAACACATCGGACACTGGTGACAGTTAAATGGACGTGCCCGCCACAACAGTCATGATAAGTAGCCACAACATAAACAGCGGTGAAGATTAACTGTGTATCAAAGCGTGAGCGTTAACTTCTCTGCCGGCCAGTTGGAGTTAGCTGACGTTAGCCGACCCGTCAGCCGGTGTGAAGCCCCAGCAT
Source organism: Rachycentron canadum (assembly GCA_038496675.1). Lineage (NCBI taxonomy): Eukaryota > Metazoa > Chordata > Actinopteri > Carangiformes > Rachycentridae > Rachycentron > Rachycentron canadum. The sequence goes on from CM076655.1 coordinate 7,877,568, forward strand.
GTCGGTGCACTTCGAGGAGAGGAGCGGGGTCGTGCCCTGCAAGACACCGTGGGGCTCCTGGTACCAGACCATGGAGGAGGTCTTCATCGAAGTCGATGTGCCTCATGGGACGTCTGCCAAGGAGGTCAGGTGTCATTTGGGATCCAGAGACATCGAGCTGCGCGTCAAAGGGCAGGAAGTATTTAAGGTGAACGTCATTTTTAACTCTGGAGTGAACGATAGACAAATAAAAAAACGTGGGATTCAATCTAAGCCCATTAACATTTTCTGAATCTTCCTGGCTTTTGATAGGCACAACAGTAAAGGCTGTGATTAAAATGAGCCAAAAAGTGGAAAACAACTTCCTTTGTATACAGTATGGCGTGAGGCCACTATACAGACTGTTCAACTTCTGAAAGTATATACTAAAAGTGGGGAAAGGCAAGAAAAGCACATATGTAACTGATAACATGAATGATGGCTGTCTGCCATTTGGTATTGTATGTGTTTGCTCACTTCATAAAGCTTCCTGCAACATGTAATATAACTGAAAGATGTAACATGAGTCTTCTCTTTTCCATTCATCACAAAAATAAGTCATTGCTCTTCAGCTGCAAAAGCTAAAGAAAATCAGGAACAATCTTGAGTTTTCTTTGTCCAGTCCTATTCAACCCTGACCAGACTAACAATCTGGAGAACAAAAAAAGAAGTGCATGCCCTGCAGCGAACTGCTCACACTACATCATTAGCTCAGATAGGTTCTCGACAAATCAACTGTTTACTTGGTGGTGACTCCCATCCTTTGAAGAGGTCTGAAGTCTATTCTGTCTATTCCTCAAGTTTTTATCAAAGGCTTTTTCATCAAAATATTTCAAGTTGTGAATATTGTCATCTGAAGTTCACTTCTGCTTTACTTCTTTAAATTTTGAAACTGGCGTGCCATCAGGGATCCATATTTATGTCCCATTACTGCCATCTGTGTTGTGTCTTCTGTCTGATTGACTGAAGTTGCTGATCTCCCAGCTTAAACCCCTGTACAGTAAAAGGTGAACTCATGGACATCCATGGATAAGCCCCATGAGAGAGCTCAGGCGTTGAGCCTTCAGGAAGGCCTTGGCTAGAGAAATTGCTCTTGCCACCCACTATAAATCAAAGTTATTGGTTCATTTGCCTGTCACTGTCTAAACAAAGACTGTCGCAGTTGAGAAATCATAACAAATGAGCCAGCTAACCTTTACTCTGGCTAGATGACAAAAAAAGAATATCTGGGAAAGCAATCCTTTTATTTCTGAAGCAAACAAGACTAAACTTGGAATTAAAGGAGAATAATTATTAAATAAAATGTATTGAATGTAACATTTAAATGCTGATATGTTCACCTTCTCTGAAGGACTAGAAGGCCCAGAGAGTCCCCCCACTGCAATCATTAGTTCATAAAAAGTTTCACATACATTAACTTCAACATCTTTTCTTTTTACACTCTGTCAGGGAAAGTTATTTGGCACAACTGTATCCGATGAGGCCACATGGACACTAGGTAGGTTGCATAATTCAAAGTAACATACTTAGACTTCAACAGACAGCCACCTTCATCTCTTTTCTGTTTTCTATCCTCAGAGGACAAGTGTCTCATCAGGATCATTTTAATGAAGACCAACAGAGAGGCAGGGAACTGTTGGTCCTCCTTGCTGGAGGGGGAGTACTGTGCAAATGCCTGGGTCCAGGACCAGATGCAGAGAAAGCTGACACTGGAGAGATTCCAGCGGGAGGTTAGTTTCATATTGTGCCATTTGAAGGGTCATGGTGTAAGGTACTAAAACAGTTTTCAAATTAAATGAACACTTGTCTTACTATGGCCACATCACTGACATGTTGATAGCCTTTCTTGTAAGCCACCTATTGTTAAAGGCTTGTTAGTTGCAAGAAATAACTTAAGCACTGGCTTCAAATTATGAGTTGGCAGGTTGTGAAATGGCCCTGTGGCTAGAGTTTGTCTTTTCTGTTTGGTAATAATGCAGTTACAAATGGTCCCTAAGTAAATCCCAGGGGTGTAGTGATTCTAAGACCAAGACTGAAACTGCGAGAAGTGAGGGTCCGCTCTTGTATTGCAATACAAGAAGACCGTCTCCAAGTTACCTCAAACTCTCCAGCTTCCCAACCTCAACCCACTGCACCGTGTTGAGCTATAAGAATTATGTTGATAATGTAACTAAACCCATTTTCATTCCATAATTAACTATGAAACACACAAAATAATAATGCCAAATAAATACCAACGGGTTTCTCTCTTTTTAAGCATATCTGTAGTTAATTAAGTATTTAATGAAGGGTTTCAATCATCAGGTCTGTGGTTTTAAGCGTTAATAAGATAAATGAATTAAAATCTAGATAGTCCAGAGAAGTTTTCATAACCTTGCATACCTGAAGCTGTTCTTATTAATCTATTATAACACATTTTAAAGCCTGGTAAATTATCTATTTACTAAACCATTATGTATAGACGAACCACCGACTCAGAGGTGTGTCTTTTTAAACTACTTGTCAAGATGGTGATTAACAACAGATATGAAATCAGATTTTATCATTTTCTACAGCACAAATTTGTAGAATGAATAAAAAATGTAGGTTAATGCAGGCTTCCTGGTTATTAATCTTCAATTGTTGTCCTTTTTACCAGAATCCTGGATTTGACTTCAGTGGTGCAGAGATCTCTGGGAATTTTGCTGGTGGTGGTCCTGACTTTTCCAGTTTACAGAAGTGACTGTTGCTATGATGTTAAACAAAGGTTCTGGAGATGTCACTTCTGTCCAATGTTGTGAACATCCATGGAATGAGAGAGGAACACTGGATTTTGCAGACTGTCAAGCCAAAACATTTGCCTTCAAAACTTGCATTGGGCTGTCTACAAGACAAACACATTTGTTATACGAACACAGCCAGCCCTTTCTGTCATCTGCCTTTCCTTGGTTGTGGGGAACTGAGTTACAAAGCCCATTATACAGATTGAGCAACAGCTGATTAGAAATGTTTGATCCATTCTTAAAAAGCCTTTAAGAGTGTCTTCTTTTAATTATGACAAATACACAAGCACTAGCTTTTCAATAAAGTTTTATTGAAAGGTACAAGTACATAGGTTAACCAGATGATTGTATTCAATTAGCCATTTTGAATTTGAGAACATTTTATTTTTTCCTCACTAAAAGAAATTTGTACTAGCACTAGTACTGGCAAAGAAAATGCAATACAAATTCCAATCCACATTTTCACTACAATAACCTTTTTTTTTTTTTTTAGTGTTCTCTGCATAATTGACAACTGAAATCAATTAATACATGTGGTGCTCTATGTCCACAAATAAAGAATTGGTGAAAACAACTCATCTGTAACCACAAAACATTTCAGCTCAAATAGTATGGTTAGCCATACCTCTGACGGGATTATCACTAGCCTCACTGCAGTGGAGAAAACCAGAGCTCCCTCGCTGTATGAACTTAAAAAAAAAAAACAAACAAAAATCATCACCTTGGGTAGGAGTGTGCATTCAGGACAGTTTAGCAACCTAGGGTGGGAGTTAAGGATTTTGGGCCCGATTTCTTGGTTCCATTTCTGCTGTTCACAAAATCCTTCTCCCTCCTCTTCCACATGGTGGACTGAGGACCTAGGTGGTTCTATACTTATTAGCTTAAAACCAGCAACCCGTTCCAGGAAACACCAAACACCTTGGTACGGATTTAAACAAGAACATACTGTACACTTGAGCAAGCAACTCAACCAGGAAAGTAAAATTTAGCAGGATGGCAGTAGATTAGCCTTTCTCAAAAAGCATTACTCCTTGGGAAGCCGAAATACAGTGTGCTTCACCTTTGTATGATGACAAACTTAAAGAAAACAGCAAATCTTTAGCTTTTCCTTAAAGAAATTCATCATCGATGATGAAGATCTGTAAGGAAAATAACTGGAGCTGTACATAGATGTACCTTACTGCAAGCAAGTTGCCCAAAAGCTACATCCAATCTGGGGACAGTTGAAAATTTTCCCTGCATGCAAGGTCACCCATTTGTACCCCCAGGTTTTAACAGGCTGACTCAGGTATGGTGGGAAGATGAGCGATCTTGTAGTAACTGTGCTTCAGCTGACGTGCAGTTCTTCCCGAAATAGTCCAGCGAAGTCTTTGGCTGATAGGCTTGGAGCACTTGGTGGTGGCATATTCAGCCAGGCATTTTCCAACCAACTCCCGCACACAAACCAGGTCCCCATCTTTGATCTGCACAGAAGAAACACACACAAAGTTAAACAGAAGGGAATCTCAGGGCTCTGGCCAAACAAAGCTACCCCAAAATTATTTCATGCAGCAGACAGATTTAACATTATAAAAATTGTTGGTGCCTACATTCAGCTGCTGCTGCAGACTTTTCAGGGCCTCTGATACTTTGTCAGTGTGCTCAGGGTCATGTTGTTCCTGGGCCTCAAAACACAGCAGAGCCATGGCAAGCAGAGATGGCTGCAGAGAAACAGAGTATACATTCCTAATCAGAAAAACCTGCCAACACAGCAACATTTAATGATGATTTGAGGTGGTCTTCTTTATACCTGAACTACAACTACAAGTCATTACCATACAACATGAAAGATGAATAATCATCATGTCAACTGGTTAACATTGTGACTTTGTCAATTCTTCTAAGACAATATTCTTACAACTAGAAATAGGCATTCTTTCAAATGCTGAGAGACCAGCTATCTTGACCTACCTTTATTTTGGAGAAGACAAATGAACAGTGACAGGCTTTCAGCTGAGCCTCCAGTCTCTCAAGACTCAGTATCTTTTTGCTGGAAAAGGAAAATTGTTTTAATGTCAAGACTAACTTTTGTATGAAATGGATGTGAGGCAGAGCCCACTAGATTAGACATCAGTCTGCTTCAGTTGATTTTAAAATGACAAAAACTAAATTATACATTTTAACTTGAGTACACCATACACCATAACAACATTTAGAATGTTTTGAACTAAGGATTTTACATTTGTTTTCTAACATGTCACAATGAAAAATCTTCATTTCAAGTAGGACTGTGCCTGTAAGCTTAAAAAATATTTTTGGCTAGTGTTCTCTTTAAAGCCAAATATGAGAAGACACATTTTAGTAGTGTAAATATAATCATGTTGAGTCATGGTTCAGCCCTGCAGGTTGATATGACCGTTTGTCCTTACCTCTCAGCATCGAGCTGCTCCTGGATGTGGCTGTGAAAGAGGCGGAGAAAGCGGAGGGCTGTGGGCGCCTTCACCTTCCAATAAAGCTTCTCCATGATGATCTTCTCCATCCTTATCATGTCAGACACCGTGAAGCGATTCTGACTGATGCGAATCAGGTCGTTGGCCAGAGGCACATTCTTCTCCTCTTCTGACGACTTCACGGCAATGTAAAAGCAGCACAGGCCCACGCAGGACAGGTGCTTTGGTTGAATCTGTAGATAGAAATGATGATGTTATAATTAACAAATTTACTATAGTCAACAAGGTGAATATTTTATTACTGGCATTACTGTATACAAACCTTCATTACTGAGAGGAATCGATCCAGTAAGCTGATGGCCAATGAGAAGGTCTCTGAGCTAAAACCGAAGAACCTAGTCAGCGAGAGCAGGTCCTTCACCTCCAGCTCCCTCAGTCTGGTGGTCATCCTGAGGCCATTGTCCTGTGCACCCTCAATGAGCCTCAAGCCGCTCAGTTTTGGTTGGTATCGACCCTCCAGATCTGTTAAGGCTTTCAGCTGAACTGCAAAGGGCTGTGCTCCAGGTCCTGTGACTGTGTCAATCATCTGCGCCAATAGAAAAATAGAGCTGAATACTGACAAACTAAATTATTTTGTATTTGATCAAATCTTAGCAATGATAATGAAGATTAAGGGAATGGTCGCTTATAAACATAATGGGTATAGGTTAGCCATTTGCAGAGAACAAAGAACAAACAACAGACTTCATGCAACCTTTTATTACATTTATCAATGAATCTACTGTTACACAAAATGTCATGTCTACCTATGCAATTGAAAATAGTCCAAAATGGGAGAATGTATAAAATCCAAAATTTTGCATATTTTAAAGCACATAGACACGAGATGCAGTATCTAGCAATTATTTTAAGTTTGTTTTAAATTCTCCAAGTGGTTGATCCTGATAGTTCAGAATATCACATTAATGTAGGTACTAGTAAGAACAGATCTGGACAGGTGGCATGTATTGCTCAGGGGTAGCTGAGACATGGGACTGCTTCCAAATTTGTATGTTATCCAGTAACAAGCCTCTCCCCAGCAGCTGTCATGAACTGTGCTACATAAGCGGTCGAGCCACACAAATACATAACAGGACAGGTCAAACAAAGTTCCTACCAATATGAAATACTATTTTCATCAAATTCAGGTCAAAATAAGCTTGTTAAAACATATGTTTCCCCGTGTTTTAATTTGCATTTCGACAGTCTGGCCACAGCATCAGGCTTCATATCAAATGACCAGGCCGTGTGTGTAGCAGGGCAGGACCTGCGTCATGTCGGGACATGTCCCTGCCGTACACACTCATGGAGAGCTATCAAACCACCGGATGACAACAAACCCAAGTGAGGGGACGTCATTTAAACGGTAAAACTGTGGCTAAAACTATAGGACACGGTGCTGTTGGGGTAGTGTCAGGTTTACGTTGTACTTGGTTCAGGGGAAGAGAAAATGACAAACTAAGTAGACGTTAACGACGTAGCCGTTAGCTCCAGCCGCTAATGCTGGCTAATATCAATTTTCAAAAGCGTGACGGTAGTTTCTTTAAAGCTTCACACAGCCCAATAATGACACGGTTTGAGGTTAAATACCCCTAGATAACACTGTAAGTTCGACAAAGGATTAGTTAATGTGGTACATAAGGAAGATTAATGAACTTACCTTGTATCAAGTTACTCCGCGTTCACGAAAAATCAGCGGTTGAAAAAAAACAAGTCTCCACACGCTTTAAACAAGCGAATGAAAATAGGTTTAAAACACAAAAAGTGTAAGTATGAACTTTCGCTTAAGAAAGTTTTAAGCATAGGTTAAATTCTGCCTATGCACACCCCCCTACCCTTGGCGTAAGGCGATGGGGAAAAGGGCAGTGTACGTATTAATGCACGCATAAAACCAAGCCCATGGCCAAACACGATGAACTTTCATTGGCCAACCACGGATGACGTTATTGACTCTACATTTCAATTGGATATACTGCCTGCCATGCTCAACTAAGTCCCACCCATTAAAGGTTGGAGGACCAATCACAGGTGGGGAGACGGACATCATGGAAAATGTTATGTTGGAAATGATAAGTATGTTAAATTGATTAATCTAAATTATGCTATGTCTATTTTCACCTGTGGTTTAGCACAAAAGATGTGATATCAATTGACGCTATTTTGATTATTTCTCCAATTAAAGAAGGCAAGAAATATGTACCTTTTTAAAGGGGTTAAAATAACTGAAAACTGCAATATAATTGTATTATCTTCAAATCTCTGCAAAATCAGGTCAAATGTCAATTGTTTTCATAGGCATAGGCATCATCACAGACGTTAAACTGTCTCTGCTTCTTTTAAAATGAACGCCTACTGCCAGATTTCTGGAACAATCTGGAAGGAACCTGAACCTGCTGAGACCACAGTTTACCACGTTTTCTGCTGACCGCTTTAGACTTATCTGTCTATGCAGGAGAGAACAAGACACACTTTCAATAAAGAAACTCTTTATTACACAAGGATATACAAATCTGAAAGTAGGCCCACTCAGACCCACTACACAGATCTACTGACATTAAGAGATTTAATCCTGAATTTATATACACCCAGGCTTTTTTCATATAACAGTAGTATATACGGTATAAGTCTCTAAGTTTGAAACTAAGAAATACTTCCAACCATATCTTTTAGACACAACATAGGGGGTGACATGTAGGCATGATAGGGAACTTTTTATAATACTAAAGATATTTGTACTATGATTGATTTAAAGTGCTTATAAACCATAATATATATTTCACTCTATAATATATATATATATATATATATCACAGTGTAAACTGTCATCAGTCAAAAACTACAGGCATAACATGGCAGAAGAAGGAAGGTAGCACATTTAGTACAAAAAAATAAAATTTTGTTGACGACAATCTTTTAATACTTATATAGGATGAAGGTTAAGATCCATGCGGAGACCATGCTACAGAGCACTGCTTAAAAGTTTAAAGAAGAGTTTAGTAGACATGGAAGACTGCAGTTTGACTCACATTCCAGAAATGTTAAGTGCATTTCTATAAAACTGTTATTTCACATAGTAAAAATAATAACCTTGACTGTTAGTCTGTGATCTTTTGATGTAGTAGAAAGTCTTCTAATTCAAATTCCTTCCTGAGGTTAAGGAGCACGCAGATGGAAGACTAAAGAAGCTATGAAAAGGAAAGAAAATCCATGTTATTTATCTGAACAGGCGACTCTGTATATTCATTAACGTCACAAGACAAACCCCAACAAAATATGTACTAATTTAGTGCAAATCATAAAGTTTGATAAGCATTTTGTTATTTATCCTCTTTGGTGCCACCAACTGAAGCCAAAAGCAAAATTGAATTAAAAGGAAAACACTGTTGCAGAAACACTCATCAAATACTTCCGCTAAACATGTTTGGATATGTAATGATGTCAACAGGTGAAATATGAAATGCTTTAAATCATACAAATTACTGGTGTTATGGAAAGTCCCAAAGAACTGAGACAATAAAGGGATGTGGATTCAGCTGACCAACAGATAAACTGATGCTCTATTTGGTTTATCATTGTTATTTCTTTATTTGAATGTAAATGAAGGAAAAATATTTGCTCATTTCCAGACTCACTGTGAATAAATTCATTTTTTAAAATTATTTTCTTTAGAACTTTGCATAGAAAGGGGGTTAGACAATTGAACTATCTGAACTCAAACTACAAACAATTTTCGAAAAACTATTGCCAACCTTTTTATATACATTGTTACACATTCTGTATTTAAAAAGAAATAATGCAGGCCATTCAACTTCAGTCAGTAACTGACTGTTTCTGTTAAGTCTTGTCAGTGTCTCACTGAGAAACAGACTTCAATTTACAACAGGAGATGAACACACATTCATGAAAAGAACACGAAAAAACACAAGCTACATCTTATGAAAACAGTCCAACAGATTTGTTATTATGTGTCTAGCAGAGTCAGCATTAGGAACAAATTAAATACACTGAGCAAAGCTACCTTTTTGATCCATAAGTACACAGTGGCTATAGCCATCCCACTATTTAGGCTCACGTGCATAGTCACTGTGTCACTGAATCCACACATACAGTGTCAGTAAGTTATGCCAGATATGACAGTCTCTTTTTCCCATGCTGATGGCAGACACATTCCTGGTTTCCCTGGATGTTTGATCCATAAATCAACTGAAAGGGGAAAAGAAATAATACAACAGATGGAAAAAAGAAAAAAAAGCAGGATTTGACGTATGATAAAAATAGAAAAAAGAATAAATGAAAAATGAAAGAGGAATGCAACGGTGCTTGGGTTGTAACTTCTTCAAGTATGCATTTACAATACATTTCAGGCTATGTTCAGTCTAGTAGGCCAGCATCTGGTTTTGACAGTTTAACATTTAAATCAGATTTTAAAAAACTCATGGGAACCAATTTCTCCAAATCAAATCAAGGACACATTCATAGTTGGTCTGAAATCAAATACAACTGAGAGAGATATTTTGTTGTTGTTTGTAGAGAAGTTTAAACTGTCTTTAAGGTCATATCCATCAAGACATACCAGACTGATACCATGTCTGGGGCATGGCTAACCACTTTTGACTGTACTGCTAAAAATGGTTAAAACATATTGACCTTTTCTGTCACTAATGGAGTTGAGAGATGGAGAAGTCCTGCACTGCAGCTAGATATTTCTATTGTGTTAAAAATGAGAGTTGCGTACTGGAAAAACACACCACTAATTTGTCTTACTAAAACCAGAAAAATGACTAGAGTGGCAACCTATCACTTGCAATATGGTCCTCAACGGCTAGGTCTAAAACTGAGTTATACACTCTAGCTAAAAGAATCACTGGCAGCAGCAGAATTTGAGATGTTAGATTTAGAAATCAAGCCAAAATAACATCTGGGGATCAGTATGGCACAATGCTTTTGGTATTTTCAGTTATACTATAAAGGCTGGAAAAGCCAGAGAAAACTTATTTAATAATATATAACATATTAATAGTAAACATTTTTGAAGTAACCAGGCTTTGATTTCTTCACTTTTTATTGTATTTTACCAATGATTAGGACAGCTTTGTGTTTGTGCATCTTCAGGCCTTATCTTGAGCTTCAAACTGTGCTTGAAAATATCTGAACATAATTGATCCTGACATATAATGTCTCCACCTGCAGAAATGATTATGATTCCGTGTGGGATGTCTAAGTATCACTGTGTTTCACATGGCATAAGCATTGGTGGGACCAGTCGAATATAAACAGAAGTGCCCCTGTCTGAGATACAGTCTGGCAGGTCAGCCTGCAGAGACATAAGCATCAGGCTGTGTCATGCAAGCTGTGACCCGTCCTACTGTGTCTGGGCACAGTGTCAGTCTGAATCTGTCCCTGTATCAGTTTCTCAGCCAACATGGCTTCTGGGAAGATAACACTATCTCATTAATCACATTGTATACCTCCCCCTTCTGTCCAATCAACTCCATATAGACTGACTTAGAGAATGCATGTCTTGTGAATAAAATGTGACCATTTAACCTTGATCAGTTTGAAAGATCGTTCTGTTTTTACTTTTTAGCAGCATTAACATTAGCCCTGAAAACCATGGTGTACTAAAGAAATGGTTTGAGCAGGCAAATTAAACACATACAGAAAAGCAGACTTACTTCTTCTTGTCCTTGTCCTTCTTGAATGGCTGTTGTGAGCAGCCTTGAAGTGCCTGTCCCATCAGTGTCTCAGCTGCAACCCTTCTTCTATTGAAGGCATTCATCTCCTCCTCCAGCTCTCGTCTTTTTTCCTCCAGATTCTTCTTTTCATCCTGGTGCATTCGCTTGAGCAGCTCAAACCTTTCATGAAGCTAAAGATGACAATGATGGGACAGGGTACAATGTGACAATTTTCATTGAGTATTTATTTCATGATGATGTCAATCCTTACCTCTTTTTCCTTTTCTTTCAGCTCGGCTTCTGTCTCCTTCACTTTGTTGACAAACATCTGCCTCATTTCTTCCTCTTTGCGCTGCAACTCCACAAGGAACTCCTTCCTCTTTGCTTCATATGTCTCCTGAAGGCTAGAGATCAAGATAACAGCAATGTTAACTTCAGTCTCAAGGCATGCAAGATTAATATCCAGGAGCTGTTCCTAAATTCAAATTTTATCTTACTTGCAATTTACAAGGTGGGGATTAATGCATCTTAAACATAGGCAGCATAGTCAATATTCTCCACTCACCCTAAATTACATGAATAGTATTGACTCTAATACACACATATTTATGCATTTATGTGTCTGTGAATTCAAGGAAAGATACATTTGTTACTTTATAAACTCTCTGGACACATAACAGAGATAAATATTAGCATCACTGGATATGTCAGAGAAAAGATGATTGCCTAATTTACCCTTGAAGAATTAATCTAATCTGACTAGTGCTCAGATGGGATTCATTTATTTACATCTCACTTAATTATATAGACGTGGATTATAATGTGCCATTTATCATAGTTATTTATCAGCACAGTGTTACCATTAGAATAAAGTGGGGGTTTTGGCTGAAGTAAATTGCCCCAATGCTTTGCAACATGGCTATCTGTAATTTCACCTGAATGATTGGCTGTCTGGGTCTGTGTCCTTGAAGCCCATCTCTTCCAGCTTGCAGCGACGGTAGAGTTCATAGTGTCGAGCATGTGTTTGCTCCCGGAGATCCTCCATGTTCACACGCAGTAGCATCTCTCTCAGCTTCACAAAATCACAATGGTTTTCATTCTCCACTGGAAAAAAAAGAAGTTTTGTGATTTAACCTTTTGAATTTACTGAAAATCTGAAATGACAACTCTGAGTTTATTGTGCTCATAAAAACAGAGAATCATGTTGTTGTCTTTATATTTTAAATGAAATAATTAATAACAGTTGGGCAGGAGGCAGCTGACTAGGCTAGCGTCACTGATGCTTGTCAAATCGATTCAGTGGACTCACCCTGTACTGATCCCCACGGGTACAGTCTTGCTTTCACCATCTTGTTTCCTACTTTAACATCTTCTACACTTCCAACCACAGCAAAGGGAAGATGTGTCTGGAACATATAGTAATGATATTATAATATCATAATACTAAGTGCTTTTTAACGAAGACATTCTATTACATGCACCAAGTGCTTCACATGAAAAAGATAAAATTAATATAAAAACATATTAAAAGCTTTTCTGTAAAATGAGAATGAATAATGATAAAAATAACAGAAATAAAAATATATAGCTAAATATATAGAACAAATTATCAAATATATTGAAATAGAGGGTAGAAAGCTTTCTTCTTTAAGATGAAAAACTTTTTTTCTTTGATTAAATGGCACCTGCGGGGGGTAACACACACACTTCTTCCAGTTCACACTTCTTCTTGGAGCCAGTCCCAGCTGACACAGGGTTAGGGCAGGCTACACCCTGGACAGGTCACCAGTCTATCGCAGGGCCGACATACAGAGACAAACAACTATTCACGCTCACGCTCACCTATGGGCAATTTAGAGTCACCAATTTACCTAAATGTGCATGTCTTGTGGGAGGAAGCTGGGGTACCTGGAGGGAACCCATGTTGGCACAGGGAAAATATGCACACTCCACACAGAAAGGCCCCAGGCCCCAGGGTCAAACCCTCTGCTGTGAAACAAAAGTGCTAAATGCTGTTACACCGACAGAGCTAATAAAAAGGCCAAATCACAAAAATAAGTTCTGAAACACCACAACATAAAAGGCGCTTAGTGAGAATACAGTGTAAGTAAGATGTAATTATTACAAGAATGAAGAGCAAAATACATAGTCTATGTGTATTGCATTATGCATATGTATCTTGTGTCTTTCTAGGACTTACATTCATGGAGGAGTTGATCTCTGCAACAGCCTCATCTTCTGTGGGGAACTGATAAATCTGAACTCCATTGCTGACCAGTTCACTCATAATCTTGATCTTTAATTTGTCCAGTTCATTCTTGGATACTGTGTCTGCTTTTGCAATGACAGGGATAATGTTTACCTGTATGGAAAAACAATTTGAGTGACATGTCATAGAATAAGTAACATTAACTCTTGAAATACACAGTGTCAGATTATGTGGTCACCTTGCTGTCCAGTTTCTTCATTGTGACGAGATCCAGGGACTTGAGGGAGTGTCCGGTTGGAGCAATGAAATACAGGCAGATGTGGATTCTTGTGTCGTGGTAGTTAAACAGGGATCGTTTTATTTTTAGCTCTTCCTCAAGGTAATTTTCAAACTGGGCATCAATATACTCAAGAATGGGTTTGTAGCTGGGTAGAAAAAAGAAAGGTTGATGCACACATTAAAAAGTATGCATGTTTATTTTATCCTTACATATATATAAACATTAAACTTTACATGGGTTTTCTTGTTGTTTGAAAGACAAGTATCCAGGTTACAAACTCTGCATCCACAGTCTTGCAGCCAAGACTCCCAGGCTTTTATATGCCCCGCTGTTGCAGCACTCAAATATCTATTGAGATGGCATTCGTTCTACCAGTCATTCCCTTATTCTTCCCTTCCAATTCACACGCCAACAACAGGCCAGATCTCTTTCTCAATTTCATGTTGTATAAGACTTTGGCTGAAGTACCAGAGTGAGAGGGACAAATGATTAATGACTAGTGCTGAGAGGAAAAGAAATCTCTACATTTCTAACTTTGAAAACTTTTCTATAATATTTCAGTAACATTCTATAGTTTTCCATTTGGGATCCATACTCTTTTAAGTCATTTAAACTCTTTTAATATCAATAGATATCACTCAACCTAACTAAAGAAAAGCAAATATCCACATGAGCCAGTACCTTTCTTCTTTGTTAATCTGGTCTCCAAACCCAACAGTGTGCACAATGGTCAGCTTCAGGTTGACATTGCTCTCCTGCAGATCATATGTTTGGGGTCGTAGATGTACCTCAGTCTCATAGTGGCTGGCTTCCTCATTTTCAAATGTTGTATTGAAAAGAGTGTTCATCAATGTTGACTTGCCTATTCCCGTCTCACCTAAGAAAAAGAGAATAATAACACAATGTGATGAATATGCATTTATGCTCCAATTAAAATGAATGCATGTTGTGTTCATAGCACTGGATTTGGATTATAAACGTCTGCTGTGCTTAGACTTACCTACACAGAGGATGTTGAAGCAGAATCCCTGAGCAACTGATTTGCTGACCAGCTGATCTGGGAGACTGTCAAACCCCACATGGCCTCCGAGCTCCAAGTTTCGCTTTGCTTCATTCTGAGGTATTTGGAAACAGGCCGGAGAATATATTACAGTGAATGTATTTATGGCAGTATTCAGTAATATTAAAAAGAAATGTCTGGCAGATTTCATCTCCATATTCTATTTTCAAGCTTAAAACCATTCTTTGCAAATGAGGCCATGTCTCTTAACAATCCAAACTATAAAAAGGTTCTGTCTTAATATCACAAGCCACATTTATCTAGTAAAGATTGGCTAAATTGGCAAAAAAAAAAAAGCAAATGGAATTGTTTGAATTGTGAATTACTAAAGTAACACTTTACACAGATACTCTATAGTTAGGCTTCAGTATGAGGACTTAATATAATGTGTTGAGTAAATTGCCTTTAATCCATTATTCTGTTAAACATTTAAAATGTTAAATGTCATAAAACAGTCAAAGATGTCTTAAATTTCTATGAGTCTAACCTTACCCCTTCAAATTGCTAGTTTGGCTCAACAAACTGTACAAAACCTATATATTAAGAGATCAGAGTAGTTGTGGATTCTCTTTTGGTTGATTGACTAATCAATTAACGAATGACAATAATTTCAACCCCACTTTCAATCATGCTTGGCGGCAAGAACCTAATTCAAGTGAATAATATTTATTATTGTTATTATTATTATTATTATTATCATTACATGACAGATTCCATGTTCATTAATGTTCCATTCCCTTCAAAAATGTTTTGTTTATTGTTACTTGACTTTGGACAGTGATCACTCTGCATTGTGACAGTCACATTCATCTTTTTTTCTGAGCTCACATTAAATCTGAATTTATGAGATGATTTTGGGGCAAGAGTACCAGTTTTAAAGCCATCGTCCACTGAAGACACCAAGAATGGACTTCCCAGAGAAGTCAGAGACATTTTTTCAAAAAGGGGGACAGATTAGAAGTGATCTGCAGAGGATCTTCAGTATTATGATCAAAATAATTTAACGCATTTTCATTTGTGTATAATTCTAATCTTATAGAATGAGTTTTGCCCTGGCTGTAGCTGAGGTGAAAAGATGGGGGGGGTTCATCCATCTTATACCAAATGCACCCTGGGATGCTGGCATCTTGCAAAAGCCTCAACATGAGGACCAGGATGTGTTTAATACAACAATCATCCGTTTCTGTCCTTCTCTCTTCACACACACACACTGGCACACAAAGAGCTCTTTATCTAAATGTTATTTCACAGGGTGGGAGGATATCCAAGCTGCCGGCCCTGGTACCCATACCCCCCCTTCACAGCTTGACAAACACGCAGACCACTTCAACTTCACCAAGTCTTCCATCCTTCACGATGCAATATGTGAACACCAGACTACATGTCATTAAATGTCACACACTTGAGCTATCGCGACCTGTTTAATTGACAGATTGCCACGAATTACACGTTTGTCGGATACACATTTAAGAGTAGTGCGATGCTGACTCTAAAGCTAGTAGCTACCACTCGAGGAGACTGGTATTTATGTTTATCCTCTTAGCCCAGTCTCTTAACTGCCTGCTGTTGTGTGTTTCATCCACATGCGCAGTCTTTCCGCCCTGTTAAGTCAGTAGCGGCGCACACCTGTCAGACGTGTTGACATGGTAAACAGCCCAGTGTTGATGCACAGCCTGGCTTTGTGCTGCTTCATCCTGGCTGAAGTCTGCTTTTCCCCGCACGTCTCCACAAATTGTTCATCAACTGCGACGATGCATCGGCCATTGCTGAAAATCTGCCTTTATGTCGATTCATTAAACACCACAGGCTTTATCCTGCTGCATTCACGACACATATACCTCACTACCAGCACCTGGCCCTCACATACACCTGAATGCTACAGGGGCTAGTTTAATTACAATTTCTAACCCCGGTGACACCAAATCTTGAGTCATTGCAGTGGCGCAGACAGTAAATCATCATACTTACAGCGAAAACATCAACCTCAGTGGCCGCCATCGTCAGAAGTGGCTGTGTGCAGAAAATATGAGTCTTCAGCCAGACCTGCTCTCCACATTACACTGGGACAGACTCACACTGCTCTCAATATGGCCACTTGGAGGCAACACCCCCTCGGTGCTGGAGGGCGACATTACAACACTTATTCTAACTACGATGGCGTTTGATGGGAAATTATTCAGACAGTTATTCAGACCACGTTTTCAGCTTATGCAGCAACAAATGGCCTATAAAAAGGACATTTTGTGAGCATGTCTGCATTCAATCAAAAGGAGCATTAATATAACAGTTTAACATTTCAGGTCCAAATTCACTTCACTCACTGGTTAAAAAATGTTGACCCAAACTGCCTTTGTACTATACTGTCATTAAATAACTACTTCTTTAAAATACTACTTTACTTTACTTTTCATAGTGGAGTTGTTATTACTATTCTTGGGAAATTACTGTTTTACATTTAAAAGTCTATCAACTTAAAGCATGATAAAAACCCAACAATCAACCAACTACTACATGTAGACAGTAATGTATTTGTAATCATTGTTACATTTATAATGCATCCCTTTCACTTAGATGATTCTGCTGCATGAGAACTTTGATATTTGTTTATATTTTGCTGTAAATTAAGTAAGACTATGAATGCAAGAATAGAGCCTTGTAGTAGATTTTGCTTCCTTAACTTGAGTAAAAGATATCAAGGCATCTTTCATCATAGCAGCCGGGACATGCCACAAAAGCAGATGTGTTAATTACAGCTGCAGCAATTAGCCAATTAATCAATTAGTTGATTGACAGAAAATGCATATACTTTATTATTTTTAGGCAATTATCCCACTCAATTAGAGAATTTTCACCTCTTCTTTATCTTAATTTTTGGCAAATTCAATATATATATATATTTTGGCTGTGGATTTTTAGTCTGACAATAAAAAATATCTAAAGAAATCACCTTTGGCATTGGACATTGTAGATATGGTTAATTGAGAAAATATCCAACAAATTAATCAATAATGATAATAACAGTTACTAGTTACAGCTCTAGAGTCCTGCATTACATGTTTTTTACAGCATTGTCAAAATCTTGTGCTTTTCTGCTGAGATACAGATGGATAGGTCAAATTTAGTCATCAACAGTATGAATCCATGCACCAAACCTGCTTTGTGTCAACATGCAAAGCTCTTGGTGGTGGTGTGAGGCTGCATAAAACATTTCTTTTTTTTCTCATTTTTGGCACCTTCATACCAATTAAATGCCATAGTCTATCGAAATATTGACTAAGTGTATCCCTTCATGGCCACAATTTACCATCTTCTGATGACCACTTGCAGCATAATAATGCAAAATAATTACAAACTGGTTGCATGAATATAACAATCAGCATACTTTAGTGACATCCCCAGTCACCACATATGAATCCAAAAGAACTCCTTTGGGGTGTGGTAGTATAGGAGATAGCAGCCTGCTTCAGAAATGATGTGATTCAATCACATCAACATGGACCAGTATAAAATAAATGTATGTAAATATAAATAAATGTAAACATCTTGTGGAATCCATTAGAATTTAGGCTATGAGCAAAAGGAGGCCCTACTCAGTGTTAGAGTATGGTTATTATTGCTTTATTGGTTATATGTGCATAACATGATTTTTCATAGGTTTATTCAAAAGTAAAATCCTTGAAAAATATTTTTTATATTAGGGACCTGATTGAATGCCATATATTACAAGGAATTCAAGGAATGCTTACTG
Source organism: Rachycentron canadum (assembly GCA_038496675.1). Classification (NCBI taxonomy): domain Eukaryota; kingdom Metazoa; phylum Chordata; class Actinopteri; order Carangiformes; family Rachycentridae; genus Rachycentron; species Rachycentron canadum. The sequence continues at coordinate 7,895,788 of CM076655.1, forward strand.
TTGGTAAAGACTTGACCAGTAGTGACACCACAAGAATCAGACAGGTTAGGCTTTACTAAACCAGTTAGTTAAAATAACATGATAATATCAGATATAAAGTTGTGTATATATATTATATACAATTAAACTAAATAGATAGATAGATAGATAGATAGATAGATAGATAGATAGATAGATAGATAGATAGATAGATAGATAGATAGATAGATAGATAGATAGATAGATAGATAGATAGATAGATAGATAGATAGATAGATAGATAGATGGATGTAGTTCCACTCCAACACACATATCTTCCATTTTAATCTCTACATTAACAAACATATTTTTTTTAAAAATGCAAACGGTCTTATTCCCTTTTCAGTAGATTTTCTACAGCTCGACTATCAGGGGCCGGAGTCCAGCACTGCCCCCAGCCTGCCTTTAACGGGGAGTGCCATAATAAGAAACGGGTGAATTTATTTGGAGGCGCCGGAAGCAGCAGGTTGGTGGAGGACAAGAGAGAAGGGAGCCCGGACAGCGAGGAGATTATCCCTCGGGCTTTACTCAAGATATCTGCAATAGTCTGTTATATTTTCCTCGGGACAAAGGACAAAATGGCTTTAACCCAGGAGTCTATTTTGTCCTTTCTACTGGAGCACGGAGGCAAAGTGAAGAACTCGGAGCTGCTGAACAATTTCAGGAGTCAAATCAACTGCAGTGATCCCGCGGAAAGGCTGCACAATAGGGACCTGTTCAAGAAGCTGGTGAACAGCGTCGCAGTGGTCAAACAAATCGACGAGGTAAAGTTTGTAGTCGTGAAGAAAAGGTACCAGGACTTTTTGAAAGAGGCGACACATGATGCTCCGCAGAAAACGCAAACGGATGACAGTTTCTCAAGCTCAAATACGAGCTTTTCCTACACATCCCCCCACCGAGCCGAGGCAGCCAGGATGATTCATTCAGACATTGAAAACAATAACACGAGCTACCCGCTCAGCATAAACGGCAATTATTATGGTGAAGCCAAACATGTGCCTGTGGCTAGTGTGCAGAAAAGGAGGCCGTTATCAAGAAACATCAGCAGTGAGGACACAACCACTGTCAAAGTCCTGAATATCTCCGGAGACCGTGCGAGCAGAGCGGGGAGATCTGGGGCTGTGTTCGCTGTCATATCAGTAAAATCCCCCCCGAGAGACCCTGCACCAGCTACACGGGACGGATTACATCCCCTAACGCATCAGCATAAAGCTTCACACAGGCCATTCACACTGGGAACTAAAGTTTCTACGCCATCGTTGCAAACTCTGATTTCTGAGCTCCCAGTTTGTAAGCAGGATGGATTAAGTGAGCACCAGTGTCAGCAAACCAGACAGACAGAGAACACACAGCCCTCAGGCCTTTCCCAGGTGAGGCCCCAAAACAAGACTACAAAACAATTAGATGAGGCCAACTCTGATTCTGTGCCTTTGGAGCCATTAGCTCATGAGTGGTTGGTAAAGTGTGCTGCTGGACTGTGGAGCCAAATCTATGCTTTGCTACTGCAGGACACCCGGTTAGCACAGAAGAAAGACTTCATGTCAGGTTTCACAGCACTACACTGGGCCGCCAAGGACAGCAACAGCAAGATGATACATAAGCTCATGCATATCACCAGGCAAAGAGGCACTTACATTAACATCAACAGCAAAGCACATGGAGGATATACACCTTTACACATTGCAGCCATGCACGGCCACACTGAGGTAATGCTTTTGCTTGTGCAAGGGTATGGAGCCAATGTCAATGAAAGGGATAATGCTGGCAAGAAGGCCTTTCACTACCTGGGCAAAGGTGTCTCAGCTGAGATCAGAGCAGTTTTGGGAGGACTGCAGCAGAGCAAGTACATGGAGAAGACAGAAGAAGACCACAGAGAACATCCAAAGGGCTTCAACACCATTAGCAAACTGTTCCAACCTCACACAGGGAAGAAGCAAAAGACAACAACAAAGTTTGCTCATGACTGGTGAGAATGACATGAGTCATATGAAGCTGTGAGATGAACAGTATCATAACTAAAAGATATTATTATCCTACTTTTTACTTGTTGTTAATACAAAACTTAAAACATTAACTTAAGTATTCTATAGATCACTTAAAGTTTATAACTGATTTAAACATATGTAGTCTCTTAGTACTTATTGTAAGCTCTAGCTGTCCTGTACAGTGTATCACTGTCAGAGTTACTATTTATAAATGGTATTTTACTTTTTTCTTTATTTGAATTCCATGTTTAAATGATGAATATGTTATTTTGCACCTATTTAACTTATTTTAATAACTACACAAATAAGGTAGTGGTAGTGTACATATTTTCATTACCCAAAGTGTAATAGATATTTTAAATTCTCGATTCATGACTTCAGAGTATGAGGAAACTTCGAAACAGGCCACACCTGGGAAACAGTTGCTATCAACACTGGTGTGAATCATGTCATTGTGTTGCTAGTGTAGAGGTTCATTGCTTCTGAGCACAACAGATCACACATTTATGATCATTTTAAAGAAAACTGATTGCAGAGAAAACATTTGATAGAGAATTTGAGAAAAATAGTGTCTGAGTTCAACATTTTGCATTACATACCTCTTTCCTCAGTAACAGCGAAGGGGCCCTATGTGAGGCGAGTTATGCAAAGTAGGCAACTGGTCAGGCTGCAGGAATGTCTCCTCCATCAATTTCATTGTAAACTTGAGGCTATAATGGATGAGCTTCCTTTAGTGGGTCAACGTGGGGCCCCATTTCTGGACTGCTGTAATTAAAAAGACAAAGTTAATTGACATTATCAGTCAAGGCCCCCAAACCACATAGTAATAATTTTAGATTTTTTTTCCAAATATGACTTTGGCACAGATTACCTGATTTGTGGAAAAAAATCTCAATAGCTGTTATTATTTTATTTTTATTTAATTTTAATATTTTAATTATTATTAACACTTAATAATAGAGTGCTTTCAGAACACTTAATCAAAATGGTAAAGATAATGACCTATTCAAAAGCAATTTATTGTAAGTGCTGTTATGAATGAATGACTGAATTAACTGTTTTTTTGTATTTTGTTTTTTGAATGAAAACAGTATTCTGCCTTTTTGTCCAGTACAGAAACACTGTTTTTATCCTTATCTGACCCACAGACAAAAACAAACCCTGATGACATCAAACGAGTTAGAGCTCAGACAATAAAACCATAAGCAAAACAGTTCCAGAACAATGTCCTTTGTCTTGGTATCTGGGAAAGAAGCTGCTTGCATAATGATCCCAACAAAGGACAGCTGCACTCACAGGAACTATTCAATATAGTGGACTGCACTGTGTTTTTATACAAAACTTCTCTTTTATACTGCAAAAGAACTCAATGATTATAAAAAGGAAATATACCACAGAAATGCTTTATATGTCAATACTTCAGTGGTTAAGACGAAATTTCCAAACATCAAAGTTTATCCAACAATAGTGTGATGTGGTCAAGGTCTTGTATCACTTCCTGTTATTACAAAATGCCAAAATGCTTCGACTTCTGGTTTATTAACAGCTGTGGGGAGGAGAGAGAATAAACACAGGGTGGAACGGGGACAGAGTCAGCTTATATCTAAAGCCCAGCTATTTTCATAACTTTAAAAGTAAGAAAATTAAAAGCAACATTTTAAACTTTATACTGTGGATGGTATGAAAGGATGACCGTAAAATAAACAAAATGGTTAATCCCCTACAAATCAATCAACAATCAATAACTGTCAAATCAATGGTAATGTTATCTAACCTACATACAAAGCTGTATGTTGCTAGTACAATAATGGAGGTTGGTCTGGTGGTCCTGAGTTTTAGAGTCCATTGAGGCAGTAAGCCTTTACAATAAACAGAAATGTAAGAACATTGTCTAATTAGTGGACACAACATCCCTGTCAAGTACATGTTCAAGACTGGTGAATTTGTTCTTTTTGTTTGTTTGTTTGTTTTAAAGTGGGATTAGCTGGTGCTGAGCCAACTGACTATTGGTGTATTTGTTCATTCTCAGACTACTTTTACCTAAATCACTTCATTTTCTTAACTTCATTCAGTTTATTTTAGATGACATTTACAGATGATCATATCAATAGTGTTGTTTAGGTTGCACTTTGCATTTTAGGCCAGTAGAGGACATGACATACTAATATTTTCACCACAGTTTAAAATGTTTATTTACATATTCATGTAAAGATAAACTAGTCACATCAACTCACTGTCAGCAAAACCAAAATCTTGTTAAGTGATGTAATAAAATACCTTGATTTCACTGTAAACCAAATTAGCAGGAAAAGGGGCTAAATTATAATGTTTCGTTTACCAATGAAAATTTCAACACTTGTCAAAAACCCAACATCTTTCAACAACAAATTTCTTGTATGCATAGGGTCCAAATGGTTCATTTTACATAACTCATAAGTACAATATCCCACATTTCCCCACTGTGGGCTGCCACCTCCAAGTCAGTCTGTCTAACTTCTAGCAGGGTTGGGTTACTCTAACCCCTTTATCCCAGACTCAGTTCCAATGGTGTTTATGTAAATATGACTTCAACATTTTCTGTTTGTAACAACATTATTCGTTAGCTAGCTAACTACTAAATACCTCGATATTTATAAAAGCTGTCCCAAAAAACAGCCACAAACAGAGTTGCGATATATATGTATATTTTTTTTGTAAAATTCAACCCTACCTGAAATATAAAGTTGAACTTCCCACCATACCGGAAGTATCCAGGACTTCATAATAAAAGCGGATTAAAGGCACTTATTTTCGAAGTCCACGTGCATCTGATATTTAAAAATAGTTTTAGTATTTAGTATGCAATGTATATTGTAATATAATTAACTTCTTTGGTCAATGTATACTTCAATTTCACTCTTTGTATCTCAATGCTATTCTTTTTATTAATTAATAGTTATGAATACAGCAAAACATTTATTTTAATATTTTGAGTTAAATACACAATGAGATGAGAACTTTAAAATGCGAAATACTACGGAATGAAGGCTATTGCTGGACAGAGAATTGTTTCCTTTAACTCAGCACTGTTTCATTTGTTATATCCATGATTCATCCATCCATGAACAAGTCATTTGAAGAAGTAATGTGAGTGATGGCATTGATTGCCAACACCTGCGTGTGTTGATCAGCGGCGGCACGTGTGTGGTTTTGTTGACCTCGAGCTCTCAGCGGGGAGTCTCACTAAGTTTTGACTGGTTTCGTTTTTATAATAGAAAAACAAATGCTGATGTCAGCTGTCCTTCGTTATTTTCGCGCTGTTGCCTTATTGCTGCTGGTCAACTATGGCTGCCCGCCGGTTAAATCTTCTCTGTCAGCCACCAATGCGCTGCACAAACTGGGAGACTTCACTTACTCCTACGGCAGCATCTTCTCCCCGCTGCTCAAAGCCCTGTCAGAGCACGGAGGGCCGAGGTGGAACCTGGGCCTGAAGAGGAAGATGAAACCCGAGCACAGGTACATGAAATATCTGACGGAGGTTTACAAGAAGTCATCCAGAGTGCAGAGGAGTTTGGACGGGAATAAAATCTTCAACACAGTCCGACTGATCAAGCCACAAGAGGAATGTCTTGCAAAAAGTAATAAAGGTGAGGAAGTGAAACGGAGGCCATGGCGGCTCAGCTGACTGAAGGTTGACAGTAGCCTGCACACAACACAATGTACAGGAGGTTGAAGTCAAAGTTACAGTAAAGTTCCCAGATTCACTGTACATTGAATGGTTGCGATCATATATTTAATTGGATATTTCTTGGAGAAATTGCACTATTTAAGAGCATATCAGTTAAGGATTCATTGTTAGGCTCTGATTTGCCTCTGTATCAAAATCTATTTTGAAAATGTTAATTATTTTCATTCTATATTTTGCTCATAGTCAAAAATAAAGTTCTATTGAGTCAAATTTCCACAAACTTGACCAAGGTAGTGTAATGTCAACAGAAGACTTCTTGTTGGGCTTTAAAGGTACTATTAAGCTACAAAGAGCCCAGGAGTAGTTTTTATCTTGTCACTAGTCCAAGTGCCATGTAGGACATTACAGTACTGAAATGAAAAGCTGCTTCTCTTTGGGGCCTTTTGAACAGATTTGTCAATGTTGCTCAATCCCAGATAAAAACATGACATCTGGATTAAGATAAGAGCATTTTCAATCTTGTCGCCATAAAAAACATGTTTTGTACCATGAGCTTTGAGGATACAATGCTCTTGAAAATAAGCAAGTGTGTGCGCTGGTTTTGCACCATCAGTGGAGACTAAATATGAAAGCTGACTTTATCGAAATAACCAAATATCTGGTTGCATTATTGATGAATTATCTTAACAGCATCATTTGTCATGAGACTCTCCTATGTTACATATTTTTACAATAAAAATTTGACTGTAATATTGACATGTAAAGTGACTTAGAGTGAAGTATTTTACTGTTCTTGAATCTTGCTTTTGTACAATTTATGAAATAAGAGTTAGTCAGAATGGGATTTTTTTTTTTCACCCACTGTCCCCTCTTAAAACGTGAGGCCATGTAATCAAAAGATAATTTCAGTGTTATCCAATTAAATAGGAATCTGTACAAGATGGATTTTTTTTTTTGAGTCTGGCGTTACTCAGTATGACTTATTTTGATATAATGGTGACACTCTGCCTTATGTTTTCTTATATTCTCCTTTAGAAGGTTTTATGCAGGATCTTTCCTACAGTCTTGATCAAGTAAGAAGAAAAGAACAACTTCTAAAATCGGCGCTGCTGTACAATTCTGACCACGGCCATGCAGCACCCATGAACTCTGTGTGCTACCTGAGTATCAAGGAGGAGAAGCAGTCAAACCAGTGTCAGCTGTGTCCTGTAGTCTACCATGCTGTGAACTTCACAGCAGACACTGATGGGAGGAGCAGGAGGAACTGGGTGGAGGTTGATGTCACCTCATTTGTCCAGCCTCTCTTAAAGTTTCAGAAGAAGAACATACACCTGCTCATCAACATCACCTGCCCAGAGGACCAAAGAGCCAGTGGAGCTGGCCGTAAAGGCCCACTGGAATTTACCCTGAGACCCCCTCTTCTGCTTCTTTATCTCAATGACACCAGCAAAACTGTCCACCAGAGGTCACTGGTCAATGCCAAACCAGGTGGAAGGCAAAGCACTGCAGCAAACAAATTTCACAAGCAGATGGTGCTCAAACCAGAACAGCGGTTTGGCCGGAAGAGGAGATGGAAGAGGGAATCTCTAAAGAGCAAACGAGGTGATAAAAGCCTGGATATTCACCTGCCTGAGCTTCTCCCAAGCTCTGAATTCCCGACAAGTGACTGTGCCTTGTATGATTTTAGGGTTCGATTCAGCCAGCTCAAACTGGATCACTGGATTGTTTTTCCTCCAAAGTACAACCCCAGATACTGCAGAGGAATCTGCCCGAGGACCATGGGCTTCATCTATGGTTCACCTGTTCACACCATGGTGCAAAACATCATCTATGAGAAGCTTGACTCCTCTGTGCCCAGGCCATCGTGTATTCCCTCCCACTACAGCCCCTTGAGTGTCATGATCTTTGAAGAAGACGGCTCCTATGTCTACAAGGAGTTTGAAGACATGGTTGCTACCAGGTGCACATGTCGCTAAACCAGCTGCAAACCCTGGATAGAACATCATCTAAATAGCCCCTCAACAGCCATCAGAGGACTCTACCTCCGAGTGTCTCTTCATTGTCCAAGTATCAGATATTCTGCCCAGGCTCAGTGATTTCATGAATTTATAAAATCGTTGTGCATGATCTGAAGCAGGTGTGTTTACTTAAAAAGTATTTTATCCTAATGAGAAATGTGGAAACGTGACATTTATTTCCTTTTTGTTAAGAGAGGGTGCAAATGCACTCTAATGTTCAACTTCAACTTGAATCTGACACACTTGAAAAAGAAAATGTGTGATGTATAATTTGTATGATTTCTTTTTTTTTTCTTTTTTTTGTTAACTTATTTTGGGTGAGTGGTTTGTCATTATTCTTTAATTTAACACAGTTGCCAAGTTTTAAGTAGCCCTGTTGTGGATAGAAGATGAAAAAGCAGTCACAACCCTTATCAAACCTTTTACATATTGTTTTATTCCTGGGGATTACAGATGGCTGTCTGAACGGCATCTGTCTTCATAATGTCCAGAATGAAAGTTGTCAAGGTTTCAGTGTGTATTTATTACTTCTGGTCACTGAGTGACTAAATTCATATGAATTGACTGCATACTTGTGACTTTGTACTGGTTGAATGTGACTAAATGCCATGTCATATCTATTTATGCAAATTGAATGAATTCACTATGTGTCTGTGGTCAGCTTAGGGATATTCAAAAGAATGAAAATATGTTGACATATTCTCTGAAAAGTTGGAAAATAAAAAATAACAGGCATAAATGTTTTCTTCGTGTGTATACAGCTGGCTGTAAAAACAAAGGGACGGTGGCTCATGACAATAGTTGTGAAGTGTTTGAAAAGCCTGAGTGTAGCTCAAGGTTTTCTTTACGGCCTTTACGTCAACCTGTGACTGTAGTCGCTCCTTTTATGTGTGGTCACTGCACTTTGAACCAACTGATACCCATATTAAAGAAGTTATTAACAAATCTCCAACAACACTGATCCAATGTGGACCATAAGAGTGAAAGTCGTCTGACCACACTCCGGGCCATTAGGTGGCGGCAGAGCTGTCGGTGTTGATCCGAGAACCGACGTCTGTATAAAGAGGAAGGACACCGAGACTTCGTTAGGAGGCACCGCCGAGAAGCAGCACGGTGAGTCTCAATGTCATGGTTTTAAACCGCGTTTCCATCAGCACGTGTCACCAAATGATGTGACATGTGTGTGTTTTATTGTGTTGGGACTGGTTTAGGTTTCACCTCCTTCATATTGAGCGACCACTTTAACGGGACAGTCAGGGGAACGTCTCAAGGTCTGCTCGTACTTTAGCAGCTAGCAGCTAACAACTAGCCCAACGGCAGGGAGGTTAGCTGGTGATGCTAACGCTGAGCTAACGTCCTGCAGCTTTGTTTGGCTCGTTATTTCGCAATAGTTTCACTGTTTGATAACACAACACATCATTGCATTGCTTTTGTCTCACAGTTTAAACATTTGAACATTTGTCTATGAACGACGTTAGTTCGGTTTTACCGCACATCTGTGTTCATGTATGTGGGGGAATGTCGAGGTGGCTAATTTATGGTTTTATTGTTTGTTAAACTACATCTTTAACACAAAAGTAACGTGTGTGTGTGTGTAGTCTAAAGTGTAATTCAAACACATTTACCTAATATCCAGCCAATCATACTGGATACTATCACCAACCCCCTATTTAAAAAAAAAAAAAAAAAAAAAAAAAAAATCTGTTTTATTACACAGCTCTCTGGTCAAACTGGTTTCATACTTAATTGACAAATAATGAAACCCATTTTTTATTTCCCCAAATTACTCAGTAGCCCCTACAGGGCAGCAGGAAATTAATTTGTATTTATCAGGCACTAAATTCACTATATGATTTAAATTACTAGTTTACTTAGGGATACCATTGCTTTTTGCTCTTTTCCCTCTTGCCTGTCAACCTGTGACTGTAGCTCCTAATATGTGTGATCACTGCTCTCTAAACCAACTGATGCCCATATTAAAGAACACAACAAGTATCAAATAATATTAGAGGCTTATTGTCAATTCAGTATAAAACCAGTCTGTCTAGGAAGATGTATAATAAAATTTATTTAAAAAAATATCATGAAATACACAGCATCTTTGACGATTTTCACTACTGATCTTAAAGGTTGGTGATTGTATCATGTAGCATGATTGGCTGGATATTACCACTGAGTGACCTTCCTTCTTATTTAATTTTTTTAATTGTCATTTCAGATCAGCTCTCTGTGTGAAAATGGGCCGACACTTTGGATCTTTGGCCAGGGTCAGGCATATTATCACATACAGTCTGTCCCCATTTGAACAGAAGGCTTTCCCAAATTACTTCTCCAAGGGAATCCCTAATTTGTGGAGACGGTTCACAACTTCTTTCCCCAGAGTTGCCCCACGTAAGTTTTTTTTTTTTTTTTTTTTTTTTTTTTTTTTAATTTTTCTATAGCTTATCAGTATTTTGCATCTATACCTGGCCCAGATAATACATTAAAATATTAAATATTTATTTTACTGTACTATAATATATAATTACTATATTTACTTTTACACAAACTAATGACATCAGCAAGACACCAATTGAAATAAACTTGAATTTTATATTATAATACAAAGTGGTTTGATCAACACATTGATAAAAATTATTATTAAATTATAATATTCCCATAAAACAATTAATGGACTTGCAGATATATGGTCTACCAATCACCCACTCCCTTTTCTGCACAAGATTTAAATTAAGTGCTGTGGATGTCAGCTTTTGATCTTTGTTTCACCTAAATCTGTATTGATGTGCCAATACGCTAAGTGTCAAATCCCAACCTGCCCATGAGTCCCTTTCTTTACTATACTTCAGCATTATAAAATGAGTCCTTGTAATTTATGTTTTGCAAACATTGTATCATATGTATTAACTTAAAATAATAGGTGAAAACATATGTTTTTGGTTGTTTGACAAGTAAGACTGGTTGTACAGAAGCCACAGCTAACCTCACATAAATGTGCAGATACAAGACTGATTTTAACTGACTGTTCTTTCATGACAGTATTTGATTAAATTTTTTTCTCATGTAGAATATCACAATGTTTTACTATTGCTTTGAGTAAAATATTTTTACTGAGTGCAGTCTGTCCAAAATGTAGTGGAATAGGTTTGAAAGGTTTGAGAATCTCTGCATGGATAGTTTAAGTTAATTAAAATACTTTGTTCATGGCAAAATGCAGATGATCAAATACTGAATGTAGTGTTAAGATTCTAATGCTTATTTGATTCCTTTTTACAGCAATGATCCTCATGTACATGACATACAGCTGGGGCAACAGAGTCCATCAGCAGAGCAAGAGGAAGAATCCTGCTGACTATGAGAATGATGAATAAACTTTCCTGGACAACGCTCTCTGTTATTAATCCCATCTCTCTATGATTAACCAATAAAGATGAAAAATATTTATGTGAAATCTGTCTTGATTGGTTTCATTCAGTCATCTCTTCTTGGTTGTATTGATGCCCATCAATCTTCATAAAAAGGTGTCAAAGGTGGGTGTCAAAACAATGCTACAGTTTTAAACATTTTTTACTTTTCTAAAGTGGTGATTTACTACTTGTCTCTGTTTTATGTTATGTTTAAGATTGTTTGGTCTTGGACTGACGGTTGAGCAAAGGTGTGATAAAGCAAGAAGACAATGACTTCACCTTTAGATGTGGTATTTTCCCAACATTGAAGAAAAGGGACAGATATATTAGGGTAAATTATAATGATTTATTTTCATTGGACAGAGTTTTGAAAACCTTAGTGTGACGAATAAAATGACTCTTAAGACAATCATAAGGCAAGTGTTAATCATTTGCATCCATCTTCTGTAGTAGATATGATTTCAGGTGGATGTGTCAGAGCAACATGGGCAACAGACTGAAATGGACTTAGAGAGCCGCCGCTGTAGTGGCCGCTTCTGGCCGGTGGGTGGCGCACGATGCTCGGGTGCAGCGTCATTGCAGTCGGATGCTATTGGTCGCCGGGACAGACAGAAAATTCCTGAAGGGTCTCACGCATCAGCCGGTGTAGCTACCGCATGCTGCCGCTCACTTTCATGGAACAAGAACAAGGGTGGATCATCGTCCGCTGACTGAAACCCACCGTAGCCGCTGCTGTCGCTTTTAGCACCGAGCCGTGTTTCTCTTCTTGTAATTATCGCTCTCTCGCAGTTAGCAGTTAGCAGTTAGCAGGTGAAGATGTCAGTTGTCGGATTTGACGTCGGGTTCATGAGCTGCTATGTAGCGGTAGCCAGAGCCGGAGGGATTGAAACAGTCGCTAATGAATACAGCGACCGGAGCACACCGTAAGTACGAGCAGGCTCAGTAGTTTGCGCTGATAACAGGTACAACGATTGAAAGGATTCATCTCTGTTCACCATAATACTGAGTGATGCTAACATGGCGAGCAGCCTGGCTAGTTAGCATGCTAACAGATTTCACAACAGGAAGCAGCATGTGAGTGCTAAAGCTAATGGTAGCCGAAACGAAACCATTGTTACTAGAAAGAAATCCTGGTGCCGCGTCACGTGCTGGAAACATACATGTGGTGTCTTACTACAGTTTAATAGTCAAGTTCATTTAAAGCCTCGAATAATTCACCTGTCGAGTCAGGTGAGGATTTTTTTTACTACAGGCGTGAATGAGCGCATGATGGGAGGAGGCCGGATCCAGGCTGTCAAAACGGCTTGAGCAATCTATTGTACTTTCCAGACTCATACTCCCCCGAAGAAACCGACTGATCAGTCTAGAATTTATACTGATAAATATAAAACATGTTATCACACGAAGTTAGCACCATTACTGTCAATTACCATTTTATTACAGGTTACATTAATGCTATACGAAGCTGCATCATTAGAAGAACCATTGGAGATTAAATAACGTGATTGTGTTTTCTATTTTTAGAGCATGTGTTTCCTTTGGTCCCCGGAATCGCTCTATTGGTGCAGCTGCAAAAAGCCAGGTATGTCTATTTTTGTCTTCAGTCTCGGGACAATGAGAGCGTGATCACTAACCTGACAGAGGTGGGACTGGTGTTCCCATCGTGCACCCAATGTGAGCATGAACAGTACCATGCACGGGCACACCACACAATTTGATGTTTGTCCCACCTCCGTAAAGTTAGTGACACACCAACACAACACGCTTTCAAGTCGTGAGTGTACAAATTGCCATGGTGTGGATGTTTTTTTGTTTGTTTGTTTTTTAATGGTTGTTTTTTCCTCTTTGTATAACAGGTCGTCACAAACTGCAAGAACACGGTCCAAGGTTTCAAGAGGTTTCATGGCAGGGCATTTTCAGATCCTTATGTGCAGTGCCTCAAAAACAGCTTGGTCTATGATATTGCACAAATGCCCACAGGAACAACTGGCATTAAGGTAAAATAAGAATGAACAAGATTCACAGTTGAACTGAGGGTTGCACTCATTACAGCCCAGATACATCAGATATACCACATCATTATCCTTGGAAATGCACATTTCCACTCTCACGCTGAAAGATCTGCAGTGATTCCCATATAATGTTATAATTTGGTTAGCCAGTCAATCCAGGCAATTGTCATTTTGTCAGATAATATTTTGGTCATGAAAAAGAAACACTGTGCGTGTTTTCAGACACAGCAAAGAGAAAGACCTAGTGCATATTAATGGTGTAAATCACTGACTGTTTTTTAATCACCTTGAAGACAACTACAATTGGCACTTTATACAAACAGTACACTAGAAATAAATATTCTTATGTCTCAACAAAACATTGAGAGAGAACACACTAAAACACACAAATCAAAGTAGACAGTAGACATAATTTGGTGCAATTAAGAATATGGTTGATTAAAATTATTTATAATCAATTCATTAATTCATACTTAAATATTAAATTGTATACAAATGTATCAGCTTCCATGACCACAGTTTTTTGTGACAGGTGTTTATTGATTCAGTTTTCAACCAAACGTTAAAGCCAGTAAGCCAGTAAGCACTAAAAGCTTGTAGATGAACAGCACTTTATTGCACCTGTGACACAGTGCAGTTATGAAATGTCTGTCTGTGTCATCACAAGCTGACCTGAGATAAAGTTTGAAATGTGGCCTTGATAATACAGTGAGTGTATAGCTAACACAGTTAAGGCTGAATGAAAACATTCAAGATAATGAAACAAATAAGTCCATCTATGCATCAAAAAGTAATGTTTGTTTATGTTCGAATATTTATGCATTTTTATTTTGCGTTCGAGGTAGATGTTTTATCCACCAATTGTGTTTCTGTCTCTTGCTCTACAAACCGTCCGTTTTTGAGCCATCAGAAGAAATCATCGAAAGCGATGTAACATTCTTGTCTTGTCTGCCTATTTTACTGTCATTGAAGGTGATGTACATGGAGGAGGAGAAGGTGTTCAGCATTGAACAGGTCACCGCCATGCTGCTGACCAAGCTAAAGGAGACGGCTGAGAATGCACTGAAGAAGCCTGTGGCTGACTGTGTTGTCTCTGTGAGTATTAACACGCTAATGTTCAGTTTTTGACAGCACCCTTACAAAAGCTTAAAGCCCCAACTTCAACCTACCTTTAAATAAAAAAAAAAAAATAAAAAAATCCATTTCAAATCTTTTTCTTTTGTCCCCAGGTTCCCTGCTACTACACGGATGCTGAGAGGAGATCAGTAGTAGATGCTGCTCAGATTGCTGGACTGAACTGCCTGAGGCTCATGAATGAGACAACTGCAGGTCTGTACATGGGTTTTTTCAGGTGGGGCTTAAGCAAGGATGTACATGTCAGTGATGCTTCTTTGTACCGCCATCCCGGACTTGTTTACGCCATTAATAATTGAACTGTTTTCCTTACAGTTGCATTAGCATATGGGATCTATAAACAGGATCTCCCTGCTCCTGAGGAGAAGGCCAGAAATGTGGTGTTTGTGGACCTGGGCCATTCTGGATACCAGACATCAGTGTGTGCCTTTAACAAGGGCAAAGTCAAGGTGTGTGTGTGTGTGTGTGTGTGTGTGTGTGTGTGTGTGTGTGTGTGTGTGTGTGTGTGTGTGTGTGTGAGTCTGAGTGAGTGTGAGAGAGAGATTGAATCGTCATACTGCCTGCAGATTTATTATGAAGCTACGAGAGGTTTGTTTGATAACTTCAGCTCTCTTTTGGCCTCTTCTCCATGTTTCTCAGGTCCTTGCTACAGCCTGTGACCCAGAGTTGGGAGGAAAGGACTTTGATGAGGTGCTGGTCAAGTATTTCTGTGAGGAATTTGGCAAGAACTACAAGCTTGATGTCAAGTCGAAGCCCAGGGCTCTGGTCAGGCTCTACCAGGAGTGTGAAAAACTGAAAAAATTGATGAGTGCCAACTCCTCAGATCTGCCACTTAACATTGAGTGCTTCATGAATGACATCGATGTCTCTGGGAAACTGAACAGGTCAGTCAACAGGAAATAAAAAAGGTTGATATTTTATAAATTCATAATACATTTATTACTTCTATCCACAATGTCCTACTTTGAAAGTTACTTTTAAAGTTTAAGTAATATCCATATTTTCTCTTGCACAAGGGGTCTGTTTGAAGAGATGTGTACTGATATTTTGGCCCGAGTTGAGCCTCCACTGCATAATCTGCTGGAATATGCCAGTGAGTGTTATTTTCCCCAATTGTGATTTGCTTCATTTTATTAATCTGACACTTGTGTTAGTTCCGTTTAAAACATGTCATGTACACAGGTCTGTGACAATGAAAAAATTTATTTTTTCCCATAAGAACTGAAAAAAGAAGACATCTATGCAGTTGAGATAGTGGGTGGAGCTTCCAGGATCCCTGCTGTCAAAGAGAGAATCAGCAAATTCTTCGGGAAGGAATTAAGCACAACACTGAATGCTGACGAAGCTGTGGCCAGAGGATGTGCCCTGCAGGTATGAAATAGTCTGGTTTTAACGCTGTTCTCCCCTCCTAATCCTCACTGTAAAATTGTAACCTTTTGTTTATGTTTTGAAAATTGTTTGTTGATACAGTTACATAATTTCTATTTACTGCTGCACTGACTAAAATACTGGTTGTGTTTCCACAGTGTGCAATACTGTCACCTGCCTTCAAGGTACGTGAATTCTCCATCACTGACATCGTCCCCTATCCCATCTCCTTGAAGTGGCATTCTGCAGCAGAGGAAGGCGTGAGGTAAACAGCTTTTTTTTTCTCCATACTTTTTTCTCGCTTTTATGATCTTAACTATGTAATATAATAAAGTTAATTTGTTGCAGTGATTGTGAAGTGTTTCACAAGAACCATGCAGCACCTTTCTCCAAAGTGTTGACCTTCTACCGGAAAGAGCCTTTCTCTTTGGAGGCTTACTACAATAGTCCCAATGAGCTGCCCTACCCTGACCCCACTATTGGTAAGCAACTAAAGCTTTCTAAGTTATTTCTGACATAGATTCGCATTAGGGAACATAAATATTGGTATAATCATAGTCAATATAATATCCACTTATCAAATAGATACATCTGTTTGTTTTTGATTGTTTTTTTCCCCCTACAGGTCAGTTTATGATCCAGAAGGTTGTCCCACAAGCATCAGGGGAGAGCTCCAAGGTGAAAGTTAAGGTGCGGGTGAACATCCATGGTATCTTTAGTGTGTCCAGTGCTTCCCTGGTTGAAGTGCAGAAGTCTGATGAGACAGAGGAACCCATGGAAACAGAACAGGCCAATGAAAAAGATGGAGAGGTACTTCAACCAAATTAGTGCCCGTATCTGTTTACATTGAGCATCAGATTAGTATCTGGACCTCTGTTTACAGAGAAAAAACATGTCTGGTATTTATCTCTTCTGCAGAACAAAATGCAGACTGATCAGGATGAGCTGCAGGGACAGGGAGATGGTCAGAAAGAAACGGAAGAGAAGGTGCCACGGGAGAATGAAGAGATGGAGGTAAGATGGACAATTTTTATGTAAAACAAATACCAGTTGATGAAGTTTACTTTACAAGGAGAGTTCACGATAAACTGTATTTACAAGAAGCTTATAATATATATAAACATTTTAAACCTCATGTATTCTATTGTGGTTCAACAATTGAAACACAATATGATACAGTAAGATATCTCAAATTATACCCATGGCCTCAAAAATGGAGCATTGAATTAGCACCTCTCTGACAGCATGAAAATGAAAACCAAACTTTGGATGTTTCATAAAGATGGGTTAAATGCAGAGTTTGTGCACCAGATTACATTGGATTTTACAGATGCTCTCATAAACAGGTACGTTGTTGGGTGCCTTAATTCATTTTGAATGATATTTTGAATTTCAGTGCCTATTCTCTTATTTTTAGACTACCACAGAGGAGAGCAAAAGTGAAAAGAAGTCTGACCAGCCCCCACAAGCCAAAAAGCCTAAAGTGAAAACAAAAGTGCTGGAGCTTCCGATTGAAAACAGTCCACAGTGGCAGCTAGCAGACGACATGCTCAATCTTTTTGTAGAAAATGAGGTAACTAGGCTTTCAGCCATCGCATACAGATATTACAAAACCCACCCAACAAGCTGCCATCTTTAATTACTAAATCTATTTTAAAGTGTTTGTCAGTTACAGTTGCTGTGTGGGTTCTCCTTAGGGTAAGATGATCATGCAGGACAAGCTGGAGAAGGAGAGGAATGATGCCAAGAATAACGTAGAAGAATACGTGTATGACATGAGGGACAAACTACATGGGATGCTGGAGAAGTTTGTCAGTGAATCTGTGAGTAAACATTCAACTTCTGACTCAATGTAAAGAAAAAATATATATAATATAATCACTGTACAATAGATTTTGTTTTCATTTTACATTTTGTGAAATAATTTTCTCTAATTTTAGGACCGTGATGCTTTGTCATTAAAACTGGAAGACACCGAAAATTGGCTATATGAAGATGGAGAGGATCAACCCAAACAGGTGTACATTGACAAACTGGCCGAGTTAAAGGTAGTTATTGCTATAGTCATTTTTTTTTTCTCTTCAAGTAATTAATCAACATTTTGATATTCTTTAATGGACGTGTATTATGTACTCTGCAGAAACTTGGCCAGCCCATCCAGGAGAGGTATACAGAGGCTGAAGAGAGACCTAAAGCTTTTGAGGAGCTGGGAAAACAAATACAGCAGTACATGAAATTTGTTGAAGCATGCAAAATGAAGGTAAAATTTTATATTGTGTGTACTTTACTTTATACTGTAATCCTTTAAAAAGACACGTGACAGTTCTTGTTAATCTTTACACCACATATAAGCTGAAGGCCTCACTACAAATAAAAGTAGTAATGCTTTTGGTAATCAGTAACACAACTTTTGTTATTTTCTATTGATTTCCAGGAGGAGCAGTATGACCATTTAGATGAGGCAGATGTCACCAAAGTTGACAAACTGGCCAGTGATGCAATGATCTGGATGAACAGTGCCATGAACCAGCAGAGCAAACAGAGCTTGACAGTGGATCCCTCTGTCAAAATCAAAGACATCAAAGCAAAAACAAGGGTGAGACTCGCTGCACAAGATTATCATAAAACCAGAGCACTTAGAAAACAAATTAGAATGCAGGAAATTTAACATGTAGAATTACATACTTTTAACATAAAAATACAAGACAACTATATTTTCTTTTGAATAAAAAGTAAAACTTGGTATTACTTGGGGAGTTAGTCATAAATGGAGAGTCAGAATGAAATCTAGGAATTCACATTACAGGATTTCTGGGTATTGAAATAGTCACAATTAACATGTTGCTTTTTGGGTGACCAACATTGAGTTGCTGTACGCTGTTGTAAAGTAATTTCACATATACTCTTTAACAATTTAATGGCTAGCTTTAGTCATGCAGTATTCATCTAGCTGTTATTGCACCTTCATGTTAACTGTCTGAACATGACACAGAGGTCAACTATCTAGCACAACCATGAGCAACTTTGGTGCCTATATTAAAATGATTTATGGGGCCAAAGCCAATTGGTAGCTCTCCCACACAACTGTATTTTAATTTATAAAACCATTACTTCATGTTGTGTTCTTTGTGTAATTGTCCAGGAGCTGTTCTCTGCTTGTAACCCAATTGTGACCAAGCCCAAACCCAAGGTGGAGCTTCCCAAAGAGGACGCACCTGCAGAGCAGAACGGGCCTGTCAATGGTCAGGAGAAACCCCAGGAAGAAGGAAGTGCAGACAAGGGAACGACTGAGAACACAGGCAACCCCACCTCAGAAACAACAGAAAAGAAGCCTGACATGGACCTTGATTAAAGCAGCCTAACGCCTCCCTAAAGCAAAGCTGAACGGGAGCTTGTTGGTTCAGATTGAGATGCAGCCTGCGTGTATATCAGAGCAGGTGAAGTGTTTCAGGAACTGCACTCCACAGTCAAAAGCAGGCAGGGTGATTAGCACACTGAGCCCAGCTCCTGGTGGTATCTCTGTCTGATGACATAGCATGCCCTCTCTCTTTCTGGATGACATAAATCAAAAGCCAGCCGCAATAAGCCTGTTTGACAATGAGCGCTGTACACATGATGGTATTTATTTCTGTTGTGTGGTCTGTAAGTGTTCTGGTCTGTGTCACAATATGGTTTTAATAAAGTTATTGAAAATCACTTGTAGCATCTTTATTTGGTCAAATATACCCAAGGTTTCACACAGATATTGCCTGTGTCTATCTATCTAGTTACTGAAGAAACATATCATGTCCTTGGTCCTCAAGGATTTTTGATGATATAGTTTACTTTCCATAAATATCACACATTTGGGGGGTTTAATGACTAATTATATCATCGTGTTAGACTCGATCTTTTTACATTAAAAAGCTAGACGAAATTAATAAGTGAAATTTTGGCTTGAGTTTGGTTGGTGCAGAACGTTTGGACTCGACTTTAAATTTCTAAAATCATGCTAACTACAATAAATAGATAACGGAGTCACTAAATGATATATATAATAATAATAATAATAATAATAATAGTCAGTAAATCTTTAATAAAATTAAACTCAATAAAAGGAGGAAGTTGAGTAGCGTTCTCTTTTGTTGTTGCCTAGCAACCCCTGTCTCAAACCACCTAGTTAACGTAAACTTGGTTAGACTCGTGAAAAGTTTTCCGTTTTTCCTCCCTTTTTTGCGCGTATGAAGCCGGACGCGGGACTCTGGTGTTTTCTACAGCTGTGAAACACTCAACATCGCAGCCCGATGAGATTTTGAAGGGCCATGTGTCCGATCAAAGCTTCCTAACCGTCCTAGTGCTTAGCTGAACTAGCTAACGTGTGTCTCCATGGCTCGAACGTGGCCTCAGCTGTGAAGCCTGTTTGCATCCGACTGCAAGAATCACATGATCCATTCAAGATCCTGTTTGCTCCGAGCCTAGACTGTAAAAGGGTTTCGAATGTGAAACAGATAGTCTAAGGTATAGGCGGATGCAATTACTCTTTTCTCTGTTTTGTTAAGATCATAAAGCTGCGGTGAAAGCTGATCTACCGCGCGGTCTTTCGTCAGCTTGTTTAGCAAACCTGATCTCAGCTGAGTGTGGCTGTACGATAGTTTCCTTGGTGAGTCTAAAGTCTTTTTAAGGTGTGTTTTACCCTGAATGACTTCACGGAGCTGAGCTCTTTCAGACAAGCAAATCGTCTCGTTTTTCTGTTTCCTTCAGGAAAATGAAGCTGATCATACTCAATGACTATGACCAGGCGAGTGAGTGGGCTGCAAAATACATTAGAAACAAGATTTTACTGTTCAGACCTGGCCCGGAGAGATATTTCACCCTTGGGCTCCCCACAGGTAAGTTTGAGCGAGCGGACTATAGTACAAACCGGTCCAAATACTGTACATATGAGGACTTTTATAGAATTTCGTACTGTAAATACTGGACTTGGCTGCAAAGCTCATACAGTATTTCTCCTCACATCTGCTGATTCAGTATCACTGGCGGAAATAGCCTTTAGACTTTCATTATAGAAAATACTCAACTCATACTTAAAAGGTAAAGCATGAAAATGAGCTTATATAGTAAAAGTACTTAACTTCGGAGAAAGATGAAATATTGAGTCACGGATCTGGAGAAACCGTCTAAATGTGCAGTGTATCATAACCAAAACAATTTGTGACTCAACCACAACAACAATGTAAATTTGTTCTCCAAATAAGCCTTACAATATTTACAATAATAAAACAGAGTTAAGATTTTTCCTAAAAGTACTGTGACTCAGAAAATAAGGAAACTGGAATCATAACCTTTCGTGCTTGCTTTCTACAGGAAGCACACCTCTGGGTTGTTACAAGAAACTGATTGAATACTACAAAAATGGAGAAATCTCATTCCAGTATGTGAAGACATTCAACATGGATGAATATGTAGGTAAGGCTACGGCATTCTTTCTTCATGCATAAAATAGTTGAGAAATTCTTAAAATCTTGCATAAGAGCTGTCATAAAATCCTGAGCAGGACTTCCCAGAGAGCACCCTGAGAGCTACCACTCCTTCATGTGGAATAACTTCTTCAAGCACATAGACATAAAAGCAGAGAACACACACATCCTTGATGGCAACGCTGCCGATCTGCAAGTAGAATGTGAAGCCTTTGAGGGAAAGATTACAGCTGCCGGGGGAATCGAGCTCTTTGTGGGAGGTGAGGAGGTCACAGTGAATGTATTGTGAATTGATTGTGTGATGCTTAATTTTATTCATATTTTACTCTGATCTGTTTGTTCATATCAACTACTGTGAAGCATTTTGTTACTTGTATTGAAAAGTACTATATACATATATATTATTATTAATGTACTGGTAGTGAATGTACTGTTGTTGACAACACAATTATGGTATTAAGTTGTAATACATTTAATGTTAAAGCTGCAGTAAAAGTCAAAACTGCTCTTACTGTCCTTTTTCAGGTATTGGACCTGATGGTCACATTGCATTTAATGAGCCCGGTTCAAGTCTGGTTTCCAGGACCAGGGTGAAAACTCTGGCTAAGGACACTATCATGGCTAACGCCCGATTCTTTGATGGGGATCTCTCAAAGGTGCCGACCATGGCTCTGACTGTGGGAGTGGGCACCGTCATGGCTGCAAAAGAGGTAAGTAGCCTATATTAATGTCGACTATGTGCCCTCCTATTTCTTTATTTCTGCAAAATAAAATTGACTTTATGTTAGGATTGATCATTTGCTAGCAGAACCTTAATTTGAGTTGCAGAACAATGCATTACTCAGCAATTTTGTCATGTCCACCAATTTCATTTTTCATTTTCAGCCATAGAGGCCACTGATCATATTTTGAATTTTTTTTTTAGGTCATGATTCTTATCACTGGAGCTCACAAGGCGTTTGCTTTATACAAAGCCATAGAGGAAGGTGTGAATCACATGTGGACAGTGTCTGCATTCCAACAACACCCACAGACTGTTTTTGTTTGTGATGAAGATGCCACTCTGGAGCTGCGGGTCAAAACTGTAAAGTACTTTAAAGGTGAGACCAAATCAGCAATGCTTAAATTACTTAATTTCAGTTGCAATAAATTCCAGCTTAGTGTGTGTTAATAAAAAGATACATGTAAAGCATTACCATGATTCATAGAAAATGCTAAATCTTGTTTTTTCTTTAGGGATGATGCATGTGCACAACAAGTTGGTGGAGCCACTTCCTGCACATATCAAGAAGAACTGATCTAAGATGTCTTTCAAAATTTGTGATTCATGATGCGTTTTTCAGAAATTAACACTCCAATGATTCCTTTATCTTCTGTCAATAATTGGTGGACATCAAGCAGTGCTTGAGTTGACCACTACTAACCTTTGTAGAAAGAATCAGGTGCTCATTATTCAGGTGATTGTTCTACAGCTTTGCAAGTCATTTGTTCTTTGTAATAAAGTGCGTTTAATTTGTATATCTGGAGTGTGCTTTGGGACAGTGCTGTGGTATTCAGGCTTCTCCTCGTGTCACATGACAACACGGAACAACCCGTGTTGCCTTTAAGTGCTCCTTGTAATCTTCCAAGTCCACATCTGAAACTGACTTCATCGCATGTTAAAGGGCTGAGCACACACAGGTTGCATTGAATAACCATAAAAATTCTTAGTTATATTCTGCATTTTCAAGGTTTTCCACTGTACTAGATGATGAGGTTTTCCGCGACTCTGTAGCTATGGCTACTTTTTTCTACTAAGGTTTTTTGTGTCGTTTTTATTTATTTTTATTTATAAACAACCCTTAGGACCATCTCATAAAATATAGTGTCGCTGCTGTAATTCAGCAACGTCACACTGTAGACGTGACTGATCTACATGGCCACTTTTACTTCTGATATTTCAATGGTATTTTTAATTTAGATCTTTTCATACGCTTTGAACACTGTACTTGACTTTGTAACAGAATGTATTTTTCATCGTGATGAACATTATCGTGAACTGATGACAGATATAAGCGAATTTATGCTAAAATTTACAAATTGTCGAGTCGTTCATGTGCAGTAAATTGTGCAGTTGAGGTTTCCGACAGGCCATGAAAGCAACAGCAGAGTCAGCAACAGTCAGGAGGAGGAAGGAGATGGCCGACTAGGAGCCAACCTCACCTCTACAACTTCGTCGGCGAGATTTCCTTAACACAACACATCTGCACAGCCGAAGTTGGGGAAGGGGACGTTTTTAAATATTTAGCTCCTCTTCCACAATGGCAGAACAAAACAGCAACGTCAGGTATCAGGAGGTAGGTGACCGTTTACTGCCACGCTAAAATGTAGCTAACAGTTAGCAGGCTGCTTCCTGGATCAGAGCCGTCAACATTAGCCTGTCACTGGGGAAAACTACGAGCTGCACCGACACTTGTTGACGGCGGGGCCTGATTTTGCGATTAAAAACCCAGGGCAAACCATTTATATCAAACCAAATTCCCTGGTCTGAAATAAGATAGTAATCGTATGATCACAAATTCGTCCCACGTAACTTGAAGCCTATGTGGCCCGTTGTCATTCAGCAGCTAGTTAGTTAACGTTATCTGGTATTGTAAGGCCTGAACTGAAGCTATGTGGTGTCACTTTTTCTAGCCCTGATCCAGGACAGTCCTGGATCAGTCACCAGTTCGTCCTTATAGTAAGACAAGCTCAGGCAAAACAGGATCAGAATACTAATACAGGGGTGCAGCCTGTCTATGGATTAATATGCAGATGTGTGAGGCAGTGGCCCGTCGATGTGTGTTTAGTGTGTCAGAGGTTACTGTGTTATCACTTAAAGAAGCAGCGTCACTGATCTCTACTGCTTTGAAAGAGATATTTGCACCATAGACACTTGTTGCATCGCAGTTACATTAATGGGGCATGAATGCTGCTGTCTAACCTCGGTTCTCTTTGAGGGGTCAGCACAGTCCATCTCTACTCTGCTTGTTCAGTGAGGTAGAGGTGGGCAATAAGGATACAAGTGTCACGTTGTAAATTGTTATTGTAAATTAAAGTCAAATAAGAAAACCTTTACAATTAAACATCAGACGAGTTGGTCTTTTTTTTTTTTTTTTTTTTTTGGCAGTGTAAAATGTCAGACAAATGAAGTTCTTTGATTTCTATGTTTTTATTTCTTTTATTTTTATTTTTATTTACTTTTATTTATTTATTTCTTATCTTTCTCACAAACAATATTTCCACAAAGCAGCCTCTCTACTTTGTCTGTAATTGCCAACTACAATCACAAATCTGGGAGGAATAGCTGCCACAGGTTAAACAGCATTGCAACAGTTGATAAATCTCAATTTGCTGAATCCCATTAAGTGTAACTGATGGCACCTTGTTTCCTTTTCCAAAGTGCACCTGCTTAGTTTTTATGCAGAATAGCCAACCAGTATAATTTTCCTATCGGCTCTAGTATAATTTTGACCCAGGTTGTGATGTCACTTATTAACATGTCTTCAGCTGGTGAATGAGGAGGAGCCAGCCCAGCCATCCCAGGAGGGTCCTGCCCCAGATGCACCACCACCGTACAGCAGTATTGCTGCAGCAAATGCAGGTTAGGAAGGTTCACAGCTCCATCACATTCTGCTAAATGTTAGCTTGCACTAAATCAAGTAAAAGTGAAATTGAAATTGTGTTGTATTGTTGGAGCTGTAATGGAGCTATACTACTATTTTAATGTATTTAAATCTATGCTGTATGTATACTAATCTCTTAAATATCTACTTGTTTTATGAACTCATCCTGTGTTTTGTGTCCAAAGCTTCATTCTGTCAAATAAAGAGTAACTGTAGCTACAGAGTAGAGGGGAGTCGCCTTTGTGCAAAGCCTTTTAGAAAGGTCTGATATTTCTAATCTCACTTCTTAAGGGGGCAAAGATCAACATGTTGCATAAGTGGGCTTCAGCCTTGAGCTTTTCCTGGGTGAGTCCAGCAATCAGGTTCAGTGCTGTTTATGTTTGAACAACACAAATGTGGTTTTTGGATAGCTGCCAGATGGCCCAGATAAGAGTCTTGACTGGTATGGGACAGAGCACAAACAATAATGGACACACAAACAGCTAATGTGTTTGTTCCTGCTGTAACTCATCCTTCCGTGCTCTGGTTTTATGTATCTCTGCTGCTGCTCTGCTCTTTGAAGGAAATGAAAGTAGATTTTTGTCTGTCACCAGTCAAACCTCAATTACAGCTGGTGAACCAGTTAACATTATATAACTTTGGGTTTAACATTGCCATTTTAGATACAAATTCCCTGTTAGTCTTTCTGGATATTTATCTGCAGCTCTGTCTAGTTATTGCTGTTTGTGTAGGAAGCAGATAACTGTCCTCAAAGAATTTTCTTCTTCTAGATACAAGTCCAAATCACAAACAAAAGGAGGAATTAGATTTTGTCCAGTCCATGTTTTATGATTTATTTTTGAGCTGAAAACTGCATTGTTTTTGAAATTGAAACCAAATCCAATTTATTGTGAATGTAAGGAAATGCTTAAAAAATGATAAAGCAACACAATAACTCTGTTCTTTAAAAGTTTTTTTTAAAGATTTTTTGCTCATTGCCTCAACAGCTTTCTTTGAATACAAGGAAGATGGAGGAAGATTTCCCAACCCCCCTTCCTACAGTGTTGCAACCACTCTTCCCTCCTATGATGAAGCTGAAAGAAGCAAAGCAGAAGCCGCCATCCCTCTGGTCACTGGACGAGTCACGGTACATTTAGAAATAGTCCTGAGCACAAAGTTTCTTGTCTCATATTAATGAATCAACGAAAATAAAAACATTTTGAGGAAAAACATGTTGACACATATACCTACATATTGCTTGCTGTCGCTGCAGGAGGACGACTTTGTAGCCAGAGATGACTTTGAAGATGCTGATCAGTTGCGAATAGGAAATGATGGCATCTTCATGCTCACCTTCTTCAGTAAGAACCCCTTTTTTCAGCAGTTGACATAGAGTTTTTTTTCCTCTCTAAAAGAGAAAACTGACCTACTTCACTTGCATAGAGCTGGTTTGAAACCAGTGTAACCAGGTGTTTTTTGTTTTTTATATATATATATATGAATAGATCTGTCACTAAACATGTCAACAGATGCACTCTCCCTTCTTTTAACATTTACTGTGGGTGTCCTGGAATAAGCAATCTTAGAAACTGAATTTGACATATTACCAATGGCTCCAAGTCCCCTTTTATTAATTCTTCTCTTTCTGTCACTAGTGGCATTCCTCTTCAACTGGATTGGCTTCTTCTTGTCGTTCTGTTTGACCACATCGGCTGCTGGTCGATACGGCGCCATCTCTGGCTTCGGCCTGTCCCTTATCAAATGGGTTCTTATTGTCAGGGTAAGAGTTGTTTGCCAAATATGCACCACAATTAGTTCAACTACAAAAGGGCTGTTCAGTGGTGTGAAGGTTACTAGTTCTTACTGGTATTAGTTTAGAGGAAAACCGAAACTCTGAAAATGGTCTCAGGACTCGTGGATCATGCACCTAGCAGACACTATTTTGTGTTTACAGTTTTCCACCTACTTCCCCGGTTACTTTGATGGACAATATTGGTTGTGGTGGGTGTTCCTGGCCCTGGGTAAGTGAGAGGCATTATTTTGTTCACGAATAGCATTTCCATTGTTTCCCACAATTACATTTTGGGATTTGTTATGTTGTAGCTGAACTTTCTGCATTATATATGTTTTCTCTGGACTTTAGGCTTCATGCTGTTCATCAGAGGCTTTGTTAACTACTCCAGAGTGCGTAAACTGGCCGATCCCACCTATGCTACTCTTCCCAGAACAAGGGTACTCTTCATCTATTAAAGGTGAGGCATATTGTATATATTCTGGTTTCCCTCATCAGCATGTGTCTCAAGGGAGACATTTACACTCACACAATTATCCAGTTCAATCCATTCATCGTCTACAGTCCCTTCACATTGCCCCTTTTTCACATGGCTCGCAGTGACTTAATCCAAATGAAAAAGATATTGCAGTGTCTCTGCAAACTGTGAAAAGAATAAATTACAGTATCTTCATTAAATGCTGCTGTGTGATTATCAGATCAGATACCTGATGGAAATTTACCATCAAACCTAGTACATGTAAGCGGTTTTCCCTTGTCTTTTGGCACGCTGACAGTGCCACATGTAGCGCTGCCTCTGTGAACTGCTGCCTGTGTGGTTCAACAACTCAACACTAACATGACCCATTGTGAAGGTGAAGGAGCAAATAGATTTTTGACCAGTCAATGATCTTACAAACAAAAGAGATGACTCGAATATAAATAAGACTTCAATGATACTTCTACAATTGGTCTACACACATCCTTGTGTTGATAAGGACATGAAAACACAACATTATCAATGAAGAGTGTTGCAGTAATCATGTTAGACTTTGAGTTATAAATTTGCATGTAAACCTTATCTACAGTAAACCCCATAAATCTAACTACACATCTTCAATATGGAAGTGACTTTGCTGCTTTTTAAAATCTTTTATTTTTACATCTCCCTGTGACATGAATTCAGGAAGGTGGAAGAACTGGACATGAGCAACACAAGCAGCAACTTTACGAAGAGTTTCAAATTAAAATGAAGCCACTTAATCAGAAATCAGACAGATGACTTACAGAAGAAGAAAACTTTCAATAAAATATTCAGGAATTATATCACTTGTTTTATTTTTGCTTTGAAACTTTATTAATGGAAAAAGGTTAACAGTAATAGTCCCTCAGTGTATTCATTAGTGGAGAATGTTAAGTGCTATTTACATCTCAGTCTGTAATGTATAAGTAATGCCTTATATCATTTGATAGTAGCATACGAGCATGCGTCTGCCCTTAGGGTCAATAAATAGGGAAAGTCTCATGTTGGTGACACTTGAAGCCAACAGGTATTAATTAATACAACACTCTGTAGTCTTGCCATAGCATGTGATACACTTTGTAATCTGCACTAATCTCACTTCATGGGTTTATTGTGACTATTGTGGGCTCTTTTTAGATACCACATACACTTTAAAAGCAAACTTTCACTAGGCTGTAAATGCTGATATATGCGTTACCACATATTTCACTCACCTGTTGGCTTTAAGTAGTGTTGCCCCAGCAGGGGGCAGTGTTGTTTTCTGCTTTTAAAATGTTGGAAACTTGATCAAGGGCATTGTCATAATAAAACATACACGCTTGTGATTCAAATGCAGTGTCAGTGGAGCACACCAAAATGACATCCATGTGTCAGAAGTTATGATTTTGCCTTTAAATGTTTCAGCAATTAAATCAGGCAAAATATCCACTTTGGGGAAATAAGAGTTTAAGTTTCAGATATGATCTTACATGATGATGCTGCATTTTAAATAAAAAAAAAAGGCTGCAACTAATAAGCAGATGGCCACAAATGTCAAGTGATAATCCCCCATGGCAGCGAGATGAAGCTGAATTTTTAGACAGTGACAGCAACCAAGATGATTTTTCAGAGCGCATGAGCAGATTTTCTGGTTCATGGCCTTAAAAAGCTCATTTAGATCTAACAGCATGACCTTTACATTGCTCCTCGGTGAGTCGGTGGAGTCACCATTGCTTTCACTGTCAGTGGCAAAGCTGTGTGATTTATAGAAAAGAGTCTTTGGCTGTGTGGATTTCAGCTGTTAATGATCTCACTGAAGCATGTGGATCACATTATCTAAGAGAATAAAAATAACTCAAATTCCTTTTCCAAGTGGGGTTTTGCCTCAAGATTTAATTGACAGATGGGGGAGTCTATTTTTCCTTTTGGGGTGGGGGAGGGTAATTTTTTTTTTTTTTTTTCCTTCCTGAGGTGTAAAATGTTAGTTATCGTGTGGGTAATGAAACTATGTCAAAGAATGTTGTATGCAGGTGCACTTTTAGAAACATAACTGATAAAACCCAGAGGATTATCCCATCCAGTCTCAGACTTATAGAACAAGGGTTTAATGATGCAGCAGTTCAGGATTTCTCTTTAGTTTTATTGTCTGGAGGAATTGGCATGTCAGGATAATATGGTTTTTCATGATTTAATCACTGTCATCAATAGATGGAGTTAATGTCCAGCAAACTGAACTGTTTGCCTTAAACACTTAACTTCATACTTTGTGATTGCTTCGATACAGACCCATTCTGCTTATTTCTATGTGACGTTACAACTGCAACTTTGGGGTTTTGTTGTTATGAAACTGTACATAAAAGGTTTAGTGTTAAATAAATGTCACTTTTAACGCGTCATCTCTTGTGTCATCTGGATTTATTATTTCTGTGTTTATGAGCCATAGGGGTCCAACAGGCAATGTGCAATACATGTAGATATTTTACATAATCAAAACCTGCAGAGAAGAGTTATTAACATGTATAATTCGCAGGTCAGCATGAAGCTATAACACTGTGGGGTGTAAAAAAAAAAAAAGGCCTGAACATAAAAATGCCTTGCTCCATTTTGTAATAGACCAACAGAAAATGAAACGTGTTAAATGATTCACAGGGAAATCTTACACATTTGGCAGTGACATGAACTCCACAAAGCAACCCTCAGTCAGTGGCTTGTATTTGTCATTAACTAACATTCAAGTTAGTGCTATGGTTTATGAGAAAACCACAGCAGTGACAATTGATCCTCATAAGCAATGAGCAATATTTGACTGTTTGTTAAATATTTGTCACATCTGGAGACAAAAGTTTCAGAGAAAAATAAAATATTAAAAAATAGTCAATATTTATCAGCACTTCACGACACTTCACTTTTTTTTTTTATTATAGAATTTATACTCTAAGGTAGTAGTATTAGTATATTAGTAATACAGCAGTAGTGTATTTTTTTCACTTAAAATGCCTCTTAGTTTGAAAACCACTAATTTAAATGACATTAAATTAAACCAGTACAATCACTGCTGATTGAACCTTGTCTGGCTCAGTTACTGTCTGTTTATGATGCTGTTTTCTTATCTGCACCTCATGTTTCTTCTTTTACAACAGACTTCTAAGACAGTGACGGTACCAACACCAGATTTTATGTCTATATCAATGATATGGAAGGTTCATGAAAATGGGACGTTGCAGACAAAAATAAGATAAGTGCAGTGTTTTAGCTCAGGAGCATCATAACTACTAGTCTACTAGTATGTTGGTTGAGGTCTTCACTCCCCGCAGTCGGCCAGCTGTCGGGGCAGGAAGAAGACAGCCTTCTGTCCAATGTGAGTTCTTGGACCCAGTTTAGGTTTCCCATTCTTCTTCAGAGCTACGTACCAGTTCCCCTCCTGATATTTCTGAGCCTGATATGTGTTGTAGTGATTCTCCTCCAGTTTCTCCAGGAAGTAACATTCCTCAGTAGCTGTGTGCTGAAAGATAAACAAAGAAAGCACCACCACAGCTGACAGCACTTTTGGAGGGACTGTAGTTGTTTGGTTTGAGACTGAATGCTTGAAAATTATTATTTACAGTAGATTCGTCCACAAGCAATTTATCTACATATGCCTGCATCATTAAGTCTCAGATTTACTATTGCATAACCCAGCTGTTGTGGATACTCACTGAACTGTACAAACGTCCCTCGTCACTCATGGCCAGATATCGCCCAGCTTCTGTTCCTTGGATGACCACCACACCTCTGTCCACGGCTCTGATCTTTAAAACAGCTGTTTGAAAGGTTAAGTGGCAGCATATACACATACACCTGTACATACCAAGACACTTTTTATTTTCTGTTTCAGTTTCATACATACATTTCAACATACTTGGTGTTTCATTTCAGCTACAATCAGCTGACAAAGCTTTGAGTCCTTGTTCTTGAGCCAAATGATTTAAGAAAGCTGCAGCATCCTTCTTCTGACTAAATAAATGTCTTGCATTTTTATTTACTTTATTTCATTGGTTTATTTAACAAAAACAACTGCATAGTATCCCAATTGGATTAAAAGGCTATTTTCATGGTGAATACAAAAAAATGACATTTTATTTTGAGCAGTTTTCTAATCAAGAGAAAATAAACCTGGGAGAAAGGAGGTAGAGGACTGATGAAGGTGTACAACAAGTAGCCTAATGTTTATGGCCTGACCTGTCATATCTGAGATTAATGAGGAACTAAATATTAATTAACATGAAATAAATAAATATACATAACATGGGCCAAACCACCTGTGCCCCACTTGTACATCCTGCTTTTCCATAGAGTGAGTATTAGTTCATTTTATATAATTAGTTCAGATCAGTTTTAATCTCGGCCTCTGCTGAAAAGCTGAAAATTGTTAGCAGCCCCTTCAACACATCAACATTTAGCTCCCACTTGTCTCCATATGTAGTCTGTTATTAAAAGCGTGTTTTGTGCTGCTCTTTAAACCGATCGGGCTGCGGTAAAGGAAGTGAACGCATCATGCAGCTGGCCTGACCTGGATGGAAAATGCGCTGTGCGCTGCAGACTCACTGTGAGCGTCCCCCTCATCCCTCTGGCCCTGCACCGTCCCATCGGACAGGATCTGCAGGTGATGTCCGCCATTCATGCAGTAAAGCCGAGTCAGCCGCCTGTGGTCCCGCTGCAGCTGCAGGCCGCTGTCCACGGTCCGATCCCCCGCTGTGAACAGCTCTCCATCCGCCATCGCGCCTGGAGGAGACAGCCCGCGGGCTCTGTCCCCTGCAGTGGTCAGGTGTTTACGTGCTCGTGAACGAGCGCAGAGACCGCACAGGCAGCTGGATGCGCGCCCCCGACCCCTGGCCTCCAACAAGGGCCGTGATATCTGACACACACAGACCTCAACCTCAGCTTTTTAAAAGTGCTGTGATTTAAACAATAAGATCCTAGAGAAGGAAACAACTGGGCCTTTAGTGAGGATTTTAAGTGGTATTTATAATTCTTAATAAGAGAAAGTACATATCTTTATTAAATCTACAAAAACGGTTTTCATGCTCTCACATGATACATACAAATATACAAATATCATAATAAACGCTGTGAATGATTAAAGTCAGCACGGACTCCTCTGGTCCTGTGGGTCTGGAGGTTGAATGCAAATCCTGCACAAAGGCCAGATGTTCAGTCCAGGCTGCACCAGTCCATCAGAAAGTGCTTCCTATTACATATACAACTTAGTAAGACATTGCTGAAGTTTCTCAATTGTAACCTTAAGATTTTTTGAGCACTAGAAAATGACTGCTTTTCACCTCCACCAGTCTCACCACTGACTGAAAACCTGCTCTCATGTTTGGATTGAAACCTAAATCCTGATTGGTGCACAGAAATAGGTGACCTCATCATTACACACAGGCATTTGAAAAGTTAAGGAAAAAGAAGCTGTGACATGGAAATGACTTTATCTCACCAAGACTCAATAAACCAGGTGCCAGAATGGAAAAGCGCATTTATTTGATGAACAAGTGCTTGCTGTGATCATGAGAAGTGGCTTACAACGAGTTTACCATTTCCATTGTTCATTATCATTGAGTTACTATCATGGCAAACATCAGCATAACAGTTCCTTGTTTTGAGAAGTACCACACAAAGACATACAGTTTGACCTTTGATCAATGGAGGAAAAGATCAACAGGACTCACACTACAGAGGAGAAATAATACAGAGGGTTGGTATAGAAAAAACTATTATCTGGAGACAAACACACCACATTTTCTTTACAATGGATTATATGTACATATTCAGTTTTTTTAAGCAAAACAAATCTTTTTAGAGAAAGCATATACCAGTGAAACATGATCTGCCCTTGATAATTCTCAAAAGTTAATGTCTGCATATATTTTATACAAAATAGATTTTCAAACAATATTTGGGTAGTGCAAATCTTTTTAGATTCAAGCTGGTTGATTACTTTCACAAACAGTTTGTGTGTGAAAAAGACTGACTCCTATCCTATTCACAGTATTACACAATTTGACCAAAGACAACACGTTAGAGTAAAAAAAAAAAAAAAAGTTTTGTATGTGTGTATATAAACACACACACATATACATATATATATATATATATATA
>CM076655.1:7929286-8198815 GCA_038496675.1 Rachycentron canadum
ATATATATATATATATATATATATATATATATGAAAACAAATAACTGTACATTTGTCTTCTATGAGCTACTTAAGTTTACACTGACATTGTGTTGAATTTGTCTGTACTTGCTTTGGTCAGCTTGTAGTTAAACAACAAATAGGCTGTTCTTGTGCAGTCTGTGTGGACTGATTACCGACTATATCTGTATCTATTCCTGAAGTTACATGTGAATCTCCTGTATGCAAATAGCTTATATCAAAAAAAAAAAAAAAAAAATTAGCAACCACATCTTATGTGATGGTGATAGATTATCTGTTATTTCTATTGCATATTCAGTTGTCCTCCTCAAAAATGTACAAGAAGCTAAGCAAGAATACATTTTTGAGCAAGAAGAGGCAAGTGTGTGATTTCATATATATATACCTGTTTAAATGATGAGCAGCAGCAGCAGCAGAGATTTCGATACACTGAATGTGAAAGTAACCCATGAGTAACCTCTATGCAGTTTAATGAAGATAGTTTTCTGAATAAACCTTAGAAAGAAAAATAACAAGCATCCTGTTTCTGTGCTTGGGTATAAATGTCAACGGTGGGAGCACGTTCATGAAACTTTCCCAATCTGTCAAGTGAACTCCCCCCCTCCCGACAATAATATCCTGTAACTAAAATATGGAAGCAGACACGTTTTGGGAATCCAAACGTTTTTTGGTTCTTAATGTCCGGACATTAACGACCAAACACAGACGACCACATAGTATGTGAATCAGACATAAAGTTTCAATAACCTGAGCGTGGGAGTGGCATAAAGTTTATGACTGCTTTTATATTTGTTGTTGGGATAGTTTAGGATAATTACATAGCAAGAGAACATGTTGATATTTTTCAACTTAAAATACACCAGTGAGCTCTTGACATATTTATCCAATTATTTCTAACTGCCAGGGCATTTTCTTTATGATGACAATAACATTTCTTTTAAATTAAATTTTCCACTTTACGGTTCACATTCATGCCAAAACCTGGATTATTTTGTGCTTTAAACACAAACATGTTGGGGTTATAAAACAGACTGATGACAAACTGAGCAGACAACCTCGACTGATGAAAACGTTGCAACACATTTCAATTTCCCATTTACTAACACCACACACAAAAATAGATATACTGACAGACCTACATTATCATGTGTGACTACACAACACATCTGTGAGTGCCTTGTGTTACAATAAAAACAAACAAATGAAAAAACTCAAATATCGCTCATTAGTAACGACCTCAATCAATTTTCTATTGACCAGACAAATTTACAAGCTTTAATGCTGGGCTTTGTTTCCTCTTCTGATACAAATACTAAATTTTCAGCATCACTGAAAACAGACAAAACAGGAGTTTGGCACTGAAAGTTCCCAGAGAATAAAGGATCCATTTTGCCTGCCTCCCCAGTCAGTGACGCTACACTTTCACTGTGGTGTGAATCTATGAGGTGACTGATGCTAAGTGCTTTCAAACATTGGGGTTTGACTAACTAGCAAACACGTAAACGTGCAAAAGTACTAAAAGACAGAGACATGAAGACAAGGTGCCTGATGGGGCATC
Source organism: Rachycentron canadum (assembly GCA_038496675.1). Classification (NCBI taxonomy): domain Eukaryota; kingdom Metazoa; phylum Chordata; class Actinopteri; order Carangiformes; family Rachycentridae; genus Rachycentron; species Rachycentron canadum. The sequence continues at coordinate 7,930,866 of CM076655.1, forward strand.
AACGACGCAGAAGAGTGAAGTCAGAGAGGTCGAAGGTTGTCAGCAGCTGTCGGAGGTTTTCAGGGTAATGAATCTGCCAACAACTGATCAAAAGTGCTGTTTAAATTAAACTGTTAATTTTGAAGGAACAATTCAACATCTCGGGACATACACTTATTCACTTCATCTTACCGACACTAAGATAAGAAGACTGATACCATTCTCATGGTAAATTTGACAGTTAGCTTAGCTTAGCATAAAGACTAAAAGAGCTCACCTGAAAACAATTTAATTAACATGTTATATCTCATTTGTTTGATTTATACAAAAACTGAAGAATAAAGTGAAGACTCCCAGTTACAAAACCGTCCATCACATATCTTGTTGTATCTTGTAACTTGTTGTGTTTACATTCACATGATAATTACTGAGGTTTAGAGTTGCTGGTGGATAGTAAATAGTCGTTTCCAGTCTTTATGCTAAACTAAGCTAAGCTAACTGAATGCTGACTCCAGCATCACATTTACTGTACAGGCAGGACACCAGTATTATCTTCGTAACTCTCTGCATGAATATGAGTGTGCATATCTCCCAAAATGTTAAATTATTCCTATGAGAAATAAGAGCAACACAATGAAAACAATGCATAAGCTTTAAATAAATAAAATATTTCCCAAAGTAGGATGTAATTGAGAGTGGGGATATACTGTTAAAGATGGATAATCAGTGGCAGAATAATGGCTGCATTTTTGTCAGTTTGTGTGTTAAAAAAAAAAAAAAAGCTTGAAGGACGGTTATTTTCTAACCAGTCTGAGCCATGGCAGAACCACATAAAATGAGTTTTCCTGATGAATTAAAAATGACATAATCTTGAAAACACAATAAAATATGCCCTCTCATTTCTGATTGGTAGACGCACAAATCTATCACATTCCATTATTCAACTACTGGGGCTGGAGTGAGGGCTAAGACAAAAATTAAAGTGGGCTATTTCCTAATAAAAAGCTCTACATTTCATCTATAGTCATATGGTAAAGACTGGTACAGCATAACAGTCTTTCTTCACAGTCTTTTAAAGCCTTGAGCAGGATACAAAGTACTCAAATCGCACTTAAATGTTGAGTTAAATGTATGAGATCGCATTAAAGGAAGCAGGCTTTGAATATTTTTTCTGCACATTGAGGATCATGTATACACACGGAGAATGGAACGAGCTGAAAAAAGGATAACTTGGAGCGGCATGAAATATAAAATGTACAATCAACATACAATGAAGGAAGACTATGATGGGTGTAAGAGAAGCACGCCTTAGATAGGTAGGAAGAAAATGGCAGATGATATTTGAAGCAAAAAAGGCACATATTTTTTCCCTTTTATAATAGACGTGTGTAAACCTGGAAGAGATTGGCTTGTGGGAGAAATCATTCTTTGAATGGTCGCGTAACAAGCCAAAAGAATTGTTTCTCATTTCCAAAGTATCAAAGCAAAGCAGAAATATGCTTTTTAAATGATTGGAGAACAGATTTTTTTCCCATATGACTGATAAACATTTTGTTTCAACCTATAAAAAAACTAAAAGAGGAACATACAGTCTAAAAGCCTACTTAAGAGCATGTTATTAATTAAGCTTTGTTACCTTCCCAGGTAACGACCTGGAAAACTGTATAAACTGTTACAATTTGAAAATGTAGAAAATACTATCAGAACCTGTACATAGATATTTGTTTTATCTATTTTAGATATCGTTCTGTATTTGAAGGTAAGAAACCTGAGACGACATGGATGTTAACCTATTTTTCTTTGTGATTATCTTTTATCTTACAAATATTTCCTACTTGTTGTTACACACTACATCAAAACAAAACCTCTGTGCTCACTGTCTGGTTTCTACAGAAACATCTCCAGTTTCTCTCGGCTCTCTCACTCTAGACCTGGTGGGAGCTGCTGCACAAAGTTGCATACTCACTCCCAAAAAACATCATTCACTCCTCGCCTCAGATCCTCAGTCCTTTCATCGTCACTCTCCACAGGGTGGGGGTTGGGGAGGTGGGTGGTGAGGTGATGTGGTGGGATTTTTAAGGCATTGTGTCTGTTAAGGGTCACAGTCATCTCTGGTGGAAGAGGAGGGGTTTGACGCTGCCGGCCTTGACTTTTGGTAACTGGTTGCTGATGATCTCCGCCAGCATCTCTGGGAACTCCACACTCAGGGATTTATTCACAAAGGTGTAGAAGCAGAAGCTGAGCAGTCCACCAACCATCTGAGGACACACAGAGGACAACCTAAGTAACATAAAAACACACACATAGAGGCTATGGTGGACTTGAACTTACCTTGATTTGGTTAGATACTTCATGCATACTATTTTTCCACAAATATTCAATGTATTGCCAATGAAATGGTAAACGTTCTTCAACCCCAACCATCTTTTAAAATCTTTTACAAAGTCCCTCATTCATGCAAATGATATCAATGTTGCAACATGTTTCAAATTGTCAAGATGATAAACATATATAATTGCAATATAAGTATTTATATTATTGTAGTTTATGTTTCAGGTATAAGTATATCTTAGTTTATTTGTGAAATGTCAAGGTATAATGTAAAATAGGATGAGGGTGAAATGAGGGTCGGACCTGGCAGCAGAAGCAAACTGCAAACCTGCAAGATGCAGCTTCATGTATCATGAATAATAGTTCACATGATGGGAAATATTGCCAAACCCTGCTGTCCCAAGTAAAAGAAAGTAGTATATTTTTATTTAGATAAACTTGGTAGTTCACTGTTGAGTAATGCAACTAAATATTATAGCAAATCTTCTATTGTTTACAGTTAATGGTGTGTATATTGTTTACACTCCCCAGCCCTATTGGTGCATAATGTCTGTGACAGACCACTTTTAAATTCATGGTGCTCAAATGCAGGCTTCATATCATGTTGGGCTGTTACAACAGTGGCCCAAGAAAATGAATTGCTGCAGAGACTTTTAATGTTATCATTTATGATCATATATCTTAGTAAAATCATACAAATAGAAGAATCAGTGAGTGGTCGCTTTCTATATCTCTATATCATCCAAATACCACTCTATACAAAATATACATAGAAATTAATACTGACTTTACACTTCCAGTTGGTGCAACAGGCTGAATGTTCATAAACTGTTGGCTGTTAAGTCAAGTCCAAACCTGGTATAAAAACTACAAAACACAATATAAGACTGAAAACAAAAAAACACATTAACAATGTCCTCAACTGTACAACTGCATCTGCGTTATTAGAAAAAAAAAAATCGTAAAACTACATAAATGCTGCAAAGTAACACACTAATCCCAATCACTGTGCATGGATTCATTGAAAAGTTGCAGACAGCATCTGGTCAATAACCGCTTGCTGATAACACGTAATGTGATATCACACAAAGCGTTTCATCACTGTGTGCTGGTCTCTGTACCTCATGCATGGAGTCGAGCAGCTTGGTGAGCTGATAGAAACGCTGCCAGTTCTGGCTGGAGTTCTCTTCACGCTTCACGATGGCTTTCCCCAGCTCCTTAATATACGACATCCGAATCTCATCGAACACGGCCTGGCTCTTCAGGCCGTCCTTTGGCACTGTGGGAGAGGGAGAAACTCAAGGTCAACATCTGGGACAGAGATAAGAATATTTGGTACTGTGCTAGTTGTTAGTGCCAATACTCCACACTGAACACTTAACAGCTATCCATCGCAATGGAGGACAATCATATTTTATTTCAACTTAAGATGAAAAAAAAATCATAGTAATTGTCGGATGCTATGAAGGACAAAAATCACAACTGCTAATTACAAATCAGCTCATTTCAAGCTGTGCTCCAAATATTTGAGTTACCAAACACCACCAGCGTACACACCTGCCAAAAGAAAATGAGCACACCCTGAAGAAGACTGCATAGACTGTAAGGTGTGTTTCATTACCTGAAATTGTGGTTTTAAATATAGTTCTTTGTTCGTCATTGACCTTGAATTGTCATACACTACATTAACTGTATGTGTTATGTACTTGCACTGTCATTTAGGAAGTGTTCTTGATGGGTGTGTGAGTATTTACTGAATAGCATGTGAGATAATGAGTTGGGAAGGGCTGGTAAGGTGTTTTGTCCCGTGCATACATCAACATTATCTTTCAGTATCAGTGGACAGTATTGGATTGACATAATGGCTTTGTTAATTACTGCATGTGAAAGGAGGTGGTTGTGCTGCTTTTAGGTGAAAAGTCTGACCTGTGCTGAGTAGCAGCAGGACCTTCATGCACAAATACTCGTCGTGGGAAACCTGCAGCCGGACAAACTCGCTGGAAATCTTCAGCATCTGTTCACACTGGTCGGCCATGTAGGGCAGTTTCATCCGCTCTCTGGTGAAATCAGACAGGACTGGTTAATCAAGTGGTTTTACTTTTTTCAGATCAAGGACCCCTAAACTGACACAAACTAGATCATGGACCCAAATCTGAGAGGGTTTTTCTTTTAGTCTTATTAGACAAAGTGCCGCACATTCTGTCATTGTGTTACTTATGGTGAATAAAAATAATTTCCCTTTTTGCTAGGAACCACCAGGAACTCCTTCAGGGATCCCCAAGTTGAACATCATGTACCTGTTTCTCCATTAAGCCATAGGTGACTCACAGAGAAGCTTCACAATCAGGTAACAGCTTCCTGTAACACCTCTATAGATGAAATATTAAAGGTGCTAGTGCCAAAAATTTGTGGATCTTATTTTTAAGTAATTCTCCCAGAAATCAGACTCATCTAGAAATATGAGTACATTTTTTGTGAAAGTAAGGAGGAAAAAAAAAACTCTTGAAATCTATGCTCAGAGTTTTTCAGTTAGAGTCAAAATGAACCAAACATTCATTGAAAATGTGCATCAGCACTAAATTGTTGGCTGTTATTTACGAAATTGCCTTAAAATTAAAACTTTTCCAGACTGAGAAAAATTGCTTCATTATAGCTGCCACAATCACATGCAAATATAACAATCTGGAAAAAAAATAAAACAAGCTGTAGATGAATTTTGTTTGGCAGCTGACTGACAAAAAGAGAACACGACCTCATTAGATATTAATTATGATCATATTAACGTTCAGCTTGTGATTATGAAAAAAGCAAAAGGCCTATTACAGCCCTAAGCATGGTAGATGAACCGACCGCTCACTTGACTCAGAGGAGTGTTTACAAACGGAGTCATCAAGTCTACAAGAAGGATGAAACCCTGATTACACGTCAGCTGACAGACACTTTGATTCTGCATATACAGAGCACCTAGCACAAAGCAGAGCGCTGTGCAGATAGACATTAATAAACAGATATTTGTGCCCAGGGCAGGGAAAATACCAAATAACATATATAGACAATGTCACATCTCTGCTCCATTTATATGAGGTTTCTAATTAACAGTGCTGACACTACAGGATTTCTCATGGTGAATGTCAGAATCAGGTCAAACAACAAGGATCACGCTTATAGATGTAAACTGAACAATACATACTCGTTGATGACGAGGTCAGGTGCAAAGCAGAGCATGTTGCCATTGCACTGTTGGTACGACCTCCAGCCCAGACCAAAAGACATGAGGAAGAGCCAGGAGCACTGCAGCAGGGTCATCTGGTCATCCAGGTGAAGGTTCCTGAAACCTGAGTTAAAGGACATGGATGAACGAAAAGAGTCATGAAGACACTGTATATCATCTAGATGTGCACGAACAATGTAAATGTAAGCAGGTCATACTTTTTAAGAAGTATCACAGATTTTGCAGAAGTGTAATTTCCCCTATAAATTTTTATAATTTGTTGTTAATTAGACTTGACTTTATTTACCAAATGTGCTTATATATTTCAACTTAGATCCAGATAAAGGAGGTTCAGATGTTGTGTCAGGTTCTTTTAGTACAAATCAAGACACATGTTTCAAGCTACACCAATACATTTCAACATCTCCCGCTTTTGGCTCACACTTCATGTCAAACATTTATGTGCCTAGTGGGTTGTGCAGTGTTAAAATAAGAGGTGATGACACATGCTTTTAAGATGTGTGTAGTGTCACACAACACCAAACAATGAGAAGAACGAGAAGAGCATGTGCCATAAAAGTTTGCATGTTCCTGGATGTCATTACAGACGGACAAGACAAATATGGCACATCTGTGGTTGATGCTACAGCTAAAAAATGTAAGCACTTTTTAAAAAAAAAAAAAACTACCATATATCCTGAATTTACTGTCTACTAACCTGGCAGAGCTTTGGCCCACTTGACAGCAGAGATGACCTGTCGGCCTCCCAGTCTGTTCAGGGTAGTCATGAGGCGAGTGGAGGTGTCGGGCAGGGTGCTGTCGTAACCAGCGTAGATGGTGTCTGGCTCAATGGCCTTCAACAGGGACAGCATCGCGGGTACGAGTTGAGGCTGGTACTTACCAGGAAGTACCAGGGAGTAAGGCTCAACTGGTGGAGGAGGCGTCACCTCAGACTGGTGCCTCTCCAGGTTGACTTTGCGATTTAGCTTCTTAGTTTTGCGTGCTGTGGAAGAGAAAACAGGGATGAACATGCATGACATGACAAAAACAGATATCGTGAAGAGCAGACAAGAACAACTCAGCTTCCTTAAGGGTACACTATTTGGCATTATCCATGTGGTTAATATGTACCTTCCAGGTTCATGCCTGCCATTAGACACTTGCGATAGCGGCAGGCTGGGCAGTTCTTCCTCCTGATCTTGTCTATTATGCAGTCATTTCTCCCAGCACACAGGTAATTATGTTGCCCTGAGGAACACAGAAGAGGAAGATTAATCTGTTATTTACATTCATTGCTGTGGCAAAAACACTCCAGGGAGAATCTTTGAAAAACTAATTAGCTGTATTACAGTCTTTTACTTTGTTATAATCATGCCTCCAACCTAAAATCCTAATGACTTGAGCTTTGAGTACCTTCTACTGCTCTCTTGAAGAAGACCTTGCAGCTGCCACAGGTGAGAACACCATAGTGACAACCTGAAGCCTCATCAGAGCACACCAGGCAGATTTTATGAGACCCGCCCTTTCCCTGTGGTGAGGATGTAGCTGGGCCAGCTTCTGGTCTGGAGGTAGAAGTGGAGGGAGAGGGACAGAGGAGAAAAATGTCAGGGATATCAAATCTCTCTTAACCATAAAAACATACATTTTATAAAGAAAGATGTAGCATTGTGTCTTTACATGTTATGCTTACTATAATCATTGCTTTATCTTAACTGAAATTTCACAGTTGCTTAGACATTTTAGTGCATATCATGGTCTACAACAACTATAGTTCAGACAAATCTGGACTAAAACTCAACTTACACAAATACAGTATATATACTATCTTCCCATCACAGTCAATGTCCTCCTATTGCTTGTTTTTCCTTCAACCTCACCTTCATTACCATAATCATAAGTGAAATAAAGTGATTCCCATTGTGCCCATTTGAAGCTTTCAAAGCCAAAATTATCTGAGATTCATGGTCACATCCTAAATCCAGTGGTTGTCATAAAACAGCGCCTTCCTTTTATTCAACCAAACATTTCCAGACCCAGCCAACAGTGGCTAGATATGTACTTTTTTAAAACTACCACTAGAGGACGTCAGTCTTTGCTGCATCCATGCACCAGAGCTCCACACCCCCTTTCTGACCTAGTGGCCATAGCAACAATGACCACACTTAGAGGATATTGAGGCTGAAATGTGCAACAAATATCTCTCGGTCTGCATGCCTGCCACCACAATGAAATCAGTTACCTTTGATAGGAGCTGCTCTGAACTGTGACTGCACACTAACATACTTGTGCAGACTGCAGCCAGAGAGCCAAGTTCACTCTTAGTTATACAACATGAAGGTATTATCATGAAAGCAGGCCAGGCCCCAGTAGTGTAGCACGATGGGAAACCTGAGTGAAACATCAAAGTATCAAGTCCAGAAGCATTCAGCAGCTGGATTAAAAAAAACCTCATCAGGCAAAGGCCTCTCTGAGGAGGCTGAGAGCTCTCTGAGCACCCCTGACACCACACTGGTCAAAAAAACTTCACCTCTTATGACTTGTATTCCACACAACTGTGTGCTGATCGTTTGTGAGCTTTAATTTCCTGAGTCTCTCTGTCTCTCTCTCATGCATGACTCAAACAATATTCAGAATTTGGGTTGGTCTAGGTGCTGCCCGCCTCTGAGGTATTTTGGACACCACACAAGGGAGTCGCTCACTCAACTGTGAGAGTTGAAACCTGGTTGCAGATTCAACTGAGGACACACATCTCTGAAAAAAAAAAAAAAAAAAAAAAAACAATCCAAGAAAAAAAAAAAAAAAAATCATATAGTTTTTTTGGCAGATACTGCTATTTATATAAGTGATTGCAATATCAGTTGGAATGGGATTTCATTTTCACTAATTGATGATAGTTGTTGGGTCTTGTAACAAACTCTTTTACATCTGGAAGATATGATTTGTTGGCCAGGGCGTGTCTGTAGCACCACAATGCTTAAGACAACAATGCACAACAATGTTATGACACATTTCACCTTCATCGAAATATTGAAGCACCTGTGATTTTTTTTTGCAGCTCTTGTGATTTGGATATTGTACTTTGCCATATTGCGTTTTTGATTATATTTTGATTAACTGTGCAGACTGACATTTTACCAAGGTTTTAAATTTAGTCATTAAATTTCAGCTTAGTAGATACAACTAAGAGGTTTAAAAAAGAACTGAACAAGTCACGCTACATATTGTTTGCCTAATTTATTGTTGTTTAAAGAAGAGAACATGAGCATAAGGCACATTAACATAAATATTTATGGATGCTTTTAAAATTAAGTAAATCTTTTTTAAAATTGGAAATTGGGTTCATCCCTCCAACTCAAACACAGCCTAACCTATGCAGGTACATTTATTTGTACAGACAGAAATGTATTAATCATTTGTAAAGGCAGGGATGGAAATGAACAGTAACATTTTTCCAAATTCAACATGATACAGATGAAACTGTGATCATTATTCCATTGTCAAGTCAAGTTTCATTGTCATTTGGCCTTGCAAAAGTTTTCTTAGAACCTCCAGAGAATCATAAATAGGGGAAATGTATTAAGAGATCTAAACTTGAGAAATAAAGCTGGAATGTCATGTCTTGTGTACATTTCAAAAACATTTTCACTGATATATGCACTACCCATAATAATTACTATTTAATGTAATTTGTGTTTATTTGCTGTGTAACCAACCGTCCATATTTAAACATGTTAGTTTGTAAAATGTTTTTCTTGAAAAAGAAAATATACTGTCAAAGAACAAATAAATAACCAACCTACTGAATTTAAACCTGCACTACTTTCTAACCTACTATGGATCAAATGAATGCTTGTTATGTGAAATGTGTTGTTTGTCTCGATGAAACCACAGAGCAGCTCTGTGTTTTGGTTTTACAACGCTGCAACTTCACTGTTTAGGTTTAGTGTCACCATCATTACCACCATCCTTTCAAGATGCAGCAAACAGCTGTTTCAGCAAAAAAAAAGCGATAAACCATCCAATAATAATACTGTATACCAACAGTACACTACCTACCCAACACAAAACAGCAGACTAACAGCAGCACGACTAACTGGTGAACATAGTGAAGCATTTAGTAGCTAAAGAAATAAAACAGGAGAGTTAAGATTAGACAGAGATTATTTAAGTGGTCAAAAAAATGGCTCCAAATAAATTCTAACACTGCTCCTGGGAGTGTAATGTAGCTATTGTTTGCCAGCATTTCAGCCATAACAACTTTATAAAGTGCTAATATGTCAACATTGTGTTTATAGCTTCTTCCACAGCCCCAAAGTTGCCAAAAAGGTAAATAATGCTGTTTCATCAGTTACAAGAACACAGCTTATATTTCAGGAGGGAGACAAATAACTGACAATAATAAAAATAAAAACAATGCGTTCTCTATGCATTGTCTGGGCCTATAATTGTGTTGTGACCACCTTCTCATATCAAGACACCATTGGTCACAGTTTTAATAAATTAGGATTTATTATCTGTGGAACATTATCATCATCTGAATTATGTTAATTACTTTCTCTCAGCATTTCATTCCACCTTCAACCAGCATCTCTTAATACCTGCCATTTGGATCATAGTCAACAGTCCTACACTGAACAAAACAGCAGCAGCCTGCGTGAAGGTGCATATAGTAAATATAATTCATGTAAAAGCTGCCCATAGTGCTGCCGTGTTGAAACCAGTACGCCATCTGTCACTCACAGATTTTTGTGGGGTCCCCTTAACACATTGCTAATAAGAGCATAAACACATGCATAAATACCCACACACAAACAATAGCCCCAAAAAGGAGGGTGTGGTGCCCAGCAGGCTGGGCAAAGGCTAATGAATCCATCGTGATGATGACGCCAGAGGGTGTGTGTGAATGACAAACTGTAACCAGTTTGTCCTTCACTGGCCCACTGGGACAGCGTCAGCAGGATAGCTTTACTGGACAGCTTTAGGCTACTGGTTCAAATCCAATTATGGCAGCTGCCGCACATTTCCAACAACAAAGTAAGCCTGAAGTGACGTCACTGCTTTCCAGTGTTTTCTCAAAACTCAAATTTGGAATGAGTTGATGACGTTCAACTAATAAGATAAGCTACAAGATAAGCCAAAAATCTGTTTATGTGGACATAAACCAATCAAAGCTGCAAAGCAATGTGGGGAGACCAAACTTCCTTTATCTAAAACCATCTGTTTAAGTGTGCGCTCGCCATCGACAGGAAGTTCTCGCATTCCCTCAGAGTTTACTATCGGTCAGAGCTCAGCAACAGCACAAAGGCAGAGACACCCCAAGATGGGCCTCGACTTAAACGAGAGCAGTGTTGAAAAAGTTAACTGCTTGAGTCTGCAAGGCGGTGATCAATACGCCTGCGTTAGAATGAGTCAAGCCACATCACACACTTATGATAATGCTGGTGGCCCAGTGCCCTGCTTAACAATTCATAATCCCCTTTTAGCTGTGAGTGTCACGAGTAGTGTGGCAAGCCCCTGCTCTTTATACCCCCGCCTCTTTGTCACTTCAGACAAACAGCTGTTAGAGCTACATATTTGCAATTCACAGCTATTACTTTGTTTTGGTGGAACTAATTATTGGCGCATTTATTCCAAATATTAGTCCCTATGAACCTGACCTTGGCCTACTTCAGACCCAATCACTGCAAAAGACTCATCCCAGTGAAAAGTTACTAACAATCATTTTACTCAGCTGGATGTCTCTGGCTCACATGTGGTGGGATCAAGCCCCCAAAATAAAACGGAGAATGATACAGTAAGGATCTCCACAAAAATCTGGATGGGTGGCTGCATGGTCAAAACAAGATTTCTGTGAGGATTGATGATTATCACTGCTACTATTGTGAATCAACATTGCACAAAGATGTCATCTTCATCAAAACTTGCGTGAAGAGGAAAGCAGAGAAGATGCAGAAGGAAGTGCTCCTTCCCTGAGGTAAGAGCCACCAAAATAGAAAGGGGAACTGGTCTGCACGCTCTGAATCGTGCTTGCATGCAGAACAACAACACAGCTTTTATGAGGGAGTGGAGAGACTGGGTTTGTTTGGCCAATGACTGAGCTGGACTTCTCTAAAATATCTCCCTCCTGTTCCCTCCAATAAAAAGAAGACTATTTTTAAGTACACTGACATTTGTGCAACATCAGAAAATTATTACAATCAAGATATACAGATGGGTCACGAATCACAGGAAAAAGCAACATAAAATGCCTTTTTAATCAAGGTTTTTAGCACACAAGCCTCCAGAAACATTTCAGTGCTCCTTGGCATAAACTCCTCCAGTCTCAAGAACTCCACACATGAACCACATTTCTCTGGAAGATATTGACTTATGTGTCTGGATGATAGTAGAGGAGAGAACAGTCTATCCAACACTACTGCCAAATGTCAATATCTGATCATTTGTTAAACATGGATTACTTAATTACATGTTCAGTTTTTACATGCAATGTCAATGCTTTTGAAATATGTGTTTTTTTTACTATTTCTGGCAAATATTCGGCAGAGTAGGGAACAGTAAAGATTGTTGTAGTGAAACTTTTGGAGTAAGGCAACCTACCACACACTTGAGGTTGAGGTTAAGGAGAGATCATGGTTATGGGGGGAAAAGGGTAAACATGAGGTGTAGCTCCAGCTCTGATGGGAAATGAACTCCAGTCTCTGACATGGCAGCTAGTCAAATATCATGTGTGAGCCAATTCCTCTTTTCAACTGAACCACCCTGACTTTCTGCCACACTAACTAATTGACACACTACTCTGTACAGTGACGCAAAATGCTGGAGCTGGAAATATACCGTGAGGTGCAGAATTGTCCAATATGGACACACGTCTAAGGAAGCCTGAGCTTATCTGACATGTTAAAATCTCCCATAGGTGTTTAGTTAGGTTGAGATCTGGTGAGAGTTATGAGCACATGATCCATATTGTTTACATACACATTCAAATATTCAGTGTCCTATCACTTTTGCTGGTGTTCTGCCACTACATTAGTTACTGTGATAAACACACACAACTTTTGGTTTTAACACACAGACTACTTGTCAGACTCACAGGTTGCATTAAGACAATAGGCTTATTCAACCTAATGTGCGATGCATGCTGGACTCGCAACAATGCATGTGAAAAATTTTTCAACTTGTTGCAATTAAAACTGGTGGGTGTAACACAGCTGCATTTTTCTGAGTCAGGCATTTACTCTCCTCCACTTGAACCAAATTGGAATTTTTTTGATCTCCTCCTTCTAACAGATAATTTATTGGACATGGACACCATGCACTCATTCATTTCCAGCATGAAAGCTGTATAAATTGTTTAGTTTAGGAGTTAGTTATTATATAAGAAGTAATGACCTTGTACTTAATTTTATTTTTAACTGAAATACTTCTAATGTTTGCACTGCTGCCAATAGTCTGTTATACAACTTGAAGTTGTGTTTTCCTTGATTAACAATCCCATTTTGTAGTTGCTGTATAAATTTAGTGTTTAGGGAAATTAGTACCATTTTTGTGCAATCCTTTGCCTTCATACAGGAGTGCTCAGTCATTTTGAGTAACTCATGGACATTACAATATAAAGGTTATGTCAGCTTTCAGTTTCCTCAGAGATGGAAATTGTTTTATGTGTAATGTAATTTCCAGTTTGCATGCTGTATTTTTTGTCTGTCAAATCATAAATGATGTGACACTTTCAAGTCATAGATGAAAAATAATAATAAATAATAATAAAACTTACCATGAAAAAAGATTATATATTAGAACACATTACATTAACTATGAGAATGAATCACATCACATTTACTAATTAACGTACATTATGGGGGTAACTACCCCTACCAAAATACTTGGAGGCCAGGACAACACCGTCTCTATTTTGAGCCAATAAACATATTCTTTTTATTTCCTAAGATATGTTCTTTTACATTGCCAATGGAGAGAAAACGATATAATCATATTTTGAGTGAAGTATCCCTTTTATCACTCCCCCCTTGCCTGGTTTGGAGGCATCAATATAACATCTGTTATGTTTCTTTTGTCACCTGTCAGTTGTACCCTTTGGAGCACTTTTACATTGACATCAAATGTTACATGTCCAATGTTTTGGTTCATGAGCAAGATACTCTTACATATTATCCTCTGGGATAGAGAAGGAAACCAAACCTAAACCATAGCTGAGCTCAAGAAAAATAACCCCAAAGGATTTGAGTTTCCATATTAGTTTCCATAATAGGAGCCGTTAGTGACTGTGTGTAGGTGGGAGGTGGTTCCTTGGCTTGTAAAAATGAATTGGAGGCTCGCTGCTGCTACTGTGTGCATAACTGTAATACCTTTAGCTAGATGTGGGAGGAACCCACTCCCAAAGTTTGATTTTGCTGACTCGACAATTGTATACATAAGTGCTGTTAATACTAGAATAGCACAAACTTATCTATATCCCCTTAACCTCAATATGGAGAATTTCTCTAAGCCTATTCAGTGTCAAAACATGACAAAAACTAAATACAGAAAAAAAAAACTGTGGTTACAGGGGAATGCGGTAATAACACGAAAGCGACTGGAATGGCTGGCATTTGATCTGGTGCGTTCACTCGGCGCCAGCTGTGGGGAGGCGGGAGGGAAAGTAGGTCAGGAGAGTGCGAGCTTCATGGCAGAACTCTGTAGTCCGCCTGCCTGCCTGCCACAGTGCTAATGACACAGCCACATGCATACACAAGCACACACCTACACACTCATGCATAATACACAAAGCCAAAAGACTTGGATGTCACATACGCACACAAGCAACATCATAAAAGGTGAGTTACAGCCACTGAAAGCTTCTGCTGACAGTCAAAGACTCTGCCCTTGGTTGCAGGAAGCAACAAAAGGGAGGGAGAAAAATAGAGAGAGATGGGTGAGGGGCGTGCCAGTGTAAGACTGCGCATTGAATAGCAACTCTGACCAAAGACTACTGTCAAAACACTGCCATGTCAAAACTGAAAGCTGAGACTATCCATACACTAAATATAAGTTTTATATAAGCATATAGCTAGTCTATAAATAAACTAAAGAGCATAAAGAGCTCATGTTACAAACTGCACCAACACACTGATGATATAGCTGACAGCTGTGACAGACAGCATTTTTACTTTACCAGCAATGAAATCAAGACTTAACAATTGTCAACACTGTAAAGGTTTTATAAGGCTGTATATTCTATGTTGAGAAAGAATAATTACCTGACATGTACCCAGCTCTACTATTAAACTTAGTGCATAGAAAGCCATATACTCAACAGGTTGTTAAAAAAGTCTGGCAGGAATCCCAGCTGTCAACCACAGCTTTGAGGGGAGGAATCATTCCTACATTTCATCAACCTGCAATGTAAAAAGTATTTCATAAGGTGTTTACATAGGTTATGTAGTTATGGATCTTAAGGTTAGTTGTTCATCTTATGCACAATTTGAGTAAACTAACATGGGGAGATCATAAAAGACCATGACAGACAATTGAGAAAACTGCTTGAATGCAGCACTGGGTCAGTTGAAAGCTAATTTTTGTTTTTTTCTCTTAAGCTTTATTCACCAGTGAGTCATAGCCAGTTTTCAAAGTTGAATCAATATCATCACATGTGAAATTCTTGAGTCTTACCACCTTAATAAAGACCCTGTTGGATGTGCTTTTCAACTTGTCCAGGCACTGCATGATTTAGCCTGCTCTGACTGCACAGTAGGCTCTAAGCCAGAAAGTCTCAGAACCATATCTATGTATTATCACTCAGTCTGCCCATTATTTTCTCAATGAATCAATAGTTTCCTGAAGCCCAGAGTGACATCTTCAAATTGCTTATTTTGTCTGAAAGCAGCAGAATACAGTATATGGCTGTCATCACAGATTACTCCACTTTATGGGCCAGGCCAATCATAGGCGGAGGAGGAAATGCCACAGTAAAAACAAAGGTTACATAATGCAGGCCTAAAAAATGAGTTGTGAGATTATCTACCAGGAATTGGATTTCTGTAATTTTCCTCCATTAAAGGCAACTCAGTGTTAATTGGGTCATGCTACATCCAAACCAGTTATACAATGAGGGTGTGTATATCCCAAAATAGGAACAAAGCATGGCACTTCTCAAGGTGAAGCATTTTTCATTGTGTGAGAACCAGTTGTTTCTGAGTCAGACAGAGAGACTGAGTCAGATTGTAAAACTGAGATGCAGCAAATGAACAGCCAGTGTATGGAAAATTAAAGCACTGGTGAGGTGAGAGACAAGTGATTATGTTATGCAAAGCAACAAACTATGGGTTCAATGGGTTATCACAAAAAGTGTAGCAAGTCAAGGCACGCAGACTCATCTCATTATGATGTGAGATAACACAATGTGTGACCAATGTGAGTGGTTGTAATAACAGAGTTAAAGTTGTATTGCAAAGTGTAAATGATGGATTTCAAGTTTGCAGCTGCCACTGTATTTATATCAATCTACGCATTTGAGAATATTTTTCTATGACTTAAAATACAGCTTACGTGTTTGTGTGGATATTTTAACATGCTCACATTGTTTTCAACAACCTTGCATTTTGCAACTTAATTACCCTTATACTCCAAGCCCAAGCCTCAGCAGGAAGCAGAAGCAGCACCATTGCGTGAGAAGCTGAAGGACTCTGCGACTTCATGCCAACTGCCTGAGCTACCACTACTCAGTGTTCAGCTGATTTCAAACCACTAAATGTCATATAGGTTGAGGTGAATACCCTATGCACAAAAACAGACAGACAATCGCTGGAGATACACACACAGACGCCCTAATCTTACACAGATAAGCCAATACCCCAACAACCACACACCGCTCAAAAAATTATCTGAGCTCACACCACATGCACTGACATAATCCTATGCTTAAACACACACAGACACGCAGGCCTCTAAAAAACTTGAAGACAGAGTGAAATGAGATGTATCTTGTGTCCCTCCAAATTTGTCCCTGGTTAGCCAGGCATTAGAACAACTGTCAGACAGTCGTGAAGACAGTATCACGGCAATTTTGCACAAACAATAAAATCATCACTACATCTGTGCTGTCATTGACATGATGCACTTCTGTGTGCCAAGCGAAACAAAGAGGCATTAATATTAGAAACAAAAACAAAAAAGCCTCCAAGATGAGTAATTGTGTCACTTGAAGTCTTGAAGTGAAGACTTTCTATTGAGCTGCTCCTCCAATCACAGCTTCAGCTTTACAGCTGAACCCATAAAACTCTACAGAGCAGCAAAGTCATAAACGTACAAAGGACACTTTGTGGGGCCGGGTGGAGTCCAAACACTGTGACTGGACTCTACATGCAATTGAATGGAAGCTCACTGTAAAGAAATCACAGCAGAAATTAAGATTCAGCAGGATCACGCGAGTAAGTCAGCAAAACAAGCAAAGCAGTCTTTTTCATGCTTCCCAACACCAGATGCATTTTCTTCTTATGATACAGACCTGACCATTTTGAACAGGTCACAATTCAGGCATTCCTATTATTGAACGATAAACCTCCTTGGGGACAGATTCAAGTGAAGAAAGTGCACATCTGAAGTTTATTTATGGCATAATACAGCTGGAAAATCAAAGCGATCTGCACAAAATGACCCCATTAACTACCACTGATTGGATACTTCTGTGAGACTCAGCAAATCAAACAGGCTGTGAAACTGAGCACTAAAGAGATACTAGATAAAAGAAAATAATAAGCTATCTCAAGTCACAAAATTCTTGGCTTGCTGATAGAAAATAGATTAAATGCACAACAATGATAACGGTGGAATTGAGCTGTTTTGTTTTTTTGTAACATGTCCTTTCTCCAGACCTATGTCCTTTTTACTGCAGCCACTTCCTTTGCCGTTCATGAGCTTGACTTACAAAGCAGGATTAGTGTTTTAACTAGCTTGCTAACCCAAACCTGCAAATTTTTGTTCAGGGATGTCAAAACATATAAAATGCCCTCCTCCTGAGGGAAAAACGGAGTCACCACCATAATCACAGAAATTGACCAAACAGCAGGCTCTCTTTAAAATGTCAAGTACTGAAAAATAATGAGTATTTCATTTTGGATAAAAGGTCACACTCGAAAAAACTGAAGATGCCAGTAGATGGTTGTATCTGTAATAGATTAAAACTATTGCATATAGTTGTACATTCATTGAGAGCCTATAACTGTGTAATAGAACTGACACTGTAGCTCATGGGACAACGATGAAAAGAAATCTGTAATCTTTATATACACTATAGCAGAGATAAAAATTTGTTCTGTGTTTTTTTCCACTGTGCCCTGATGAAGAGCAGAATTTTTATTTTCATTCTCTCGTGTGTGCTTTAGCTCCCGTCTTCTTTTCTATACGTACCCCAGGCCACATAACACACCCAGCCCTAATCATTATTTAACACAGTTTTATAGACAACTGCTTTCTGATAATTTTCCAGTAATTATATTGTCTCTTGCTCTATTCTAAGGATTGTATTCATCCTTTACTTTGTTGAGTCTTTACTTTTTGTCTCTGCAATGATATTTGCGATTTTTACAACATGTATTAAATATCTTGTGCTTTAGCTAATTATGCTGTACATGGCTAGCTGCTTGGTACAAACTCTGAAACCTTCTCATATATGAACAGTACAACCACCAATGCCTCCAACTTTGTGAAAACAGTTATCCACAATTGTTTCACTGAAACGTAAGGTGTGCAACTAAGAATTATTTTATACCATGGCATATTTAAGCAGGTGAACCATAATATAAGGTAAAAAAAAAAAAAAAATTAAATGACATCCACACTGTCAGTGTCTATCAGTGAGTCCAAAACTTCATGTTGACATTTCTCAGGTGAATTTCACTTCTAAAGACAGCCTTTAAACATCACTATCGTGTTAATCCAGAGCACAAAGAAAGGCTTTTATCATGGCAAATCTGTGGTACTGAGAGCTGACTCTCCTCTACCTGTGGATGCTATACAAAACAGGCAAAAACCTCTGGTCTTTGAGCAAAGAACATTAGATGTCTGGTGGTGCAAAGATGGATTAAATGAGCTATAATTGTGATTAACAGAGCAATATATTATTTTAATTTAGTGAGACTAAAATTAAAGGTCATGTCAGACCATTCAATTAAGTACTACCTTTTTTTCTTACCTGGTGGGGTAGGAGGGCGAGCTTGGGAAACCCTCACTGGGCCTCTGCATCACCATACTGTCCCCTACACCTTGGCCTCTGTCCCAGGCTCCGCTAATGGTTGTCACTGGGAGATACATTGGCTTCTGATCCTTAAGATGTTGAGCTTCACCACTGCTGGGGCTGACTCCGAAGTGGTAGCGCTGTCCTCCTGAGGTGCTGACCCCACAGATGGAAATGGGGTTAGAGCTGGGCATTCCTGTGGATGATGTGCCACTCATTTGGCAATAACTCTGGCCTGCAGACGTCTTCTCCTGTTTGATCACACCTGAGGTGCAGAGCGGAATGACACCAGTGTCTTTTTCTTTCTTCACCAATGCAGACAAAGTGGTTGCAGGGGTTTGTGGGGAAGTTGTGGACATGCTAGAGCAGGACTGATCTGGACTTGTCATGATGCTCCCATTGAGAGCAATAGAGAGCACCCCGCTGCCGTTACTGCTCTCAACCACAGCAGATTTTATGTCCCTCTCCGAGCCAACATCCCCAAGCAGAGAATCACCTGCCAAAGTGCACAGGAAGGCGTCATCCCCTGGGTAAAAATCTGAGGGGGACCCAGTGAGCTCGAAGTCTTGAAGCAGGTCCAAAGTGTTGTCACTGAACAACTTCTGATGCATGTCCACATCTTTCCCAATGTGATCAAAGGTATGATCGAGGTCAATGGGATCCTGGTCTCCTTTATCCATGGAGAAATCCTCTGTTTTCATGGGGAAGAAGTTGGGATCTGATCCCCCAATAAGTGAATCCATTGAGGAGTGGGTAATGTCTGCTATACTGGCCTCCAACTGGGGCAAATTATCCACCAAGGTTTGACGCCCAAAGATATTGGATGTCTGTGTCTGGAACTGGTGCTGCTGAGGCCTCTGATCTTTGGTCAGGCCCCTGGGCTCTGGGTCTTCCAACAAGGGGCCTACAGTGGCAGTGACAGAGGCAGAGGTGAGCTCCTCTGGAAGGGGGGTGTTGCTGAGGCCGTTGGGTACCTGTCCTGGCTGCATCAATGGGCTGGATGGAAGAACGAAAGAGGAGGCAGAGGTGATGGACATGGCACTGTGAGGAGCCACTTTCAACAGACCTCGCTCCTCAGGGCTTTCAGTGTAGACCAATTTGCTTAAATGGTCATCTCTTCTATATGTTATCTTCTTCACTCCACCTTTATCCATCTTTTTGTTTGGAGGAGAAATAGACAAAAGGCATTAACAGTCAAGGCTAGATTAGTGCATAGCCACCATATTAAAACATCCAGGGGGATAAGCAGGCGCACTGAAGGGCTAGTGCATCTACAATGCAATGTGATTTAAGTGGTTTTAGGCTGTGCGCATGCAAAGAGTAAGTACCTAAGGTTAAGTCTGTGAAAGACTGGAGAAAGTTAACAAGCATGCTCACTGCGCGCCCATGGTAGCTAACGCAGCTAAGGTTAGCTAACAGCGTTAGCTATTTCTGTTGGTGAAATGTTCTCATGAGCGCATCGACTGCCTTTTCCAGCTTATACATAATGTGCTTAAAACAACACAGAAAACACGGGTTGGACCACAAATCACAGACAGAGAGTGGCAAACTTTACATGAGTGTAAGATAATATGGCAATGCTAACGCTGCTTGTCGCTAACTACTGGCATGCTAGGTAGCAATGGGGCTAACAGCCAAAGTGGCTGTGAGCCTACATTTCTCTCGGATGTCGTTGACAGTAACGTTAGCCTGCGAGCTAACACAGCCCTGATAACCGCGTATTTACCATAAAAATGTCCTACGGTACAAAGACCGGACTTGGCAAACGCATAAATTCGCTGAAATGTGAATAAAATCTCATATTTACCCTTGAAATGACTGGTAGTTGATATGTGTCCACAGGTCGTTTGTCAACATTGTTTTGGTTGAAAGTGGCAGCCCACAGCACGCAACACTGACTCAATGTTTGTTAACGTGTCTCCTTGACGCGTCGTGTCCGATCTTCATGGCTGAATACAGCGACAATATCACCCAAAGCTGGGCGTGTTTACGAGTTTTCAGTCCTCCAGTCCGATCGAGATGTACATTGTCACGCAAACTCAGTTAGACTGGCTGATCGCTGGTGATTCGCAGCTAGCCATTAGGAAAGTGAGCGCTAACCTCCAGGAAAAACATACAAAATGGAGAACAGGGTAAACCAGCCCCATGGCTGAGCTGTTTACAACGAGCAGCGCTGCCTGCTGGCCGTGCCCGGTACCTGCAGCTTAGTCCGGGCTGAAACTCAGGACCTCCCCCAACACACACACACACACAAGTGTTGGGACTTAAATAAAAGTGGAAAATATTTCATTAATCTGCTACATGTTCACATTTTCTTTGGAAAACATGAATTTCAGTTTCTGAGCATGTGCCAGGACCCAAACAGTGCAAGTGCGTGTGTTAAAGCGCCGTGGAAAACAGCAACATGGCCCCTGTCTGCACTGGCCTCATGTTACACGGCTGTTCATTCAGATGCCCAGCAAAGGTGCAACCCTGTCTCTTAGCTCGTGGTGGGGTATTTCACAGACAGCGAGAGAAATTATGAATGGACAGTGCAGTCATTCACAATCCATTGACGCTGATCTGTGGCAGTGAAATACAGAGTGACTTTTATTTTCACTTGTGAGAAAAAGCAAAGAAGTTGCACATCATTGCATCACCCTTTTGATCGTTTGTTCCTAGGGCCATAAGACTTTATGACTCTCTCTCTCTCTCTAAGATAGTCAATCATGTTTAATCAACCGTTATTAATTAATTTTATTATTTTTATATATTGTTTATTATTTTATTACTGTTATTCCTATTCTTATCTATCTATCTATCTATCTATCTATCTATCTATCTATCTATCTATCTATCTATCTATCTATGTCAGTGTCAACTGAACATGTGACAAAACTTTGAATTGTATGTTTGTTATCTTGCTGGTCTCCCTGTTCTTTGATGTTGTATGAGTCGTCCAGATGTGCTGTTCTCACCGTGTGTCTCTTTCCTGGCGTCAACCTCTTCCAGCTTCAGAGTGTTTGCCTCTGTGCACAGCTTCACTACTGTTCTGCCTCCCACCAATAACCCCAACACTGCAAATAACCTACTATTAAAATGTTTTTTCAGGCACCTTATCAGTATCATACTAATATAGCAAAGAGAATAACAAACAAATAGTAGTAAATAAATTTTGAAAAATGTTAAGAATAAAACTTAGAACATTATCTACATTTATCCCCACAAAAGGTTTTAATTAGTTTATAGTGTCAGTGTCAACTGAGCTGCACCTAAAATAATTACCTATTATATACATAAAAAATTTAAAAAGTAATACAAATCTGGATTTAAAAAAGTAATTAGACCAAACTTCATTTGAAACATGTACAAGAACAAGGTCAAACAAAGATAGTGTGCATATTGATATACTTTTGGCATAATGTATAGCTCAGTTTCCACAATAAAACATTTGACTAATGTAAAATTACAGTGAGGTACTTTGCAAAGAACATTTTATGTAGGCCAAATTAAAAGAGAGTTCTGAACTGATTTATTTTAGATGTTGGCTATATTAAAGACAAACTAAAGTAGTGATTTTTATTTATGAACTAGTCTTTAAACTAGTAAACTACTATTATGTTTTGCTTCTCAAGTCATGCCAGTTTATACTTCTGAGTCTTTGAAAAGCCTCTGGCGCCATAAATGTGTGGCCTGATTGATTTTTTGCTGATTTTCACAATGTGAAAAACAGTGAGTTTGACTTTATCCACAATAAGATACACGGTACTATTGTAAATAAGCAAGATCCAAGCCAACATCTCTCAAAAATGTCACCAAATGAGGGGCCTTACAGGCAACTGCCCACACTCATTAACAATTTGTCCATCCATCAAAAAAAATTGGGTGATATTTGCAGTCTGTGATTAGAAACAGTTTTACCAAAGTATCGTGTGCCGGACCCATAGGGGATGCTACAAAAACCAAAAATGTGTAGGTTTCCTCAAATCTATCAATCTAATGGACAGAATATGTTTCATGCACATGCTCTGGGTTTTAACTGACACCTGAAGCGTCATATTGATTGATGAATTTGGACACGGCCAATTTATCAATATATGCATTGTTATGCTGTCACTCAATTACCCATGAGCTGGAACAAAAGTAAAATTAACACCATAACTGGAAATGGTGTGTTACAAAAAATAATATGACATGGACTTTTTGGATTGTGTCTCTATCAACTATCTATCAAAATAGACCCACACAATTATTTCATCAATATGGAACATATAAAACAAATCCAAAAAAAAAAAAAAAAAACTTTGCAAAGGGCACGGTTTAGTAGAAAACTGGTCATAACTTACTTTGTCTTAGAGCAATTCTGATTATACTTGGTGTTGACCAAACCACACTGTACTTTATAATGCAAGAGCTTTCAAAACCCACAACTGCCAATTTAATGTCACAGTACATATAGATTTTCTTACTTAATGCTCAACTGGGACCCATATTATCTCACATTATTAATGCTGAAGTTACATGAAATTCAACCCCATCCAAAAGACAGAACAAACCTGGGAGTAGTGCATGAACAGGAAATAAAGCAAAGACAGGAGGCAGGGAAATTGGCTCTAATATTTGGATGAGTGCAATGAATAAGAAACAGGGTTTATAGAACGTATAGGATGACAATCATCCCCAAGCAAGGGCAATGAAAATAACTCCAAGTTATGCTGTTGCACAAGTCCAACACCATATAATTATGTTTGTGCATTTACAAACAAACCCTCTCAGACATTATTTCCTATCTACAGTGGTGTCCACCATAATGTTAGGGTCACACGATCTACAAAACATTACAATATCATGTATAATGTAAGCTGTAAAACCTAACATCACAGAGAACGAGATCAGTGGTATGCTCACTGTAGCTCTAAATCCCCACTGTTTGAATCCCACTCAGTCCCCTTTGGCTGCTTAGCAACCCCTCTCCAGCACAATATAGTCTGAATTAACAGGGTAAAGCATGACCGCTGCCTTCTCACAACCACAAGTCAAGGGTGCTTTCCCATCATCAACGCCTGCTCTCAACACTGCAGCAATAAAAGGCCCTGATTTATTACAAGATGACTTCAAAACACACACACATACACACACAAATAAACAAGATGAAAAAAAAAACAAACAAACAGAGATACAAAACAGATCAGG
This sequence comes from Rachycentron canadum, assembly GCA_038496675.1. Classification (NCBI taxonomy): domain Eukaryota; kingdom Metazoa; phylum Chordata; class Actinopteri; order Carangiformes; family Rachycentridae; genus Rachycentron; species Rachycentron canadum. Next base: position 7,954,787 of record CM076655.1, read on the forward strand.
GTTAGTGTTGTTTTTAGCTGCATGTGATGTGGGCAGTGGACATGAGGGACCTGATAATTCATATATACAGTATAACAAACAAGCCATAACAAGTACAAAAGTAGCCCCCTATAATCAGGTGACCATGAATCATATTTTCAATTTATTTCTTTTTTATTATTACTATTACAGCATGGGAGCATGCTATTACAGCATCTCTCTCTCTCTCTCTCTCTCTCTGGCCGCCCACCCCAAGTCTGGTTCTGCTCAAGGTTTCTGTCTCTTAAAAGGAAGTTTTTCTTGCCGCTGTCACCAAGTTCTTGCTCTTGGTGGAAAATGCTGGAGTTGTCAGTATATAAATAAAACTGACTTGTCTGTATAAGCAACTCTAGCTTGTAACCTATGAAGTGTATACCTGTAGGCCTATATAGATGGTGACATGCATTGTCAAGCTTTAAATTCAGCTGTGCATCTCACTTTCACAAAACTGGATTTTTTCACCCTTTGGTACTTGGCTTCACTGTGAGTATAGTGATGGCTCTCTGACAAATTCACTGAGCAGGCCCAGAGCAATAATGTACATGTCCCAAGCTCCTGTCCTCCTGCTACTATAATCCACAATCAAATGACTCAGTAATGAAGGTTTCATAAGGTTTTTTCCAGTGATAAAACTGCAGGGAAAAACTGCATGGAGGTGCACTTTATGGGGGATTTGCTACCAAAATGGACTTAAGGATTAATGTAGTATGAAAACACAGTCTTGCGTGTCTTGGTGGGGTGTCAATCACTGCATTGTTTTATATTTTATAGTAGCCTGTATCTGTTTATTTGAGAGTAGACAACAGCATCTGGCAGCTGTTTTGAGATCTGGCAGTGATGCTGAAGTAAGGATTCACTCGGTCCAATCGATAAGGAAGTGATCAATTTTCATATTCAATCGCAGCGCTCTGGATGAAAGAAGTCATGTCGTCGCAGAGGAAAGGAACTGTCATTTATATTGTAGCTCATTTCATTTCATGTTTGAGCCGTTGATGCCAGTTGTATGGAAAAGCAGTTAAAGTAGTGGTGGGCTTCAGTGTCCCTGTAGATCAGCAGCTCTGCTCACGCGTGCCTGTCACTGCCGACGGGTCTTTGAGCAAGACACTGCATGATGGGACCTAACCCCTCGCCCGTCTCCCGGGATAAGCGCGTCAGCTAAAAGCGTTAAATGCGAAAGCCTCTGTGAAGACTCAGAAGAAGGGATTAAAATCCGCAACGCTGGGATGTTAAGACTGTATTAGACCTGAATCCTCTCCGCCAGCTGCACGTCGCCAGTGGCTAGATCATAATTTCGTGAAAAAAAAAAAAAAAAAACTGCACAGATGCGCCCACATCAGACCATTTTATGTCGATCTCCTGCAAATGTCATTTTTCTTTAAGATGATGTAAGACATCAGTTCACGGGACGATTTTTTCTCTCTCTTGAACAGCTTAGAGCAACATTATCTTAAACCTTCTGCCGGACCAAGCGTTTCCGCTCTCAGCAGTTTGGAGAGATGGGTGCGCACAGGAGTCCCGCTTCCATCCTCCGCTCTCTGAGCAGCCTCGGAGCATCCTCAGCATCCTGTTTGTGAGGAGCGACGCTCAGTAGCAGGATGAGGAGACGCACGCACATTCTTCAGTTTATCTTGGACTGATATCTTGATCGAACTAGAAGCCAAACACAAGAGGGTGGATTGTCCAACAGAAAACTTAGGGGAATTTTTTTGGGGTTTTTTTTTTAACTTTTCTGATGGCAGGAGCGAAGTGAGGATTTTTTAAAAAAGTCTCAGCCACGACCCATCGCAGTGGATGTGTGTAACACGATGCTGGTTATGATAATCGATCCTGTTAAAAGAAGGATCCACTATAGGCAGGAACATTTACGCATGGGGTTAACAGAGATACTGTAGGCAAGTCTTGGGATTGTTTGTCATGAGACCCTGGATGTGAGGACTGCAGCTTGAATCAAGACTGTGCTTAGGATCTGAGTGCGCCAACACCATGCAGCTACACCCCACTCCCTGAACTTCTGGGACGTTTACGCGCCGCGATCGAGACTCAAATTTCGTGCAAGTTCTGCAAAAAAATGGCACTGAGCGAAAACTGCAAAACGCAACCTGCAAAAGAGCAAGGCTCTGTGCAAAACCCTCCATCTGATGTTATTGAGCTAAATGTGGGGGGGCAGGTGTATTACACTCGCCACGCCACCTTGACAAGCTTTCCAAATTCCTTACTTGGGAAGCTATTTTCTAATAAGAAGGGCTCTTCAAATGACTTGTCCCGGGACCTAAGAGGACGCTATTTTATTGACAGAGATGGCTTTCTGTTTCGGTATGTACTGGATTACCTAAGAGACAAGCAGGTTGTTCTCCCAGACCACTTCCCTGAGAGGGGGAGGCTAAAGAGAGAGGCGGAATACTTCCAGCTGCCAGAATTGGCCAAACTTTTGTCCGCCGATGAGTCAAAACTATTTCCAGACGACTTGTACTACAGTGATTTCGATGATGTGTCGCAGGGCAGCGACCAGAGGCTTTACCCCTCTTACTCCTTGGACAGGAGGTATGGCTACATCACAGTCGCATTCAAAGGCGTTTGTGCGGCGGGAGGCAGAGAAAGTCAAACTGATACTAAGGCCAAAAAGTTACCGCGGATCTTCATCAGCAGCAGAATCGGCTTGGCGAAAGAGGTGTTTGGAGACGCCCTGAATGAGAACAGGGACACGGACAGACCACCGGACCGATACACCTGCAGGTTTTACCTCAAGTTCAGACACTTGGAGAGAGCCTTTGACATGCTGTCAGAGAGCGGCTTTCACATTGTGGCCTGCAATTCATCCCTGACTGCGTCCTCCATCGGTCATTACGCGGATGACAGGGTCTGGTCCAATTACGCACAGTACATCTTCTACCGTGAGTGAAGATTTATTACTAGATATATTTTCAGAAGTGATGTGAATTTAATTGGAGGCTTTGACCTTCAAATTCATAATGAAAATAACAAGGATAAACACAAACATCAGCTGTAAAGTAGGATAATCAATAAAAAAGGTGCCACTCCCTCCCCCATATAACTACATCTGTAGAAACGTCAGTATATGGTGTTGTATGAAGCGTGTTTGTTACTCATTAAATGGTGTAAAACAAGTTTGCTTTGAAAAGTTTTCCTCATGAGAGCCCATCTAAAGTGTTTGTATGGTGCACATTCATGGCGATTTGCAGAAACCAGGATGTGGCTCACACCACCAGGAGGCATGGTCGGGTTGCAGCGTATCCTTCCTTCTTGAATGTTTGAATCCCTTGCAGTGACTTTAAACTTCGGTTTTGGTACCGAGATGAGAGGTAAACTTGCCCACGGGTCTCGGGGGGGTTGAGTCACAATGCTGCTAAACTTCATGCGTCATGCGTAAACCGATGCTCAGATTCTTCCAACTAATGGTCATGAATAATAAAGCACCAGTGGGCAGCGAAATTTCACACGAATGCTGCTGCGTTATCTTCAATTAGCTTTGGTTTCCACTTGAGGACAAAGTTTGTTCATCAGTAAATGCTTTAATTAGCTGCAAATGTGGTTCATTCCACTCTTTGCAGAGGGAGGAGTTGGACCATATGGCCAATTAAAAAGCACTTTGTTCGTTATTCTGAATGGCTCCCTTTGGAAGAGCTGAAGAAAACCCAGTTGATAAGTAGAGGTCAGAGATGCAGGAGGAAGACATGCCATATGGGTTGCTAATGATTTATCAATAGTGTTGTTAATTCAGGTTAATTATAAGAGGGGGTTGCCTAGACCTGCAGTAGCATAGTGCCAGGTATAGGATTTTCCTGAGTCATTCAACTTTTTGGAGCACAGCATATGGTGTAGGTGTTCACCCCCTCCCCATTAACAGACATAGCCCCAGGACATAGGCATGTGATGGGACAGTAGGAGGTGGATGTGAAGGAGGGAAGAGAGAGGGGAGAGACTGTAATAAGAACAGCATGGCAAGAAAAAAAAATGTAGAGGAAGAAGAGCACAGAGGAAAGGAAAAGAGAGAGGGAATTTAAGGAAGTGAGCTGAAAGCAAGCAGAGAAGTGGGAGGCGAGCAGATGGAGGAGAGAGCGGCTGAGCATGAGGGATGAGGGAGTAAAAGTTGCATGAGACCTGGCCATGGGGAGAAAGAACTGAGGCAGAAAGACGAGAGAGGGAGCGAAGAGCAAAAATAGATTAAAGTAAGTATCAGACAGGAAAGTTCATTGAGTCCGAGGGAGGATAGGGGAAAAAATTTGGGTGGAAGAAGAGTGAGAGAGACTGGGTTTTCATTAAAAGAGAGCAGACAAGGTGAGGACGTAAGGAAGCACATACATATACAGAGCGTTAAGAGACAGAGTCCTAGACAGGATGATGGATAGGCACATCAAACGCAGACAGGCGTAAGAGCCCTTGCTTCACAGCAGCACAACGGGCTGCATCCACTTTCAAAACTAATACTGTAACCTGATTCTGAATGTGGGACATTGGCTGGCCTAGGGCAGGTACCGTAGTCCTAAACTAAGAATACATGGAGACAAGTGCACCTTTGGGGTGAAACAGATGTGCTCCATTGTTGTTTGTTGTTTTCAACAGAACACTTCACTATTAACTTTTTATCCCCCCCCCCCCCCCCCACACACACACACACACACACACACACACACACACACACACACACACCGCCTCTGCCCCTCCCCCCTCTCCCAATCCAATCACATATGGAGTGAAAGAAGGAGCCTGTGTTTGTGGTAGTGTAGGAAGAGCAATCCAGCGCAGTAAACAAATTTAGAGACTTTCTTCCAGCCTGTCAGTTCCTGAGCATCATCTGTGCTGCTCCTCTTTCTCAATGCATCAGTTATTTTCTACAGACTCAAGACTCTCAGTATTAGTGCAGACTACAGTTTCCAAAATACCTATGGTAGCTATTCATCATTTTACAGTGTGGTATCATCTATATTAACAAACAAGGATGGATTCCTTCATGAAGCTAAGATTATTACTCTAAATTATTGCCATTCTCTCCTGCCTGGATGTATGCTCTTGGATTCTCCACAGACAAAAACAAATGATACTTTGAGCAAAAGGGCAATCTCCTCAGGAGGCCACAGTGTCTGAGCATTCATCACGGACAAGAGTTTCTGCACCTGATGGCCATGATGAATAATTCACACTTAACCTGGTGTGACTTGTTCAACCTTTGAATAAAAAAAAAAAAAAACAGTCAGAGAGAAATACATCAGCCCTGATTACCAGCAAACGTTAGAGTGAACAAGGACAGGAGATATTAGATGGTTTGGGTCAGTTGCTCGCAACAGCTTTCATTACACTGCATTAATTCAAGGAAAAATATGGAAGCCCATTTCTGTTATATATAGATGAAATGTTCACAGAAACAGAAAGTACATCAACATTATCAGATAAACATTCAAAATTGATGAGTAAAATATATGAGATTAAAAGTAAACACTTTTGATTTACTAACTCAGAACTAAGAGATTAAAAAGTCACAATTTAAATTAACCAAGTCAACATTATGAAAATAAGTCAAAATGTTGACTTAGTACACATATTAATATGAAGAATTATGATTTAGTGACTGTAAATGCTATTCTACAATAAGAATTTGTCACTTCTTTTCTCTGTAGAATTAATTTCCAGTTTAGGTAATCCTGTCAGGTTATTTGTCAAGCAGAAATGTGTGTTGTTTAGCATGATAGGGACATTTGGCAGTGACAACATTATTGTTGCAGTGATTAAAAACTCTAACCTCCCAGTTGGCGCTAGGGACTGGTCTTCTTATTGCCAATTATCTCTGGGGAAAGAGGAGAGCGTTGGCTAATTTAAAAGCAATCTGTGATCTCAAAATCTTTTCTCATCTCCACTCATCCACTGGAGATGCAATTTAGAGAGATAAATGCAAAGCTATTTTCAGGGCAATTTAAAATACAAGTCATATTTCAAAATAGAAGAGGTTATTTCAGTAATTTCACAGACAAATATTCATGGTCATCACCTGGGACAAAATCAGATCTGCTTTGACATAACCTGCTTTGACATTGCAGCTTCCACATCATAGTGATTTAGCAAATCATCTTTGAGCTTTGGTGCTGGTATCATCAGAGATAGTTTCATCTCTCCTACTCTGAAAGAGCTGTGCAGAAGTGTCCTGTCAAAATGGGAGACACGTACAGTAAAGATCGAGAATGATTACACTTGCCAGGTGTGCTCTGTTAATATAACTGTGCAGACTTCATTTGGGCTGTGAATGAGATGATGTGTGCCCATAATGGCTCCTGAACAATGGCCACAAGGCAGTAGGGAGAGACGAGGGGAAAGTAATCAATTGCTTGGGTGTAATAGAGGCAGAGATTGGGCCGTCCCCTAGCTCCCTGAGAGCCAGAGTCTGGATGGATTGGCATTGGCTACAAGAGATGGATGGTGCTCCCATGAATAACTCATATACGTCTTAAAGAGCACCTGGGCAGAAAAATGGTCCAAAGTAGCGCATGGGTGTGTGCGGCCGTGCCATTTTTCTCACAACAGAACCTTGTGCACTATATCAGCTCAAGTAGACAATCTGGCTCACCTTGGGAGTAAACCTGAGTTTATTGAAAAGGTGCAGATGCAAGAGGAAAATGTAGCTTTTGAAATCAATCTCTCTTTAAAGCAGCGAGCACTGAATTTTGAAGGGCCATGTTGCTGTTTTTCATGTTTTAGGTCATTAGAAATAAAAGTTTGCCGCTGGTGCTGCTGCTGTTTACTTTCTAAATCTTACTACAAGCTGCTGTATTGATTTTTCAGCAGCCGTTAGTTTCCATTTCCGCTCACTATACAGCATTAAAATGATCTGGCAGAGACTGGTAGGATTGTAACATTCCCAAAGTGGGATTCAGATGCTGAATAATAACCCTTTTATGCATGAAGTAAGCTGCATCACACAAACCCTCTCACGCCGTCTGTACATGCTTATTGATTGTTTTGTTAGTTTTTTTTCCTCCCCCTATAATATAATGCAGGACTGCTGACTCACAAATCACAGATGTTGGGGTGTCCTTGAACGCACCAACAAGGAGAGGTGTCACAAAAGTCCCTGCTTCATTATCAACTGATGATAAGGCAAAATAACAAACAAAAAGAATAAGTATAGACTTTGATGAATTACCCATCTCAAGCAATGTTTAAGTGACATATTGAAACTAAAGGAAAACAATACCTTCAATAAAGGAAAACATCAATCTGAACACAAAGCACTTAGTATGTTCTTTGAATGAAGTTAAAAGACTTAATGGTATTGTTCAGCCATAATTTTTATGTCGTCATTTTTGTCCTGGTTCTGCCATTTTTGCTCTGTGTAGCTGTTTGAGAACAGGTATAACATCTCTTCGTATCTGACATCCAACACCTTAATGATCCCTCCAGAGACATTTAATGGCCACTGGGATGGTGAAACTCCTTACATTGTGGGCATGGCTGAGTATTTCCTGAAGACGGGGGGTTTGTCCCTAAAGGCAAGCTTTGTAAGGCAGTGACTGTTTTTGTTTTAAGTATAACTCCTTTTTGAGCTTTATGGCAGTATGTCAACCTGTGCACATGACTGAGCCAATAAAGGAATGTTGTTATCTAAATTAGTGCTGAAAAATTTAAAAGCAGATCTTGTGCTTTAGTTCAGTGTTATATGCAATTTCTTTAGATGTATTGCTTTTAATAGCACCTACTTTCAAGGGTGAGGGACATCAGAATTGCACCTCTTCTTTCATCCAGTCTCTTGAGGCATCATTGAGGTCATGACAAGAGCTCTGTGAATGCTATGGACGGCTTCTTGTTTTCCCCCTGCCTCATCTTGCTTCCTCAGTTCCCGTGCAGTGGAGTGGTGTGATGCTGGGTCAGGGGACAGGCCTACAGGGAGAGCTGATATAGACATTTCAATCTGTCTGCGTGGCTTGTTCATCTCCCTGTCAAGGAGACAGTCAGCAGGCAGCCACCCTCTGACTCTGGGAGGGGACAGCAACCCCTTGTCATTAACAATCAGCCAGGGAAGCTGTCAACTTCCTTGTGGAAAGATAATTTTTGCCAGAGCAGTCTATGAGAGACCATGAGAGGTACTCTGTGCCCTTGAAATAGGTCATGTGATGCTTGTTGGGACTTCATGGGGTACGCAGACCCACTGCTGCTGATGAGGGGTGTTTCAGCAGAGAGGCTTGGCTAGGCCAAGTTAATTAATATTGACAAATTCAAATTTATGCAGATATTACCAATGTTATTATATCTGACAAGAAGATTGCTGTAGCCATCAGTCAGGGTGGACACAAATTGCTGCAGATACTTTTGCAGCAAATAGGACTATTGTGTTGAAATGGATTTTCCTCTCCCTGTAAGGACAGTCACTGCCTTTGAAAGACAAGCCTTTTGTCTGCTGCAAGGACACGCTGGCCTAATTTGCAGGCTAACAAGCATGTAAACTACACTCCTCCTGAGGCAGTGGCAGAGTAAAAATTATTTGTGTAACTGTGAGAATTGGAGAATATGAGTGTGTCTAAGATCAGAGCTTCTCCACTCACACGATCCTAAGTCCCTGACTAGCTGCGTGAATATACATATTTAACCTGCCAGACAGAATTACCCCTAACACGTGTAGCTTTTTTCACCAAAGCAACAATGAAGGCTGATTTTTTGTTTCACAACCAAAAGTCTCAGCCAAAAATGTTTTTGTACAAGATCCATGCAGCAATGAAAGCATTTGTAGATAATTTGCACCACTCAGGCTCACAGGATTTAGTTGTGTTTGGACAAACAAGAGGCAGTAATGAAACTGAACACAGCAGATATGTTTTTTCAAGAAATTCAGATGTTATGGGTTTTTTTGTCTGAGTCAGACAGCTTGGATGTGAACTTCTTTTCATTTATTTAGATTAAGGGAATAGTTCATATCACTGCAGAGATTGAAATATGAGAGGCCACATGGGTCACTTAAGTCTGTAAATAAAATAAACGATGTCCTCCTGTTTATGTTCAACAACCACAAGAAATTGCAGAGTGAGCCATCTTCCTTCTTCATTTTTGTTTATTTATTTTTTTTTGCTTCTTAACTTTCAGCATTTGATCATGCCAAGCCTATCTCAGTTTACAGGACTGAAGCACAGAGCTGCTCTGCCATTAAAGAAATAATCATCAGACACCAATGATGAGTCACTTCAGGAGCACAGATTAGAAACAAATGCACTAATGTCTGACAAGAAACCCACTGACATTTGAATTTGAGTTTGCCAGAGCTCCTGCCTTCAGTCCCATGTCCTACTTTCCTGCCATTTAAAACATTTAAATGGATAAAAAAAAGTGTCATTTAAATCTAACATCCAGGCTGGTGAATTTCCATAAAACTGACCTCATGAGGCACGAGGACAAACATGCTTTCATTAGATATAGAGATGAGTTTGAGGATCGCCTGTGAGACACGCCTGCATGCCCCAGCGCAGAATTCAAATCCCTGTCTCTGTGTTATTTATGAGAAGTGCAGACACAGCTTCAGTCTGGTCTGAGGACCAGCCCCAGTCTGTTAATGTGGTTGGAATATGATCTCTTAGACAGACTGGATAGATCTATAAAAAACAGAATGCAATCAATGGCTTCCTTGAAAAGATACTTAAGTGTATTATACACACCCACTTGTTTAAATGTACCCAAGAATGACTGTGTTTCCTGACAAGCCTCTTAGTTGCTTCCTGTCTTGGGTCTGACAGGGACATCAAAGCTTTTCTTGCACTTGGGTTGTACGGCAACATTCATTTCTCTGCCCAGTCCTTATTCAGACAAATTATCGGCTACATACAAAATGAATGCCCAGGTGCTTCTAAGCCTGTCAGTGGCTTTTATACAATTAATTCTCCTGCATAGCCTGAAAATTTTATGATGCTATTATTGGGTGTTGGCTAGTTTCTTAAATGGGCTGCCCCTCTGGACTACAGCATCCATCCATTTAGAAACAATACTCAGCCTCCCGCCTCTTGATCCTCCCTGATAAAGCGCCTACATCCATTTGCCTGGTGCTGCTAGTCTGCTGGATTCTACTAGATTCATTTTCTGTGGGGGGAAATTGGTGCACTGATTGGCCTCTTCACTCATGGATTAGTCATTAAAAAGCTGTTAGTGACTCTTTCACTATCAGCCCAATGCAATCATCGCACCAGAGATAAGGTCATTATTACAGTGTGAGCAGAGAGGTTAAAATCCCCCTTGAACTCTGTTCAGTATAAATTGATGCATGCACTAGAAGGAGGTAATGGACAAATTATTGCTCCCTCTGAGATATCATTGGTATTGAGTCTGTATCATCACAGTGGAAAAAGCCATTAAGAGGGTTTTAGAGTCTATGAGCATGAGTTTATTTCTCATACACTGTTGTTTATATTACAGTGAGCAAAGCAGTTTTCAACACCGCACATTTCTACCTACCTACTTCTACCCTACCCTACAGCTTAATGAGACCATAGTTCGGGGATATTTTTGGAAATGAAAGACAGCTACTGTGCTTACTGTCTTTACTTGAACACTTCATGAGCCAGCAGGCAGTGCAGTACAGTACAGTACAGTATTGTATCTGGTTCATAATTAGCAGTGTAGGAGGATGTGAGATGAGACAAGAAGTAGGCACAGGAGAGGAAATGAGGGCTACTAAAATCTTCTGCTTGTATGAGGTTCACTGCTCATTCCAATCCTCATGACAGGAGGTCAGGACACCTGCAGGGTCTGCAGGTACATCTATTCACGCCACTATTCACTGACCTGGTTCTGCTACCAAGATAAATTCTTTTTTTTTGGTGTTTACCTGCTTTTTCTACCTTATTGCCTCCCTAAAGGTAGAAAGCATATTCGTACACTTATTTGACTGAGTGATCTGAATACAGAAAATAATACACCTCCTCCTTGGCAGCCAGGTTGCAATTCTAATAAGAAACTGTGACGGCAAACCAGATTGCTTTGGCTCTGAGACAAGCTTTGCCTTGGGAAATGGAAAAAGGTCTTTTGGGGAGTCACACTGAACTGCACTAAGCTCTGGGGTCCTCCTTATCAGAGGAAGCAATATGCACAGCCCACCAGCTTCTTCATATCCAGCAATTAAATGTCAAAACCAAAAACTGGCATGTTCTTACATCTAAATACCCACACACACCACCGTACACACTCATCTGACATTCGTTCAAGGATATTTGTATGACGTTGAAACTGCTGTGTAAGCATTGTTCAGCATTTGCTTGATCAGTACACTGTTTCTGTTGATTAGTTGTGAAATCTGTCACCATACAGGCAGCTGGGACATTGGGTCTTGCAGCAACAAAGGTTTTACTGCATGTGGTCAAAAGAAAACTGACAAGTGTATTTGGGTTTATGTGTTTCCTAGGCGGGCCCTCAAAGTGGTCGTCCTCTCACTGCGACTGCTGCTGCAAGAGCCACAAAAGTGAGCGTGAAGGAGAGAGTGGCACTTCCTTCAACGACCTCTCCACTTCCTGTTCAGAGACCCAGTCAGAGGCCAGTTCCCCTCAAGGAACCGTAATCTGTGGCCCCGTGAGACGGCAGCCCAACATCCAGACATTGGACCGCCCCATCCCTAAAGGGCCAGTTCACATGCTGCAGCAGGCAGAGATGCGCCGCAAGACTGACATGCTCCGTGTGCGAACCTTTGGGGTCCGGGAAAGAGAGGCTGCAAAGAGGAAAGCAAATAAGGAGAAGATGACTCCAGAGCAAGAGCTGGAGAAATGCATTCAGGACTTCCGACGCATTAGGATTCCTGATCACTTTCCAGAAAGGAAGTACATGTGGCAATCAGAGCTCCTGAGAAAGTACCGTCTCTAAATATGAGTGTGAAGAAGATAAAAGACAGATGAAAGGAAGAGCGATGGTACTGTCGTATCATGTCACTATCAGTGAAGAGTATTTACTGCATAGGCAATAGACTGCACCCTCTAAGACACATACTGTACTAAAAAAACTATGGCCACTTTTTCTGCCAGCATGACTAGAGGAGCACACACAGTACAAGGCAACGTGAGTTGTTGATTTGTGACGTATGCACAGTGTTGTGTATGATGTGCACATGTGTAAATCAGGTTACTCCTGTTGGGGCTTACATCGCTAACCCTGTTCTCAACTCAGACAGCTGGGAGCCAGGTGTACTAAAGGCTACTACTATATCACTAGTTGAAGCAACAAAGCAACCTCAGGGGCAACATCATTTCAAATCATCCAGTTAACACATATTGTATGTACAATTGCCCTCAATAGCTGTTTTTTAAATGGATGTACCCAGATGGTGCTGTGAGTTAGCAATGGAATATCACTATACTCCACTGATAACACATATACATATAGTAAGCTTTGATAACAGCACTGCATGTCATTTCACCCTTAGCATAATTATGCAATATCAAGCAAACTTTCGATTCACTGTTTAGTGTGATGGGTAAACATGGTGTGTTATGACTGAGACTAACTTAAATGAGGAAAGCACTGCCTAGATCTGTTTGCCATTGTGAAAATTTTCGTCTAATGTCATTATGTGTTGGATAGATGATATTGTGTAGGTAGAATATAATGCCAATGGATATTGATTCTCTTGATTGTACATGTGCAAAAAAGCTAATAAATGCGCTCGAATTGTATTTATTAATAGTGGACCTTCTTATGAACTTCAACACATTTAGATTTAGATTAGAGGGACAATCTTTACTCCTACTTAAAAATTACCTTTTGCTAATTTACTCCACCAAACGGGAAGTTCCACCAAATCCACATGCATCCCACAGTCCTGTGATTGGTCAGCCTCAGAGATGGTTGGGGGCCTCAAAGAGCTCAGAGCTTTAACAAAGCATTTCCAACATACACCACATAACTCTACTATCTCTGGATAGAGTAGAGTCGGCTATAATAATAAATTGTAAATAAAATAAGACATAACTTAATCATATCTCTCCATACCCGTGTGTGTAGCCGACACTTTGTGGCAGAAGAAGTCACTGAGCCGACGGAAGGGAGAGGTAAAAGAAGGCTGAATGCCATCTCTGTGTTATTTCCCTGGAATAAATTCTCTCTTGGAGTGAGAAGGTCTGATGTCTGGGAACAGACATCTAGACCAGAGAGTGTAGAGATCAGTGAAAACAAAAGTCTTTGCGACGAAATTGTCCAACTGAGGGAATAGCTGGAGCAGCTGTCATTCAAACAACCTGTCAGCCTACAGCAATTTGCAGCCTCTGACAGTGAGATCTGTTTTTACACAAGGTATGTCTCACAGACAGTGAGTGTTGAGCGACATCTTCAATGGTGCTACTGGCTATCCAGACCAGGAGGTAATCAATGCATATAGCGAATTTGCTTAAATCAATTCAGCTTTAAATTCTGGATCAGTTGTGTGTCAGCAATGATGGCAGTGTGTTTAGTTGAAGCCAGCAGAGGACTATCCTGAAAGACAACAAGCCTCAGGTGGGGCGAGTGGAAGACACCTCAGCTATAAATGGGGGTGGTGGTACTGTGGTCACTGATATTCACAGTGGACTGAGGAGGAAAATGTTGCTGCTAAGAGTTGGACTTTAATGATATACTTGGACTATCTGTCCATGAATGAATGTGAATTAGGTACAATTAAGTTTATTTGGAAAACATTAGGAGAAACACACTGCATGTCCTGACATACATTGAGCAACATTAAATTTTGCAAAAGTGACCATAACCATGAGAATGAGATCCAGTTGGGGAATAGACAACAGCATACTTCAGTACAATAGCTTGATTTATGTTTTTTCTCCGAACACTGGATTTCCAAGATACAGAAGCTCCACTGGGATAAAAAACAAAACAATCTTGTCTTGCGTTGCACCCATCATCACCAGCCCACCCTTCACAAAACTGGCTTCATTTAAGACGTGAAATAGATCCTTCCTTGTTGACATTTTAATGTGAGCCTCATCCTCTTGAGAGGATCACAAGGAAACAGAAAGTGAACCATAGCTGTGCATCACAAGCACCATTTATAGAGAGCACTATTTTTAGCAAACAGATTTCTGCAGTGTCGCCACATTGCATCCATAAGGAGCAAGGCTGGGGGACTGAATTGCTGCAACCCCTAAAACAGCCGTGTGATGATAGATGAAGAGCTGCTGTTCTCTTGGGACAGCGTGTGTCCTCTAACACAAGTTCAAAGGGAAAAAGCTTTGTTTTGGCTCGATGAAACATATCAATCTCAATATGCACAATGCATATGACAACAACCAGATTGTAAGTGTAAGGCATTTACCCTCTTGCCCTTCTATCTTTGTTAGCACAAGGTCTTTAATGCAAACTGAAACCTGTAATCCTGGGCAAAAAAAGACATATGCTCTAAAAAGAAAGTTGAAAAATAATCTCAAGGCTTTCAAGGATCTATTTAGCTACTATTTAACTAAAAAGAGATATGGGTTAGGATGTGAATGGACTTCCAGAAACTCAATAAAATAAGGGCATTAGATTCTTAATACGCCAGCTGAGAATAAAACAGCAAAAACCTGGAGGGGGACTGTAACATAATGAATTTGTCAGGGATATAGTGGCTATTCTTCCTCTCCTCTTCTCTGCACCCAGACCCATATCTCTTCCTCTCAGCCTAAATTCAATAGGAACACAGCATGAAATCTTTCAGTTTGAAATCCAATGCCCCTTTCCCCGTCTTTGAAAACCAGATCCGCTTTGGATGGCATTTTGCCTCGCACTATTTGAATCCTAATACCTCAATAAAAAATCAATCAATCTGTTTTTGCATATCAAGTGTACACAATGTCACAAGATAGCTGGGCGTGGCCTGGCCTGACCCAGATGACCTTGCTGGCCTATCCCACAGAAACACCTGAACAAAGCTGTTGCCACTCTGCTTTCATTACAGATCAATAGCTTCAGATCCTGGACTTGGCCTTCTAGTCTTTATAGACGGTCGATAACCAACATCCTCCTCTAGGATGCGAAGTAACATTAAATCTTCAAAAAACATTGCTGCCACCGCTAACTGCCCTCAATTATCCAGCAGGGTTGCCTGCAGGCCTTGTGTTTCCCACAACAGCTTTCTTTAGCAGGAGACAGTTCTGACAGCCTGATTACAGCCCTTGTATTAGAAAATTACTGCAAAGCCTGTGTGGATTCAAGAGTGGGAGAATTATCCTGTTTATCAGATATTAGGTGACCAGAACAGACTGTTATTCACACTTGAAAAAATGGAGGTATGATCAAGTGAACAGGATTTAATTTTTCATATAAGGATTAGATTCTGTATTATACGAGGTAAGGGACTGTAAATAATTTTCCTCTTATTGTTGCAACACATGGGAGATGTCTGAAACTATACATCAAGGCTGGCACAGGATAATTTATGCCAAGTGTGACATCTGGAATAGAAACCTGAAAATGCAATTTATCTCTTTCCTATGAAAAGAAAAATCCAAACTCTTACTTGGAGAGGTCTTGTTGCCTGCAGCACGTCTCCATAAATATCCAAGACCAACATGTTTTTCTGCTCACTCATCTAATTTTAGATGACTGACATCTCAGAGTTTTATAAACACTGTGGAAGTAGATAGAAATGTGGGTGACTTACTGGGAGACTGAAAATCTTTCTCCTGAGGTTCACGATTGTTATTTGCATATTTGAAAAAAGCATATTCCCAGGATTGCATTACCTTGCACTCTGATTTTTTATTAAAAAAGACAGATAATGATCTCACAGACACTCAGACTGGTTTGCATAGAAGATGCTGCATTTAAAAAAAAAAAAAGAAGGATAATTTAGTGACAAAACAACTTTTGGGCCAGTTTTCCCTTCAGTGTCACTTCATCTGTCTAATTGTAATATATCTATCTGTGTGTGTGTGTGTGTGTGTGTGTGTGTGTGTGTGTGTGTGTGTGTGCAAAGCAGAAACTTTTATGGTGTCAACAGGGTCAGTTTTTCCTTTTCAAGCCACATTGTGCTCTGAGCTGTGATTATATTAAACCTACATATTGTGTGCTCTTTTGTGGGGAGCCTACAGGGATGTAGTTAGACAAATGGGAGCCAATTTACAGCCTCAGAGTACATTTGGGGTCTTACTCTGGCCTGATTCTGCCAAGTCCAATGTGTGTAAATACCAGTGGAACAGATTACAAATGAATCCAGGGGAAGAAATGACAAAATCTTAGTGAATGTCATCACCATCACACCCTGCAGAAAACTGAGCACACTGCCATGTGTGGCGGGGCTTCCCAGCTTGGGAGGAACAAACAAGCACACATGTGGGGACAACAGAGCCGTAAAGTGAAGAACAAACATGCATATTAAATCTTTGGGCCCCACATTACCAGTATCATGGCTTTTAAGCATTTAATGTGACAGTGAAATATCCCTCTGCAGGATTTCTGCTTCCACCCCAATACATCAGAGGTGAGAATACTTTTGCTTGTGTTCCTTAAAGCACTGAAAAATTACATGTAAAAATACCACACATTTCTTTCCAAAAACAGTGTCCCACTTACTACAGAAAACTGACAGACTCTGCTCTGAACAGGTTTCTCAGGAACTACTTTCTACAGAGGAAATAGTCCTGTTGACTCACTGTAGGTCTGTCATTTATTCAGGACAACAGGGAACTGACTTCTAAAACAAGAAATGTGTGGTATTGATTCAAACAGACGTTCATACACAACACGTGTGATATCAGTTTGTTAAAGAATGGCAATTACACCAATTTGCCAGTTTATTAGGTGCACCTATAGCTGAAACGAATGCAGTAATACAACTATTTAGAAATAAATCTCACCTTCATTAAAGTTGTAATGTTCAGTTTTCCTTGAAACTGTTGATGTTAATACTGTTGTGTATGCAGCTTGTGGTGCCATTGAACTGTTTTGTGTTATACTAGGGTGTTTCTAATATTGTGTCCTAGCCATATATAATGACATATATATAATTAAATTAAATTCAAGCAGGTAAGATTTATAGCAGGCCTGTTAGTGTAATTATTTATTTATGAACACAACCATGAAGGCCAATAACGTTTAGATACTCACACACACACACACACACACACACACACACACACACACACACACACACACACACACACACACACACACACGCACGTATATTCAGGTACATTGCATTTCAGTGACAGGTGTCAGTCAGTAGTGCTGACTTCAGCAGGCATTGAGTCCACTGTGAGTAAGCGTTTGCACTTCTTTGGCGCCCCAACTCTTCCCTCAGCTTGCTGCTCTGGTGCCAGCACTGAGATACAACCATGAGGACATGATCATTCACCTCCTCAGACTACCACTGTCAGCATTACAGTTAATTATCTGCATTACCTGTGCAGATTCACATATTCTTGGACATTCATCTAACTTCCCCTGGGATCCATTCAGGCCCCTACACTGCACAAAATCAAGTATCTGAATCCAGGTGCAAAGCTCCTAATGAGGCAAAATATCCAGGGGTCCTGAGTGACAAGTGGAAGAGAGTTGTGGAGAGTGAGCCAGGAAATCTGCATACCCACATGCATACTCCTTGGGCTCCCCCAGGGACACAGAGTCCACCAGTGGGTGACAACAGAGAGGGTACAATAGAGGAGTCACTCCGCAGGCTTATTATGAGGTCATTTAAGTGAACTTGAAGCTCCATAGCATTTGTGCTGGTGTACTTAAGTGTTTTTTGGAGTTTTTTTATGTTTCCTCTTGGCAACTTTAAGGAGGCTGATTTACAGCCGAAGTGTCTTCCACTCGTCATTTTCCCCCTCATTACCTTATCCCTTTCTCAAGGACTGGTCTAGAGAATATACAGGCTCAATTAAGCTGTTCTGACCGGAAATCCCATTGCTCATAAATCACCTCCAAGGGCCACTGATCAGCGCTGCTACACGACATGGTAAAGAGCTTACAGTGGTGTGTGCTGCTGAGCAGGGCAGCAGCTATTATTAATCAAAGGAAGAGTGCAGAGTATATTGCAGTGGCAAAATACTGTAGGACACTGTATCATAAATCTGAAAGAAATAATCATAAAATGAATACAGCAGGACAGATAAACAGTTATGGTGCTATGGGAGAATAGACAATGACTTACCTTCTTATATACAGCCAGTCTGAACCTTTTATACTTGGAATTTAGTGATGGGGTTTGTTAGGATGTCAGTGAAGACTGAAGATTTCACTTTTCTGTGGAACTAGATTTTGCACAGTCAAAATGTGCTGCACTCAGCTAATGTGTCAGCCTATTAAATAATCAGTAGGGGAACATTGTCTTAATTTCTCCCAACATTTTCCCAGTGCTATGCAATTAGAATTGCATCCCTGAATCATACCTTGAGGTATCGTTGCTTTATAAAACATCCACAAATAGCTTCAGAGCACTTTTCGTTATGTTTAACCCTTATTCTTGTAAAAGCGAGATAAAGACTCTGTTGGCTGTTAATTTCTTTCATTCCTTTTAACGGGAGCCTTGAGACAAGCCCTGCTCTGAATGCATTACAGAGCTATTACTGAATAAGGAAAACAATCTCAGTATTAAATTTGAGGCAAGGCAATGGAAGAGGGTTCAGGTTTAATTAAAACAAATCCTTCACACGACTTGTTCGATGTGAGCTTTAACTCACTGATAGAACAAAAGTTATTGTTGGTAGAGTGGTCTCACACAAAGCTGCTGAGTTTTCTCTAATTGAAATGGGTTTCAGTTGGAGCAAATCAGTCCTCATGGCTGGGAGGTGACTATCAAGTGGCAAAAAAACCTACAGCACCTGCAGTGAGAAAAATTCACTCCCAGTCTGTCACCATTCTTTGCATGAAATCCAATCTATTTTCAGTGATAATCTTGTTTTTAAAGGATGGAGGACGTAGTGCATCACAACAGACAACCCATATTCATGCCAACTGCATTATTTCCCAGCTACACTCATTAAACAGAACTCTTTTCTCTGGAGAAGTAATTATCTTACTGTCACCGACCACACCAGGTCTGCAGTTTTTTTTTATTATGCAGTATTTTTACAAAGCCGAGTGCATTATGCTTTTAAGAACCCCTCATGTTACCCATGGAGTACCAGATTAATCCTTCCAGATTAAATGTTGTACACAGATGGTGGGTATGTTGCATCCACATCGGTTGACCTTCTACCATTGCTCTGTCATTGTCATCAGATTATTTAAAAGCATACCAGACCTGAAAATGATAAAATTCAGGAAATTAATGCTCCACATGAATATTCTAGTGTATTAAGTAGTGATCTGAAATGAAGCACTTTGTGTTCTCAGATCAATAATATAAATGACACATGATATTGAATACAACAGCTTAAAAAGTGGAACACAAACAAACATCTAATTTTTTACCATAATACCAGCATGGATTGAGGGACAGCACTGCTGGTCAGTCACCCTGTTTGCTACTTTGGTTCAGACTAAAATATCTCAACAATTGTTGGATAGAATATTTATGAATTTTTAAACATTTAGGTTCAGCTTTACCTTCAAGTTGATATGTTTGGCTTTTTGTAAAATGACTAATAGACGCCTATTTGATAGATTGCAATGAAACTGCATTCAGATATCCTTGGTGTCCAGCTGATGAATCCCCATGACCTTGGTGATCACCTGACCTTTCCTGTTGCGCCACCACAAGTTTTTCATTTGCTTTTAGTGAACTGTGTCAACAACTATGGACAGCCATGACATTTGGTATAGACATTTAGGTTCACTTGAACTGTGACCTCCTCCCATATAGCATCACCATCAGGTCAAACCATTGGTTTGCCACATACCTGAAAAACTAATGACATCAGCCTCAGATGTATATTTTTTTGTTTTGTGTGGCCATGGCAGTGATGATGTTAGCAAACATCCTGAACACGGTAAACCCCAATGCTAAACATCAGTATGCTAGAATAATCAATTAAAATCTATTTTAATTACCTCAGGTCAGTATGGTTATTTCTCCACCTGATTTCTGTTCCTGGCTTCCATGCAGGGACTACATACATATAATTCAAAATTAAATAAATCAAATTTATTGTGGTGGGGATAGAGCGGTAAAGATGTGATGGGGGATTTTGGCTCATGACCCAAATATTCCTAAAGCCCTGGTCATGGCTACAGATTCACCTACTCTATTATTTTTCATCAAGACTGGTGTAGTGTTGATCCTAATATGTTGAGGTAATGTAGGACCAGTAAATGGCGGTTGGTGAGTGTAAAAGTGTGTACAACACAAATCTGAGCCTGAGCTAGTTCTCTCCTGAAAGTGTTAAGACCCCTGCACTCTCATTAATCTCTATTGGTCTGTGTCACCGCTCAGAGAGAAAGGCGAGATTACTCCCATCCCAGGCCTCAGACTCTCATTTAGCCACATACTTCAAGCCATTATTCAGCCATCATAAGAAAGTTACAAAACAAATGGTATTTACCTCAAAGGCCATATTACCTTAGGAACAGGAGGAACAGGAAGCTAGGAAGCCAAAAGATGGGACAAGGAATGGGGTATAAACTTGAAACTAATCGTGGATCTGAAGCACATTCACTTCCTCTGTTAGAGTCAGGCTGTCATCTGTCATCCAAGAACATGACAAACGGCTGAAATGAGCTGGGGAAGGATTTGACACAGATGTCTGACATCACCATCTAATCCTTCATTACACTGTGGAAATGCTATGATGGGATGGACTTGATTGCCATGGCAACAAACTTAAAAATAATCCTGCAGACCCTGAAAGCCTGAGTGATTGGGTTTGATTTTGATTGTGGCATTAAATCACAGCCTGCTTCTAAACCAAAGTATTTCCAAATTAGTGCGCTGTTAATTAGTCACCCTCATGAAGACGGCCCCGCAGTCTATCAAAGTCCACAATCAAAGAGCTTACTTATGTGGTTTTAACCTACAAGCTTCTTATACAGCCAAACCAAAGCTTAGCCTTTGCAGCAACACTGATTAAATCTTTAGTGTGGCTCTGTCTATCATTTGTTGTAAGACTCATTTTGCTGGGTGAAATATCAACATCTGTGCAGTTGTTTTTTGTTACCAGCTATAGCAATTTAATAAGTAACAAAGTAACTGAAGTCAAAGTAACAGTAGAGGAAAGGACGGATTTGTGAGCTGCTCTGCCAGTGTGTGCCTGTGTGTGTGTGTGTGTGTGTGTGTGTGTGTGTGTGTGTGTGTGTGTGTGTGTGTGTGTGTGAGATAAATACACAGTTTGGGTGCAGGCCATGAGTCCAGAACAGGTCTGCTGTGTGATTAACTTTAGATAAAGGAAACTAGAGACCTGGCCAAGCAGGATTAGAGCTTGAGGAAATAGAGACGAGACTTACATACAGGATGAAGAACACCTTGCACTCTACTGCAGCTTAGGATCATGAAATAATCCACATGAGTGTATAAAAATTCATGTTTCACTCTTATGGCAGACTACTTTGCATAATTGTTGCTAAAACACAAAGAGAAAAGACTCAAACCATGACAGAAAGAGTGAACAAAACAAAATAGTATTCTGGTACTCCTGCTGTGTGAATAAGTGTGTGTGTGTGTGTGTGTGTGTGTGAGAGAGAGATAGAGAGAGAGAAAGACAGGGAGAGCGAGAGAGAGAGAGAGAGAAGGGGAGAGAAAGAGAGAGAGAAAGAAAAAGACAGGGAGCGAGAGAGAAAGAGAGAGAGAGAGAGAGCATTGAGCAAATTCATAAACCCCTCTGAGGGACTTGCGACATTTCTCAGTTCTGTGCACTGAAACAGATTATATCCACAGTTTAACACAAGTCATGATCTGGCCTCTAGATGGCATTCAATATGATCTTAATCACCTCTGACACACTTTTCATCAGTGCCATGACTGCATCCACCACTTATCAATGAATGTCAGTGGATAGTGAAGCCTGACATGTAATTTAATAATTTTTTTAACTTTAATTTCAACATCTTACTACATGTTTATATACACATGATTATGTATTGCGGTTTGGCCCAACACCAAATTTATCTGACCAATAATTAAATTGGAGCACTGCTTGACAGATGTGTGTTTCTAATGGCAGTGCATGAATAGTGATGAGGCAGAGAGAAAAAGGAAGAGTTTGCATAACCATATTCTGAATGTGCAGCGGCTTTCTCCAAAATTGATACCAAGCAAACAGTGTGGCACATGTATCTGCCTACTGAATGGAAATTAGACACACACAAAAGTACATCAAAGGGTATGATTGAGGGGGTTTGTTCCACAGGAAATGAGTGAAAGAAATTCAGCCAGTCATTTCAGATGTGAATTACTTTCATCATCCACACACATACATGGGCCATACTAATCATGTTACTGTGTTTACTTTGTGAAAGAGAATTTTCCTGTTCACAGAGTCTTGAGGGACAATAACTAGAGGCCAATTCTTGTCTTATTCATAGGACATCAAGCATATGTGCATACAGGCCTGCTTGTTTTTTGCCCTTCATGGAAAAAGAACAAATTTTTTGTCTGTAATGCTGCTTCACCTTCGAATTGATGTGCTGCTGAAAACAAGCACAAAAGCCATTTGCTGCTCTACTTAAAAGATAAGGATGGCATCATTCTATATTTTTCTCACTGTCAACAAATCTTATGAGAAGACAAAAACCAATAATGTGTTAGTGCAGCTCGAAATACTTTAAGACTGAGGCAACCCAAAGCCATTGTTCCTCCTGACATAAATCTTTCAAAATGGGTCAAAAATGTAAAGTTACATATATATATATATATATATAAAAGTTTAGCAATTTTCTAAAAATATTATTTTAAGCACAAAAATGTCAAAACATTGTCCTCTTCTATCTTCCGATATTTGTGGATATTCTTCTTGTGTTTGTCATAATGTGAACTGAATATCTTTGGAACTCGGACAAGGCATTTGAAGACATGACCTTGATCATTGGGAATTTGCAATTAGACATTTAATAGACTGGCAGTTAACTGATAAATCGAGAAAATAATCAGCAGATAGACTGATGATGTAAATAATTACTGGCTGCAGCAGGAAGTTACAATTTTAAAAGATTGGCATTGAATTTATCCAGGGTTTTGTAGAATTGCGCAATATTCAACTTTCTTGTCAGGTGGAAGTCAAATGTCACCAGTTCAATGTTGTGACTGTGGAATAAGCTCAGACTTTAGCTACACAGGCAATACATGATTGTCAGATCAGTTTGTTGTTAGTTTTGGTAGTTTTGCAAGATTTGTTGAGAAAGCATTGCCAGCGTTTTTCTTTCACACAAGAACGCAAAAGTGCAAAAACGTCACTTAGAAAATATGAAATGTCAAACTGACCACTGTCAGATGTGAGATGAGGAGTATGTCTGTTGAGATGGAAGGCTGTTTTATTATTAAGCAGGAAACAAGAACAAAGATACAGCTCCAACTGCACCAAGCAGGACGCTTGACGTCCCGCCAACTTGGAATACAAAAAGGATCCTTTTCAAACACACATTGGCTAATATCAATATCCTTTTTATCACCAGATTTTCTTTATTTGGATATAAAACTTAAGTGTGCTTCTCAAATAATTGGATCCAAGACTAATGGGACAGAGACTTCTCGGAACTGAGCCACAGTTCTAGTTTCCCATCAGGCTGGATAATAGACCAGTAAGGGGAAGTGGTGTCCTGTTTCAGGTCTTTCATGCCAGCACAGGACTAACCAGACACATTAGGCCTGATTCAGGGACCAAAAAAAAGTAGGAAAATTGTGAGAGAGGGGTAACAACAGCTACTCTGAGAGAAGAAGAACAGCAAGAGGACTGAAAGAGGAGAGAGGGGAGATGCAAAGACAGTCCCAAAGGCAGTAAAGAGGCAGCTGGCTCAGAGGTGTACGTGTCCTATTTTTAGTTTCCCTCATGCACATCTCCAACTCAAACAGCTGCTGGAGCATTTGCACACCAAAAGAATTCAGCACCATCGTTCCTTCCATCTAAAAAAGAAAAAAGCAAATCTGCACAATCGGGAAGCTCAGGTGTTTCTGGTGTAATTGGCTCAAAGTAAAAGTCCTGCCCCTCAGTTCCCTCAGGATGTGCGTTACTTGAGCACAAAGGTGAGGCGTAGCGTAAAGTAACATGACCCAGAGTACTGCTGATGCACATGGCCTGCAGCCTGACAAGTAAGAAAGCTGTAAATAGCCTATGTCCCATGTGAGTAATGTATGGAGGCTGAGAGAGCATGTCAAAGGAAGTCATTAATGACATGATGGGCTAAGATGCCATCATCAATGCATGTAGCCTGTACCAGAGGCTGCTGAGAATAAGAGAGAATGATATATTTATTGTTTTCATAAAGAAACACAGAGACACTTTGACACTGTTATGGTTATGAAAATATTTAATTCATGAAATGTTTTAGGAAATCTAAAAGTCTACCTCAATAATGGCTACAAACTGAATAGAAGCACCAACTACTGAAAAAACATTTTTATTGTTAGAAGCAGAAAAGAAGCATTTTATGCACATTTGAAAAATAAATGAAAAGTCCCTGAGCCAAACCTCATTTAGGCGATGACTGAAACAATGTCAGAGCTGTGATAATAAGCTCCTGCATACGTAGGTAGGGGAGCAACTTAGTGCACTACCCAGAAGTAAGAAAAGAGGTTGTTTCATTTATTTATCAAATGTGAAATATTTATAGGATTCAATCTGCTGGCAGAGGAGGACCAGGCAGAATAAACTGTGGGTGTAAGAGTCGCAAAGTTGCTTCATAGATGGACGTTTTTTTTTTAAAAAAGCATCTGCTGGAGGAATGCCTGCTGCTCTGCATACATTTTTATCCTAAATTACATTCCTAGGCTTTCAAGAAGTCATGACTGAGTCAGCTGAGCTGTAGTGACAACACGCTACAGGCCATTAAAGTATCACTCAGCAGGACAGTGTGTGTGTATATGTGTGTATGTCTGACAATGGGTGTGGACACCTCACCTGCATAAAAAGCTGAGGTGTCTGCGTATACACACAAGCACATATAAAGCAAAAACTGCAGATGATCCGGTTTAGCCAGTTTGGCTGGAGTGATGTGTTTCTCCACCAAAACACAGACGACAGCCTCACCTCACATGTTGACTTTGTAAGAGAAAGCTGGCTTTTATTGAAGATAGTCAATATATTTTTCTGAAAAGAAAGAGAGACAACAAAAATGAGTCACCTCCTGAGTACTTGCAGGAACTACTGCAGCTGACTAAGTTTTGGGTGGAGGATTACGGCCTTCTGAAAGGAAGAAGTTAATTACGAGGCTTTAATGCACGTAAAATGCTATTCGATTGGCAGTTAATCCTCATCAAACTGCTGCACAAGGATTATACTTTTTGACTGACACTTTGCTCAAATCAAACTGCTGAGACACATCCTGATACACTCTGAAGCACATAGCCAAGTGATCAGACACAGCCACAAACAGAGGGGGAGTATGAGACCTGAGAAAAAAAGGAAAGGCAATGCTGAGGCAGATCACATTCAATGAGTTAGCAGCACTCTCCTAGAAAGACAGCATTTTAAATAAAACATGAAAGCTGGAGAAGAAGGCATTCCTCCTTATACAGCAACTTGTGACAAGCCATGATATTCTGAGAGACAGCACACCAAGCTCAGAGCGATCCCCAGGGAGACCCTTCCCTCTCCATCAGATAGACTATATATCAGATCCATCAAACATGGTCCCTCATCCCACAACATTCAAGGCTCCTACAAGTTGAGGCCAGACTGACCAAGAAAGTCGAAAATTGGTAATCACTTATATACTGACTTCCTCTGAGGAGCAAAACAACCACTCTCCCTCCCATGTGACTTTGATGGGATGACAGAATATCCACCACTTACAGTTGGGGACACTACAGTAATCAAGCAGTTCCATCTAGAAAAAATACATTAAAAAAGTAAAATCAAGTCTGTTTGGGCACCGCTTTATCCTGCCAGACCCATTAGACTGAGTGAGAGAGGCTTGGGAGCAAGGGCCTGTATCAACATTGATATGAACATGTAAATAAATCATGGCTAATCTCTCTTTCTCTTCTTTTTTCTCCTGTTTCCCTCGCTCTCTCTGTAAAAGCCATATGTACATTTTTAGAATTCCCTGAGTTCTGCTGACGTGAAGAAAGACATGAAAGATTCATGCTTGTTTAAAAAATTCAAACGGATGTCCTGAACTTTCGGTACAAAGCCAGTGTGGATAAATAATTTAACCTTGGGAAGCAGGACAGGCAATTTGGGGTTTGGGCTGTGAAAATTAAATCCAAATAACAATAACAAAAATGGATCAAAGCATGGATTATGACTTGTGCACCATCATCGACATCATCAGCAGTCTCCAGTAATAACAGTGGCTGGTTTGCATGAACAGCAAAGGCTCATATACTCAGACATGTGCACAGCGTTGACAGGGGGTTTCTGGGAGAGATCAAGTGCACCTGATTTCATCTGTCATTCAGTTGAGTGGGATTGATGTGGATTGCTGTCGCTGGCAGTTTAAGGGGAAAAAAAGCTGCAGAGCTGGTCATTGAACGCACCAGCAGAGGGAGACCATGTCACATCACCGTGCTGTGAACGCTGCTGTCCTTTCCATTTCATGTTTTCTGTTTTCTAGCACAGTGTAATCAATAAAAGTGGTTTTGAGAGAACTAAATATAGAAACAAACAAACACATTTCCTACACCACTATTAGACTATAGCCGAATCATTTCTGAGTAATCTCTATGTTTACGTAATGCAAAATAGCACACAAAACTTCAAAAATTAATCTATAAGCGAAATTATTAAAAATTTAAAAATAAAATTATTTTATTTGTGTACATTATTTTTATCACGTTGCCAAACTCCCGTCATTAAAGTTAATAATGATGTCAAAACAAGCGCTGATCAGCAGTTAAGGGTTAAACTGAGTCGGACATGACACTGAAATCCGATACAGTTGCTAATGATTTAGCCCGTGGTGTGGTGGAGACATGGCTCGGCTACCTGTGTGATTAAACTCTGATTTGCACAGGTAGGTTTCATGTCGTCACCTATCGGGATGAGTGAAGTTGGTGTCTCGCGCGCCCGTCCTGTCCTGCCTCGCGCGGTCCTGTCCTCACTGCGTCATGGCGACAGCGGCGAAGACGAAGTTACGCATTTATTAATCGGAGTCTGTGGGATATAACAGTGTGGCTGGCACTAAAACCATGTGTAAGTAAGAAATATTTCTGAATAGAGTTTAAACTGAGACAAATGCGGAAATATCTGGTCTCTTGTGCGGACATTTCTTGTTTGTCGTCTTACCTGTGCAGCCAGGTGAGCTGACGTGACACCTGTTTAGCAAGCAGCGTGTAATGTTTACCACGGAGTGTCTTATCTGTGTGAGGCCACCGCACCAAAGTCTGTGAAGTTTCTGTCTCGTTACACAGGTGGTGTTTTGAGGCTTTCACTGCAGAATTGGTGTCATTGACTCCTGACACTGAATCAGCTTTATTCTTTTCTTTTTCAGTATAGTGGATGACGGAGTCTCCGATGCACCAGAGGCCTTAGTCACAAAGAGAGGTGGCCCTTTTAAAAATGGAGGAGCCGACTCTGATGGCGTTGTTGGAGTGTCCTCTGTGTTTGGAGCAGCTGGATGTGTCAGCCAAGGTCCTGCCCTGCCAGCACACTTTCTGTTTGTCCTGCCTGCAGAGGCAGAAAGCAGCCCACTCTCAGCTGCTCTGTCCACAGTGTGGTGCCCCTGTCCCAGCCAGAATGGTTGAGGAGCTTCCTTCAAACCTGCTCCTCGTTCGGCTCCTGGAGGGGCTGCAGGCATCCACGGGGCCCAGCAGCAACAGACAGACAGGACGCTATGCAGTACCCTCATCTAGGAGCAGCCTGACAGTCAAGGAGGGTCAGCAGCAGCAGGAGAGTCAACACAAAGAGACACAAAGTCACAGTGAGGTCAGTGCACAACCACGGCCTAATCCTCTGAACTTCTATAGGAAGTAATATAACTGAGAGCAACTCTCACTTTGCCTCAGGGTGCAACTGTGATAAGTATATTTCTTCTAGGTGTTTAGCTGTTTCTTTAAAACTAAGGAGGCATCACAAAAGTTACTGAGAACCATAACCTTATAGTTTTACTTTGTAAAAATGTGTAAATGAACATCATCAAAAATCAACACGCTACAGTCTGTAAGCAGAGGATTTTCTCAAAAATTGATTGTTTCTGTTGGTTAGTCTGCTTACAATGAACAGACAATTTTCCAAAACTTAACCAAAAATTTAATGCACACGTTATTTATTTTATCCACATTAACTTTTTTGTATGATGTCATGATGTACTAGAGCTGTGCAATACAGATCAAATCCTGTATCATTGCATATACATAACAATTTCCCATCCTAACACTGATCAATGTTACAAGATCATTCTGGACATTCAAATAAGAAACTTGTTTTGGCTAATATAATCACACATTTACTCATCTAGCAAATTAAATATCTGACAACAGATCAAGCACTTTATCAGTTTAATACCAATAACTCATTGATGAAATTATCCAATATTCGCATGAAGCAGACCTGCTCATTGTTTTGTTAGATTGCCCATGATGTTCAAATGCACCCACACTTTAGAAGAACTATCTAGTCAAAATGACAAATGAATTTCCCTTTGGTATTTTTAGGTCATCTTGTCCACCCTGTGATGTCTCAATGATTTAACCCTTTGCACTTTATACAATAAGGAATATGTCTCATCTCTGACTCACCACTGTATGTTCACTAAACTTACTGTAATTATGATGTCACCTAATATGTATGACTATGAGACAATGTGACACATGACCTAGAAAGTGGTCTGATCTATCAAAATGTTTGCTCTGGCAAAGCATGAACCAATCTTCCTTTGAATTTGAGAGAATATAGCAAACCCCCCAAATGAGTCCACTCATTTTCCTCAAAAACAAGAAGCTATTCAGGAAAATAATAAATGTAAGATTAAATTAATCAGAGTTAAATAATTTATCCATATAAAACAGGTGTGTGCAACACACCTGATTTAAACTCAGCAGAGATCTGCAGTTCATGATGGTTCTTCATAGTCATTCAATAGTTCCACAGTACTCTTTTGCTGTTTTATTCTCTGAGGTGATGAGTCTCGTGAAGTGCTTTCTTGTTAAAACACAGCATGAGTTAATTCACAGTTCAAACATCTCAGCCAAGTTTATAAGTTTGAGTGGAGTTTGTGATGATTCTGTAATTTAGACACAGAAACCTGCAGGTCAGAGTAATGTAGAATGATTTGTTCCACCATCATTGCTCACTTAGACTACATGTTAAAACAGTTTATTTCAG
The DNA here is from genome assembly GCA_038496675.1 of Rachycentron canadum. Classification (NCBI taxonomy): domain Eukaryota; kingdom Metazoa; phylum Chordata; class Actinopteri; order Carangiformes; family Rachycentridae; genus Rachycentron; species Rachycentron canadum. The sequence continues at coordinate 7,984,090 of CM076655.1, forward strand.
TGTGGTTGTTTTAACATTAACATTAATGCAGAGGTCTGTAGATTACCTTACAATGACAAGCCAGTATATCGATGCAGGTTTATGTTTTTATTTGCAGATTGGTTTGAATTTCTAAAAACTTCAATTCATGTAATGATATGAAGCAATTTTTAGATTGATTTTCCATTAATTTTATTCAGTAATGCTAAAGATATAAATATACATGTTTTCTGATTTAAGATTTAAGTTTTTCTATTGCTACATTGTTAACATTAGCATTTACAGCTGTTTACTTACCAGTCTAGAAGAAATGTTACGAGTTCAGTATCAAACTTTATTCCTTTACTTGCTGAGTATTATGGTCTTCAGCAGTGGAGAGCAACACCATTGTTTACTCTTGTCAATGTCTCTATCACATCTTTTCTTCAACTGATGTTAGCACGCAAAACGGCTATATCCGGCCTGTGTCATCATTTTCCAATAGTGACTCACCATAGCTTCCATTCTTCCCTGAAGACGCAGCGCTACTAAAGAGTCGTATTATAACCTCGTCTTGTAAACGCAACAATGGCACCACTACTCACCTCTGTTAAAAGTTCAGCAAATTGTGTGTGGCATAAGCATATTAATTTGTTATGATTAGCCCAATCTTAAAGGAAAGTGATCATATTTAAGGATTGTAGACTATATAATATTTAATATATTGTATTGAAAAACCCTGAGATTTGCTGTATTTGGAAATTATATTTTCTCCTTCTTTTTTTTGGAAAATTCACAATTGCAGTATTCATATTTATATTTATCTTTATACTTATTTTACAGAAAATAATGCACTTTCTCAATTTCACTGAAAAAAAATAGTGACAGTAAAGACTGAGTCAATACTTGATATCATCTTTAAATGGAAAAAAGAAGTCTCTTATTAAATATATCTGCATATCTAGATAAGAAGAGAACTTTAAGAACATGGGGTGGTTTGTCTCGTGTCTTTAACCAAATAAGACACACTGACTGTCACTCATTCTCACTGAAACCTGTAATGTGTTTGAAGTAGAAGTAGAAATGTCAATAACAAAAATAAACATAACACAACACAAAAAAAAGAGTATTATTTTTTAAACAATATTTTGCAGTGCAGAGTGCAGAGAAGAGGGTCTTTACATCCCAACATCACTGGGCAGGCAGTGGCTGATGTGTGGTATTTGTTTGTTCCTTAGTTTGCTGTCAGAGCTTCGATGCGAAGCCAACGAGGTAATACGTCAGGAGAGCTGTCCCTCATGTCTGCTAACGGTATCACCCCAAAACACAAAGTGGATGAAAACTGGCACCAAGGAAATGCCCGTGACAGCATCCGTGTGCCTGTCACTGCCAGTACGCTCAGCCAGATGCCTCAGCTGCAGCCCCTGCAGCAGTCCCAGGCACTGGCTCTCTGCAGGGCGCTGTACAACTTCAATCCAGAAGAAATGAATCTGGAAGACAGTAAATATTGTCTCAGCTTCCTCAAGGTCTGACTCTCAAACTACTGACTTAATGTTGCAGGAAAAGCTTATTTTCACTGGGTTTAGTCACTTGCATGTTTACACTTTATCTTTCAAATGATGAGCAGCTTTTCCTACTCTTTACTTTATGCACAGAGAAATTTAATACTCTTAGCAAAACCTTCAGGGAATAATAATATATTAAACTTAAGGAGCAAAAAAAAATGTATGTAATGAGTGATGTTAGATGATCTTGAGAATGATGCAGCAGCATTTGGTTGGCTAACCACTAATTTCCTGGGGAAGCTGTGGCAAACAGTTAAAATATCACGAAAAATCATTTTGATAATGCACAGAAAAAAAAAAAAAATTTCCTTTATTTGTCCCACAGTGGGGAAATTGCAGAAATACCAATAATTTTAAAGTTGCAACCAAAATGTATTATTTTATTATCTATATGTATATATATCTTTATTATCTAGCAATTATTTTGCTTTACCACTATAACTAGTTATGTTGGTCAGAGCAGTTGAACAATGTAAAGACATCACTTTGGTCTATGGGAGGTTTTTGTTTTTGAGGATAAAGTAGTGTATTAACATGCTGAACACATAATTAATATGTCCATCAGTTCTGAGCATATGGTACGATATGTTAGCTGCATGATATTTCAAGTATCTGATGTCCTTGTCAGATCAGCATATTAGCTTCACCTCTTGCTCCCATATCAGAGAATTGAAAACCTAAATCATTCACTATCAGCCTGGTTGTGTTCTGTGATTATATATTGCACAGGAAGTTTCCAGTAGTACTACTATATAATGGTGATTGCTTTTTGTTCTTTTGACTGTTTTGAGAGTCTTGACAAGCTGAAGGTTTAGACCCCTGTTGCAGTTGTTCTTACTTAGCCTGAAGGATTTCTAAGGAAGTTATATAAGGGCCCCAGCACTTGTGTGCTCTCCATTAAAGTACACTTGCTCTCCCTTTTTTTTATGCTGATGGTCAAATGGTTTTTAGAGCGTGGCTGGCTGCAGAAAGGACTGGGCCTGCAGACACAAAGGGGGTTGATGTGTCACATGCTGCAGGAGAAACACAGGGCTTGGAGAGTTTCTGAGTGCTCAGTCTGCAGGGCGAGCACACTCTGTCATAACCACCTGGCAGTCTTTTTTGTTTTTCACTCATGGTTTCTCTGCCTTCTACCTCTTTACCATTTTCTAGAAGTTGAGTTCTCTCTGTGTACACGTTACTTATTTCTGGTTTACAGGGAGACATCCTCACTGTCATCAGACGGGTCGATGAACACTGGATTGAAGCCAAGCTCGGGGATAAAGTTGGAATTTGCCCTCAGCAGTTTACAGAGGTGAGTTCTCCTCTTCTTTCTTCCTTCATTGTTTGAATGTGGGTTGTGGCCTTTTCATTGTGATCAAAGTTGACACTTGCTGTTTGGCACTTTGGTCTGATAGTGCAGCTCTTGTAATGAATTGAACCATAGATGTCATTGCTGGGTGCCATTAATTCCAGGTCACTGTCAGGGCACTACCTTGATTTTCATTCAAATCTTTGATTCATCCATAAATGTCACTCCTACACTGCAAAGTGCTGAGGCAGAGAGCTAATCCGTGAAGGCCTGCTGTGTCTGCAGCTGCTCATTAGTCTGTGACTATGTGGCTTACTCAGGTTTGCAGAGCTTGTTTAGCTATCTGGCTGTCATTTGTTTTCCTTCCTACTCTCTGCCTCCAGGAATTAACTTCATCCATGCTGAGGAAAATTGTATGTGCTCCTACAGTGGGGTTAATGTGGTTCCTCAGACACTTCTTGCTCACTTCCCTCACTTGTCATCTGTTTTGCTATTGTTTTCCCTAATATTTCCCCTCCTCTTATCAGTCTCCTCCTCCTCTTACGCCTCCTTTCATCTCCTGTTCACCCATGTCTTCTCCTAGAGCCCCGCCTCAGTGATGCTCTTCATCTTTACTCTACTCTTTCATCCTCTACTTTCCTCCTCTTCCCTCTCCTTTCTGAGCCTGCCTCTTCTTGTGTCATGCAGCCAGGCGTGAAGACACAGTAATGCTTTCTCTGCTTGGGTGGCATAACAGCACATCACTGTGGGGAGTGAAAGCATTAACCCTGCCATGCCTGTCTTTCTGCCTGCCTGTCTGTGCAGCTACTCTCTTAGCACCAGTCAACCCTCCCTGGCTTACTGGCTGGTACTTAACCTCCTGTCTGCCTGCCTGCCTGCCTGGCTGTCCAACAAGTTGTAGGGGTGAGTGGAGTAGTGATAAGTGGGTGTATTTAGGCAGCCGTTTCGCTGATCAGCAGGAGCAGAGGTTGACAGGCGCTAGTAGCAGGTAGGAGCAAATTAGAGAGGATTTTCTTGACTGAGGATTGGCTATTTTTTGTGTTAGAATTTATCCTGATATTCACTGTGGTTTCTCTTTATGTATTCATCTCTTTCAGCCAAACTCAGTGGCTGCCAAACTGCTAGAGGGAAAGTATCGGAGGGTGAGTGACTCAGCAGAATTTCACCATCGCATTGGAAGCGGGGGCAAAGATAAGGCCACTGACGCATCAAATAGGACCACCCATTACGGAGTCCCTCAAGTCCCAGCTAAGACTCCCATCATCAATGCTTTGCCTGTCTCTGGCCAGTGGAAACAGCCTGCGGCCAGCAGCAGCAACTTTTATCAGACAACCAAGGGAGAGACAACCAACAACAGCACCATCAACATCTTCAACCATCAGAGTCAGCCACACCGCCTCTCTGTGCACTCTGCCGCCCAGGGCCGCTCTCACTCTTCCAGAGTGAACTCTCATCGAATTAGACGCCACTCTGACACTACGCAAAGACACCTGTTACAGGCGAGTCACATGCAAACATATCTTTCCTAATGCATGGTATACTGACGTGATTAAGTCTTTTAGTTTTAACCCAACTAGATCTCTCTTTTATAATCTTTAATCTGAACTATGTTTGACTTTGTTTTGTTTGCAGTGATTCACTTTTCTCAGAAAACATGTGGTTGGCAAAAGGCACAGAGGTTTTCTGTGAGATAATGGATGTTTTTTGATTTAGGTCACTAAGGGATCAAGTTGTCCTCAGTGGTACAGGGAGGGAACCATGACATTAATCTTAAGGAATGAATGAAAGAGAGGCATCGCCCTTATGTTGGCTGCTACATGATTAAGTGGTTCTCATTAAGACATCACAGATGTGCAATAGGACTGGATATGAAAAGAGTGAGGACTGGAGGTGAGTGGACTGAAACTTTGAAAGGTCCTTAATCATGAGTCCTGGGACATAAGCCAGGTTTTTCCCATAAAGATAAATAGCAGTCTAACAGGTTGTGTGTCCTTTTTTATTTCTTTCTTTTGGTAGTGGAGGGAGATAGATTTTGTTCATCCAATCATCTCTGGATCATCATCCACAAGGTGATATCTCCATGAAAGTTTTTCATTAATTTTTTTAATGAATGAGAGGCTAGATAACAGATACAGAGAAGTAGCAAGTTAGAAAAGCTATAACAGAGAGTGCTGTAAAATCTGAAAATAATATTAGTGATTTGGTTTTGATCACCTTAGCTTAAAGGTTTTATTGAACACATGTTGTGTCAATGGTTTTGTGCATTTGCTGGACATGTTGCCCTCAATTTGCTTTCGAAGCAGCATAACAAAATACTGTGGAAAACTGTATCAAGTCATAGCCAGCTTGTGCCTGAGTGCAGTGTGAACATAAAAGCCAGTGTGAACATAAAAGCCTCAGTGAGATTTAATAATATAACCTGCTGCCAAGTGCCCTGCCTCCTGAGATAATGATTTCCTTTGATTCAGTTCAAATTGCACTGCTCTACCATGCAATTATTCATGTCAGAGAATAAAAATGCTAAACCTCATGCAGGTTGGAGAAAAACGACAAGAAGACGGGAGGTAGAAGAGACTTAAGAACACAATAAAATGCAGGAAATCGGCAAGAGATGACCGGAAGAGGAAAGAGTGAGAGGAAATATGGAAAACAAAGATGGCATAGATCTAGCAAGAGAATTAGAAAACACAATTTGTGAACTGTAAAAAGGCAAAAGCCAAGAAGCAGGAAGAAGGAGGAGGTGAAATGAGAGATAGATGTAGAGAGTGGGAGGCTTGGAGGGTCCCTCAGTGTGTCTGCTTATCTCTCTCATGCTGATGATGATGAGTCACTGGTGAAGTTGGTTATATAACAGACCCCTCTCTCTCCCCTGCCTTCAAACTCCTTCCTCTTCACTAAGCAGGTAACACTCACTTTCACATCAGTGGGTCAGAAATAGAAGACAAGCCACTCACTTCCCTTTTTAAAGTAGCAGAGGGCTCTGTCCCCAAACCTGAGGCTGGCTCCCCACAGAACGAGCCACCATGTATGCTATTCTTAATGTTCAGCATCATCCCATCAGCTCTCACCTCTGGCTTGGCTGTTTTTCAGAGAGGTGCAGCTTCCCACCAACTGTGGATGAAATAATGCACGAATTAGTGTGAATGTTGGCATAGTTATGTAAGACAAAAGCAAACAGATTTTCAGATACAACATATAAAACTTCAGCCCCCAGTTCACTTTGCATCAAGATACCAGTTAGGATTGATACAGAAAGCTTCATTTTAATCTGCAATAATCAAAGCCTGCAAATTGATTATATAACAGAGCTGAAATGATCAGTGCTTTTTAAAAAGTGAAATTGATCAGCAAATAAAGTATCATTTGATCACTAAGTTACTAAGTAAATGAGTACATTAATTATATAACACATTTCAAGTGACAGCTCACCATAAATCAATAAATAAAAGTGACAAAGGCCAATCTAAACAGGTCAGTCCTAGCAGCTTTCTAAAGGTGTCTACTGTGTCCACTTATCTTAAATCCATCAGGAGAGAAGTTTAAGAGCCACAATCTAAAGAGGCTGAATGACACAGGGCTGCTGCATGTATGTACTGTACTGAGGTGCCTAGTGATGCCGAGCTCAAAAAGTGATCAGAAGAATCTTAAATTGAATTCTGATTTGGCTTTGGAGTCAATGAAGATTCATGACACTAGACATTTTAGAAGACCTATATGGTTGTGAGATTATTTGCAGCATTTTGGACCATTTGTTAAGGGATGTTTTACTCAGGCAGGTGCAGAGGGAGTTACAATATTCAAGATGGGATGCCATAAAAGTATGGCTGAATCTCTCTTACCACTTTTTCAATAAATCATTCTCTCACTTTGATTGCAGGTTTGCAGGTTTTTTTGTTCTTCTGTGATGAAGTTGTTAACATGTAGCAACCTGTTTAAACTTTATAGCCTCTTTGTTCACTGACATGGGTGTTTTCATTTATGTTGGCCTCCTTGCATGTGCATTTGGCTTTGGTGCATTTCTAAGGGTGGACAAATTACACCGTTATCAATAGGCAGTTGAGATTAAGATGAACTCACCTGGAAAGTAAACAAGAGGTGACAGCTTTATAAAGTTGAAACATTTTCATTAGAATACCTAGAATTACAAAGGACATTAAGTTGGATAATTTCTGCATTTGAATGACAAGTTATTTATAAGACCAATCTATACATCTTTCACTCACTTCACCACACTACTAAAAGCATATGTGTGAAAATGACATGGCAGTGTTGATATGTACGCAATAAATTATTATCTTGGAATAAACAAATTTCAAACACCAATAATAGTCAAATATTAAAAATATCAATATCAATAATAGACATGCACACGCAGAGGAAAAGCAGGAATGCAATATCATAAAAGTTATCATCAACTTCAGAACATTTGTGTGTTTAAAGAATAAACTTTCATATTGCAAAATGCAGCTAATAAAATCCAAATATTTATACTTAAAGAGAAAATCAAGACTTGCTACAATGTGTAATTTTTTGGTCACACATCTAAGCCAGTGAGCTCTGGAATCAGGCATTCCCAACCAGGTCTTTATATATGTTTGCAGCTGCCTTGATCTTTTGAGGTTATTGTTGATGAGTCAGTTCGATGACACTAAGATTTGTGATCAAGAAATTTGAAGAAAATATTCAGTGATTTACTGTACACTAGGCAAGTCTCACACTGAGCTGAATGCTACTGTCTAATGGAGAACAGAGCTCCAGCCACCTTCAGCCTGACGAGAGGTCTAATTAGCCAGAGTAATTGAAAACACCTGTGTGGGTGTGCAGGGCCTTCACGTCACTAATTAATTCTGGCACATTTTCATTTGAAACAGCTACTTTTACTCACTCAGTATGAACTAGTGTTGATACTGTTGATTTTAGGAAATATATCTTTTTTTTTGGTTGGGATTAGGGCTGATTTTTTTCTTCGTGATGAGATGATTATAAAAATGTAATAGTGGATGAAGATTTCTTACATTAGAGGTAGTTTAGTTTTTTGCTAAAGCTGGCAATGTTGACAAGCAGACCTCTGAGTTCTTTGGTCTTTTGCTATGTTTGCATGTAGCTTTGTTCTTAAAATGATCACTAAGAAACCTGGCTATTGACTGATGCATTCAAATGTATAATTTAGAAATCTTTTTTTTAAAGTGTTTAGAATTAAATATATAAATTGGCAACATGAAATAAACATTAATAGGAATAAACACAAATGAAATATATAACAAAACTACATGATTGTCCAATTATTATTAAAGGCTTTTTAACAGCAGTTTGTTGCAGGTTCATACGGATCAAAAAGAGTGATTCGCTGTTCATTAGCTGCTCATTCATAATAAACATACAATCACATAGCTAGCTCTGCACTGTATGCATGATTGTCTAAAACAATTGGGATTGGGGAAAGTATTGTGGTGACATAAATATGAAAATAAGAAAGAAAAACTACTTTTTTTTTTACCGGCAAAAAAATGTTTATGATGTGAAAAAAGTGGGATAAAACAAAATTACAAATAATGTGAATGTGAATGTTTATTATAAACTTTTCTTAATTCATTCATTTTATCATTCATGTCATTATGACCTATTTCATTTTGAATAGTTTGGGTTTCTGTATAATGATGTTCTGATGATATTCTTTTAGTGAATTATTGGCAGGAGTTTTTTACTGCAGCAACAGTTTATACAAAATATGACTATTCACTTCATGACCAACAGTGAAGTTACTTTATTCATGTAAATATAGCCGCTGCTGCTGCTGGGTCACTGCACATGCCTATTGCGTGACTGCGGCATTAGTGAAGCTGGCTCTTTGTATCCGATAAAGCACAAACCAAGAATAGAAAAGGGACACAAAGTAACGAAAAGGACTGAATAATTTAATATATGAAAAAAATAGTTGTTGGGCTTTTTTCTTGTTGCATTACACAAGATTTTTTTTAAGGGATGGCACTGCTCTATTAAAAGATAATGATTAATAAAGTTGTTTACTTCATTTTTGCATTTCCCCCAACTTTATACTAAAAGTGATTTGGAAAAATAACGACAGAAAGTTCTTACTATCTACTGGTCATAGATGACAGTGATGTTTATCTATCTACTCTCATGTATGACATAAGGCTGGTATGTCTTCAGGACATAATCCTAACTTTATCTCTTTTTACTTCTGCCTCATAGCACTGCCTTTGACAAGAGAGACTTGCTTATAGTGTTGGCTGCATCCTAATTATGACTCTTTGTGTTGCTCTGAGTTACAGTGTGAATGCAGTGCAGCTTAATGGTGGGAGAGCTGTAAGATCCAGGGATAAACAACACTGTATAGAGGGAACCCCAGGCTCACAGGCCAGCATTCATGCTTTAGTAGTTGAGTGGTTGTGCCATAAATAGCAGCAAGCGCCTCTGAAAGTCACAGAGGAGATAATAAACACTGGGAAAGTTATTTCCTCCTCCTTGTAATGATAACAATAAAAAGAGATTATGTTAGTATAGTTTGTTTGGCGAGAAGAGAACATAAAAATGTACTAAATGAAAATAATGATCTCACTAAAAGGCCCTCCTCACTTTAGGGTAGGGATTAGGCTTCATACTTTGCCATTAATGTTTGTGAGACACACCTCAGAATCACTCCCTGCTAATCACTGGCTATACCAAGCCTGACTCACAGTCTGCTGATTTGGAGCCTGTCAGAGTTTCTTGTGACATTATACAGTTAGGCCCAGAAATATTTGGACAGTGACACAATGTTCATGGTTTGGGATCTGCATTCCACCACATTGGATTTGAAATGAAACAACTGAGATGCAATTGAAGTGCAGACTTTCAGGTTTAATTCAAGGGGTTGAACAAAAATATCCTATGAAACGTTTAGGAGTTGCCATTTACCATTTTTATACAAAGTCTCGTCATTGCAGGGGCTCAAAATAATTGGACAAATTAACATTACCATAAATAAAATGTTCATTTTTAAATACTTTGCTGAGAATCCTTTTCAGGCAATGACCGCCTGAAGTCTGGAACCCATGGACATCACCAAACACTGGGTTTCCTCCTTTGTGACGCTTTGTCAGGCATTTACTGCAGCTGTCTTCAGTTGTTGCTTGCTTGTGGGTCTTTCTGCCTTATATTTTGTCTTAAGCAAGTGAAACACATGCTCAATCGGGTTGAGATCTGGTGATTGACTCAGCCATTGCAGAATATTCCACTTCTTTGCCTTAAAAAACTCCTTTGGTTGCTTTCCCAGTATGTTTTGGGTCATTGTCCATCTGTACTGTGAAGCGCCGTCCAATTAACTTTGCTGCATTTGGCTGAATCTGAGCAGAATGTTTATCCCTATACACTTCAGTATTCATCTGTCTGCTTCTGTCTTCTGTCACATCATCAATGAACACTAGTGACCCAGTGCTGTTGGAAGCCATGCAGGCCAATGCCATCACACTGCCTCCACCATGTTTTACAGATGTGGTGTGCTTTGATGAGAATGCCAAAGAATGCTGTCCAAAGAATGCTCTTCCAGAACTGGGTTGGCTTCTTTAGATGTTTTGTTTTTTTTTTGCAAATCTGGCCTTTCTAATTTTGAGGCTGATTAATGGTTTGCATTTTGTGGTGAAGCCTCTGTATTTGCTCTCATGAAGTCTTCTCTTTATGGTAGACTTAGATACTGGTACACCTACTTCCTGGAGAGTGTTCTTGACTTGGGTGGATGTTGTGAAGGGGTTTTTCTTCACCATGGAAAGGATCCTGCAACGTCCAGGCCTTTTTGAGTTCCCAAGCTCACCAGTGCACTCTTTTTTCCTCAGAATGTACCAAATTGTTGATTTGGCCACTCCTAATATTTGCAGCTCTCTCTCTGATGGATTTCTTCTTTTTTGCAGCCTAAGGATTGTCTGTTTCACTTCCACTGAGCACTCCTTTGACTGCATTTTGTGGGTTCACAGCAATAGCTTCCAAATGCAAATGAAACACTTGGAATCAACTCCAGAACTTTTACCTGCTTAATTGATGATGGATTAACGAGGGAATAGCCCATGCAGCCCATGAAATAGCTTTTGAGTCAATAGTCCAATTACCTTTGGTCCCTTGAAAAATAGGCGGCTACATATTAAAGAGTTGTAAATTCTAAACCCTTTCTCCAATTTAAATGTGAATACCCACAAATTAAAGCTGACTTTAAGCCCATATTGATTATATAACTGTATCTTAAATATGTTTTTAAATAACAAAACTTGTGTCAGTGTCCAAATATATATGGACCTAACTGTATATAATTTTACCGTTCCTGCCTTTTACATGGCTGAAAATGTATACATCATGATTTCAGCATTTCAGGTGAAAAAACCAAATTAATGAATGACAAAGCATAGAGAAAACACATGCTTTACAAGACAAGACAAAGGTTCAGTGAACAGTTGGATGAGTAATCAAAGTACACTCTTTACCACCTTCATAAAATCCAAACGGTGGAATATTTTGTTTAATATAGCTGCCGTTATAAGATAATATATTACAGGATAGGTCCAACATTTTCTCAAGTGGGTCTTAAAATGATACACATGTTCCCTTTGGCTCCCTTTCGCTGTAATTATTCCTCCTGTTCATACTGGCCAGATCTCCTCCTAATGTGATGAGGAACAAAATGCACAGTCCTTGTTCTATGAGTGTATACATTTATTCCAAATTTAAATGTTTATGAGATTTCTGCTTAAACTTAGTCTTAGGTCACTTTGGTCGAGACTAAAATATTGCAGCATCAGAATTAATGTTAATTTTGTACAGACATTTATGCAGGAAAGAGCATGATGGCTGTGGTGATCTCCTATTTTTCTTCTAGAGCCACCAGAAGTTTTGTTTTTTTGTGTAATATCTTATTTGCTTATCTTATGTGTAATATAGGATATTGACTTTTGCTTTCATATTGTGTTCTTGAATAATTTGCCATGCATTCTATATGATGATAATTTTGAATCCATCCCATTACAGAGTGAGAAGAAGATGACCAGTGAGACTACACCCACCATCTCTATGGCTCTGGTGAACCCCCAAATGCCCTCGTCCTCCGCAGAAAGCAAAAACTCCTCCACACAGCAGCTTTCCATCAGTGTGTGAGTCACTGTTTTAAACATTATTTTAATGCAATGATAATGTAGGGTCACAGGTGCAAGACATGAATAGGAAAAAGAAAACAAGAAACTGTAAAATACCCACAAAAAAGACAACATAATCTTGATATAGATTATAGATAGTATGGTTGTAACATACACAAACCTTCTCTGTGACTCCTCAGGTGTGCTGTCCTATACTCCTACAAACCACGACGGCAAGAGGAGCTGGAGCTGAGGAAAGGAGAGATGGTGGGAGTGTACGGAAAGTTCAAAGAAGGCTGGCTGCGTGGGCTATCGCTCAGAACGGGCAAAGTGGGTATTTTGCCCAGCAACTACATCACGCCTGTGCTCAGGTGAGAGGCTGTGAACCCTGACTACAGAATGTGGAAGCAAAATGACATTTGGATTCAGAAAGTAATTTAACGTGGACAGCTCTGCACACATTTCCGTTATTCATGAAATAGAAATATAACACTGTTTAATTTGTGTAACTTTCTTTACAGTATGATGAACATAATGTAGGTATTTGAGTTACTGATGTGTCTCACTACCTCACTGCAGAACCTCAGCCAGACTCCTGGAGACCAAAGCAGCTAACGCATCCTCACAGTACAACACAGTAGCTGGAAAGAAACCTACTGCTGCTAAGAATCCTGCTGTGGTCCTTGCTCTTGATAGGGTGAACGCTGAAGGAGCAATATACTCAAAAGGACAGGTCCCATCTGTACCAAGTGGAACACAGCATGCAACATCATCCACTGGCACAAGAAAACCGTCCTTCTATGTGGGTTCACAAGGTTGGGACACTGTTAGGCGTATCTTTAACCCTCATAGAGGTGAGTGTTAAACAACCACGTTTGTCTTGTAATATCTTGATTCAGTTAGACTTAACTTGATTCTTAAACAGTGTCTTAAAAAGTGTTTGTTTTTTTCAGGGTCCAACCATTTCTCTTATACGTCCACTTTAAATGTCCCATCCAACTCACAGCACTTTGCACAAGTTCAGGCGTCTGGCTACTCACCTGCCATGCAGAGAAGGAAAAACAGCAGTATCCTGTTTAAATCTGGCAGGCCACTGGGCTGGATGACTCAGTCAACAGCGCCCTCTGCTGCTGCAGTCCTGATAGACAAGGACTTTACTGCTTCACATGAAGCAACATTTCAGCATGACAGACAGCCTACCAGTGGGCCTCACTCAATTCTAGTCAGACCTGACTCACACAAGAATAATACAGACAAGGTAATACATTGATATTTTATTGTGTTATGTACTGTTTATCTATTGTACTTACTTTACTTCATTTTCCTAGCCTGCAAAGTCAGTGCGGTTCCTCACAGAAGAAGACTCCCCTCCTTTAAGGCCTCGGACCTCCTCCTGGTCCTCTGGAAATCAGGTCCCTTCCAACTCTCAGCCAGGCACTCCCCCGTTAGAAGTTTGGGCCCCATCACTTACCCTGGGAAGAGATGGACCAGGGATCATTCTGAAAGAAGGAAAAGCTCCTATTCTCAGGAAAGGCCTCGAAACAGCCATGTCAGACCTAAACTCAAACCCACAAAAAACAATATCATCACAACCATCACTATCAGTTGTATCAGCTCAGTTCAGCCCCAGCAGGTATGCTTGATTTGTGTGTTTGCCTTTGTAAATAAAGAGCAGTGATTGCTTATCAGACAGATGAGGTAATCTCAAAGAAATGTTATTGATATGATGGACTGGACAAAAACCTCTCGATTTTTTTTTTTTTCAGACACAGAGTGACCACAACACATTTAGCCCAGATGGACTCCGAGCTCAGTTTGCTTCAAGGAGAGCTTGTCCTTGTCCACAGACCTCGACCCGACGGACGGGTTCTGGTTACTCAGGAGAGCAGTGGGCAGACAGGCATATTCCACAGCAGTGTTCTTCAAGCCCTTGAGAGGCTCAGCTGACTGTATAGTACTGCTGTAGTAGTGTGAATTTCTATATTCTATGTGTTCAAACTGCCAAATGATTTGACTGACCTGCAGAACTGCAAAATGCGAGTTTAAGTCCTAGGGTTAATACTGCCAAATGACAATCTTAAGAGGAAAGTGTTTATTTTTATGCTTACATATGAGAGTGTGGAGATATATTTTGTGTCCTTCAACGTGTGTGCATGTTTGTGACACATGTACATGTACTACAAAAATTTTGCACAAAAACCCACCTAATGACTGTTCCTTGTTTAATACCCATGTTACACGCATTGGTGAGTGCCTTTGTCAAAACCCACAAATAAAACTATATTTAAATATATTTAGACAAATCATAATGTAGAATAAACATTGTGTCTGTGGTAATAAATTGTACTTGCATAACATTAGCAGTGTGGTGTCTTACTATTTACCTTGTTCTTGCACCATAGTAAAATAGTCATGAAAGAACTATAGTACTGCAGCTGCATGACAAACTCCATATTATGTTAGGGAATTACCAGATGTAAACCCTTATTTTACAACCTGTCTGTCCAGCCAGCAGCAAGGCGGGACGACCTTCAACCCTGAGTGCCTCAGTAGTACAGTGTACGATAACTTGTAATTCAAACGCTTAAAAAGGTAATTGGGAATGTTTTCTACCACTCCGTTAACAAAACAGTTAAGATTAGTTGTGTTGTCTTTTTATCTTGAGGAGGGTTTCTGCGTTGATATTAAACTCTGGCCTGGATTTTTGAGACTGATACTGATGTCAATATTAGAGCATTTTACTTTGATTAACCACAGAAATTTGTAGCGCAATATCAACCATGACTTCTCCTTTGTCCATCTTGGCCTTTTGCTGTAGCGGGACTCAAAATGTAGATTTATACATAGTATATTTATAGACTTAAACAATTTTAACATTATTGAGCTTATTTGTTGTGAAGTTGTGTTTTGTCAAATTTGTCAAAAATGTTTCACATAACATGTCAGTCAACGAATCGATCAATTAAGTTTTTAATGAAGTCATTCGTAATTGTAGACACTTATACAATAAAATACAATCTGTAACATAACAAAGTGTGCAAAAAGCGAAGGGGTGTGAATATTTTTGTGCCAATGTGTGACCCTGACACATAAATATATTAGTTTTAATGGTGTTTACTGCAGCAGTCACTGTGACCAGCCAGCCAAAGACCCCCCCCCCCCCCCATCCACGCATGCGCAGTCTGAAAGACCCGACAACAAGCTATCGGATGTGAGCCTCTGATGTTATGGACACTACGCTGACATCTAAAATCTTCGGATAACCAAGCGTCACACGAACAAAGCCTTACAAACACTGAATTGTCAACTTTTCACATATTGTAATATCCTTTCTGCACGCTCACTATGCCGGTAAGTCGCCAGACCTTTATGCATTTTTTGTTTTGTTTAAAGAGGGGTTCCTCCCTTCCTCACTGATGTGATGCTAACCGGTTAGCATTGTTAGCCTACGTCTTTCCGTCCATACAGGTTATAAGGAAATGGTTTACCATTCAAAACGGTAGCTTTAACTAGTCACCATAAACACCTAACACGATGTGTTAACCATGTGGAGATTTGTCAGAAATGTATTTTCTAAATTAGCTGTCTGTGGTTACCGTGAGCGTTGGTAACGTAAGCGTTTGCCTAGCAACACAGCAAATAGAAAAGCTGGTAACATCTTAGCGACTGCTAGCTAGCTTCTCCTTTGACGTTTTGACACTCCCACAAAACAATCTGGGTGTTTTTCTGTGTCCACAGTAGGTTGCCGACAATGCCTTTATATCATGTGGGATAGCTGTAATTGTAGGCTTGTTAGTGAATTGCCACTTCCTATTATCTTACATCCCATGAGAACCATCTCTTACTGCGGTCCATTTTTTTTTCAGAGCAATAAGATTGAGAAACCTGACAAGCAGGAGGTCAGCGATAATGTCAAGGTGGTGGTGAGATGTCGTCCTCTCAACCAGAAAGAGAAGATGATGGGCCACAAACAGGCCGTCATGGTGGATGAGATCCGTGGGACCATAACAGTTAACAAGCTGGAGACTCCTCAGGAGCCTCCCAAGACCTTCACATTTGACACTGTGTTTGGACCAGACAGCAAACAGCTGGATGTCTACAACCTCACAGCCCGTCCCATCATTGACTCAGTGCTAGAGGGTTACAATGGTACATTTGCTCTGTCATTACCAATATTATTTATTAATAAACTGGTCCTTTAAAATTTGTACATGTAATGACCCCATCAACTGTTGGACTCTGATACAGGCATGCATTTTATAGCCTCTTCTAAATCTAATGTCATTGTTTTCTTTATTTGTAATTTCCACATTCTTTACTGGCACCAATTATGTAATTTTATTCCCTATTGTCCATTTCAGGCACCATTTTTGCATATGGACAAACTGGCACAGGAAAAACATTCACAATGGAGGGTGTGAGAGCAGTGCCAGAGCTCAGAGGGATTATCCCAAACTCCTTTGCGCATATCTTTGGTCACATTGCCAAGGCAGAAGGTGACACCAGGTAAGAGAGTAATCAGTCATTGAACAGAAACAGTTTTGTCCACACAAAAGTTATCTGGCCCCTTAGTCCAGCCAACAATTACAATTTAAGTCTTCACTTGAGTCAAAAACAGGTTTTGATGTTGAGTTTATATTTCTAATCTACACACTCTATTGTGAGCAACATTTGAAGTAAAGCAATCAACATGGAACTACTGCTAATATAATTTGATACAGATATCCCTGTTTTATATTGAAACACCACTTACATCTGAATATATTAGTTAGACTGTTATTGACTCAAAATCAAAGAATAATGCCTATTTTAAAAAAAATTGCTTGTGTCACAAAGTCCCACCAGTCGGACAGCACTTAAAATGGTTGCAGTCAGATGCAGTGATGGAGCTAGAGTGTATTGTATATATAAATCATTCAAAAAGGTCATTTAAGGAACACATTTTCATCTCTGAAACTGATGAAAGTTTATGTCATCCCTTTGAAAACAGATGGAATTTCATCCACATAAAATTAATTACATAGATTTGATTCCTTATGTTCTCCATTTAAGCATAGATTCAAGTTTGATGAGTGAAACATTTATTTACAAACCCCATTTTGCCATTTGCAGTCTTGCATATATATGACTTTGTATACAAATCTAACATTCACAGGTTTTTGGTTCGTGTTTCATACCTGGAAATTTACAATGAGGAAGTGAGGGACTTGTTGGGCAAGGACCAGTTGCAGAGGCTAGAGGTAAAGGATATTTGAATTCAACACCAGAACATAAACTTCCAGTCAAAGGTTTATAACATCAACATACAGCAATGGAAGTAAATGGAGCCTTGAAAGTTAGTGCAGCAGGCAAATTAACAAATAGATGAGACTGGTTAGTCAGGAGCCTACCCCCAGACAATGACCCAGAACATTACAACAAGAGGACTATACTGTGGCTTCACATGAAGTAAGAACAAGACAGTATCCAGACTGAAACACAATGAAGCTGGTTTTGGGTGAATTAGGCAGAAGGTGTAAGCAAAGAGGTGCAAGTGCAACATGCCCTGCAACAGTCATATAATGAACGTTGAATCAATGATTAATTTCCATTGTGGAAGGAACATCATAAGTGTTGATCTGCTGCATAGGTCAATATTAAATTAATGATTTCAGCGTACATTATGACTTTATTATTATTATGATTATTACTATAGAATGATACGGAAGAGAGAGATATCTGTTTTAAGTAGCCAAACATTTATCTGATTAAGTTCTATTTTTCAATTAAAGGTGAAAGAAAGGCCAGATGTTGGTGTGTACATCAAAGACCTCTCTGGTTACGTTGTGAACAATGCTGATGACATGGACAGGATTATGACACTGGGACACAAAAATCGTAAGTAGAACAACTGACAGCATCAATGCAAGGAATGGAAAGCTAGAAAATATTAAAGAGGTTTATGCAATCCTGCTTTCTTGCATTATATGTAATATTCTGTGGTTAATTGAATGTTCATGAAATCTCTATTTCTTTATGTAAAATATAATACATAGAAATTATTATGCTTTGGGCTGGTGGATAAAATAACACTTCAGATTCTGTTAATAGTCAGAAACTATAAAATGTAAATATAAAAAAAAAAAAAAATTCAGCTCGTATATGAAAGTTCATATTTAAATTTTTTTTGTGCTCAGGATCTGTTGGTGCCACAAACATGAATGAACACAGCTCTCGCTCTCATGCTATCTTCACCATTACTATCGAGTGTAGTGAGAAGGGTGTTGACGGAAACCAGCACGTACGCATGGGAAAACTTCATCTGGTTGACCTGGCAGTATGTATCTGCGGCCACATATTTCTGAGCAAAAGAACTTCCTGGAAAATGAGATGACACAGATGAAAATAGGATATGTGTCTTATCACACAATATCGTTCTAGCCACCAACAATTCATCTAACATCCTCCCACCAACAGGGTTCAGAAAGACAGGGCAAGACTGGAGCTACAGGTCAGCGTTTAAAGGAAGCAACAAAGATCAACCTCTCTCTTTCCACACTGGGTAATGTCATATCTGCTCTGGTGGATGGCAAGAGCACACACGTTCCCTACAGGAACTCCAAACTAACCCGTCTGCTGCAGGATTCACTTGGAGGAAACTCAAAGACCATGATGGTACAGTGAAAGATTCAAATCAATACTAGAAACATGTACTACAGTTGCACAAAACAGTTTTTACTCTTGAAACAGAATAATAAATGCACAAATTGTTTAATCTTTTGTAAATTCAAAGCATTTTGTCATACATTTGTTTCCATTAAATTTTTTGTCTCATATTTGAATTGCATATTCTCCCCACTAGTGTGCAAATATAGGTCCTGCAGACTATAACTACGATGAGACCATCAGTACCCTCCGCTATGCCAATAGGGCTAAAAACATTAAGAACAAAGCCAGAATCAATGAGGATCCTAAGGATGCTCTGCTGCGCCAATTTCAGAAGGAGATTGAGGAGTTGAAGAAAAAACTGGAGGAAGGTAACTGCTATCAGCAGTAAAACAATAATGATGCTGTTTGAATTACAGGTATATTTAAATAGCATTTTTTTGCTTCTTTTGCAAATTACAGAAAACATCTGCTCTATAAATCACTTGAAAAAAATCAGAAATCATTAGGAAGGAAACAACTTATATTTTAGACTTCATGATTTCATGATTTTGCATTAATTTGGTGGAATCCTCTACTTCAGCAGTAAATCTTGTGTATCAACCCAGGCTGATAAACGTCTGAACCTCCACTTAGCTCGTTGAAACAGCATTCACCCCACTTTTACCTAGCCACTTTTTTACATAGCTAATAAGCTGGTTGGCAAAAGCTACTGTTCTTGAGATAAACTATTGTTTTACAGAACTGTTACGATAAAGCATGGGTATTACTATTACCATCACTGTTTGTTTCTGTTGCTGTTGTCTTGTTTCTTTTTTGTGTTGAATTTCAATTCACATTATTGCTTTGCATCATGATGTAATTTTTCAAGCGGTCACTGCCTTGTGGCTAATTAGGCTCCAAATAAATAAAGATGGCTGACTGCAGCTCTGTTAGACATCATGTAAACACACCTGATAATGTCCCTTTGGTCTGGATAGGTGCTGGTGCACAGGTTTGTTTACTTTGTGTCTTGTTCTCTACTGACACTTCCCTAACCAACCACCTGCTGTCAATCAAATGCAGACACTGACACACCCCTCCCACCAGCTGGGACATATAGCAGCATGTTCTTCTTTTTCCAAGACCTATTTTCTTTTCTTTTAATGATACAAAACTGTTACCAGCACATGTAGAAAAAACACATCAAGATTATTTTTTTAACTGTCTAATGTGATGTCATTTGGGCTTTGAAGACTGCCACATCAATTTAAAATATATTTGTGTGATTCTAGGTGAAGAGATCTCTGGCTCAGAGGGCAGTGGATCAGAAGAGATGGATGAAGGTGATGATGATGGAGGAGAGGCAGGAGAGGGCCGCAGGAGAAGAAGAGGTAAGAATTTATGTCCTGCACAGAAGACTCAAATGACATCGGTTGGGGCAACAGACTAAAAATCTATTGACACGATCTCCATATGCTTGTGAACAGTGTTTTTTCATGCCGTGGATTAATATGTGGTTTTGGTAAAAGGTGGATATGCATCTGCATTATCTAGTTAAATCTCTCAGCATGTTAATTGTAATATGAGTCAGCATTAGGTTCATCAGATAATTATCATACTGATGCTTTTAGGTCAGTGGTTAACCTCTGCTCATGATTAACAGGCTTTCATAAACATAACTCTGTTGTCATTTAGGAGTTCCCCTTGTATTCTAACCTTTTACTCTTCTTTTTAAGTGGAAACTGTTAAATACAGATGAACAGCCATAATTAAGTCATCACATTGTGTTGTAATTCCTACACTATGTTTCTGTGAGGCCATGTTACAGGCTGGTTTACACTGGTCTTTCTTTATTTGTCATTATTATTCTTTTCAGAAGGTTACCTTAAATTAATAATAACCAAATCATTCAGCTTCTGTGAGTGTAGTGCAGTACTGAATCTGTAATTTGCATGTGTACAAATATTAGCTGCCTAATTTGTTAGACCTGGATAATTCATCTACATTTAACTTTCCATCTTTCCATCAACCTGTTTCACACTGTGGGTGTGGTGGGTATAGTCCTCTCTCTGTTTTTTTCCAGGCAGCAGCAGCAATAAGTCATATTGAATAAGCTAAATCGGCTAATCTAAATGAAAGCATGTCTTGCAATAGATGTGTTGTTTATTTTCATGACTTATTTGCAGAGCACTGATGTTGCTTTGCATCCACAATATTTGTTAAAATACCCTGAAGCCCCCCTTTTGAAATGTGTGGTGTTAGTTTTATCTGGGATTACAAAGGAATTCAGCAGTCTACTTTACATAGCCTGTCATTTAGTTTCTTTCTCTCTTCAATGCTGTCTGTAATGTTTGTAGTTTAACATGTTCCTGTTTTAGTTAGTAAACAGTTAGAATGAATGAAAGTTGAAAATGGAAAGAAACTTGACTGATAAATGCTGTTTTTGCACTGTGTATTTAGGTGGTTTTTAGGGGGGATTTCCTGATTGTTTGAGTCTTGCCTGCAACCTGAGTCATTCATAGTATTTCCTTTGTTAAAAGTGGTTGACATACTTTCTTTCCTCTTGTGTTTATTAGAAAGTATGTCAGGTTGCATAGATGTCTCAAAAAGGTTGCAAAAGATGTATGTTATAATACAGCAGCCATGTGTGAAAGGTTTATTTAAACTTAATTTAAGTTAAACTTTAACTTCACATTAGAAAGTGCAAATTTTAGTTGTTTGGTGAAAAGATCTGTGGGATATATATATTTCCCAATGGAAAAATTATCAGATTATGTCATGGAATCCTGAATGTTGAGGGAAGAGATGGATGGGAAATGACATGTACCCAATAGCTGTCTCCTAACTGTCACTATGTATTACTATATGGATCCAGTTGTAAATGCAGATTACAAATGGATGTATACTTTTCATTATTATTTTTACTTACTTATTAAGGCTGTACAACTTAGGAAAAGGGAACATGTTATCTCTGTATTGTATCAGTTATTTTACTGACATTTGAGCTGTCCTACATCGTATGTAGGCAAAAAAAAAGTGAATCTGGAGTATTTATGAATTACACTGAATATGTGAAAAAGGCTTTATACTTTTCCTCTGTAACCCTTTGCCTCTCTTGTAGACCGAGCCCAGGTCTCCCCGCTGCTTCCAACCACGCACCTGTATTTTTATGTCCCAAATACGGATTGTTAGAATTTGCACAAAAATCTTTTCAAAAGTTTCGATAGTGCAATGGTTGCAAGGATGTATCAGGACAGATCTTTGAATTGTCTGTTTTATTGTTGCACTGATCCTTCCAAAGGATTGACACTCTTTATAGTACGTTTTAGGCTATATCTGTACTATAATCTAATATCAGTTTCAGTATACCTCTTCCAGACTTAATCATGTTACAACTGCTGTACTTCAAAGACACAATTCACCTACATCATGTTTCATCATGTGAAGTGGTTTATTTTTGTTTTCCGTCTCATAGCTATTCACTGTCATTTCTGTTTTGTAATTTTTTTTTCTCTTTTTTAGTTTGCTCTCTCTTTCTGCTCCTTTCTTATATGTGGTGTTCCACTTTGTAGAGTCATAAGACTTGTGCAACTGCTCTGTAATGTGTTGCTCTTTGTCTCTCTCTTTCCTCCTCCTGGTGCAAATGCTGCCTGTCTAAACACCTCTTAATTCAAGAAGAAAGAGGTTGGTGTGAGATTCTACATGGTCCTGCTGTCCGGTAGAAATGGTGTCTCTAATTGCATAATTTATCCAGATGGCCACCATGTGTTTTAGTAGCTATTTCACTAATTCAGACTAACCTTGACAACCTGACTGACCATTGTATAATTGCTGTCAACATTTTTCTATCTGTCCATATATGTCTGCCACTGCCACCCACCGCCATGGGTCTGCTGTTATACATCGTCATAATCTCCATTCTCCTCAGAGAATCTTGACTGTTTTCTTAATTTTTAAATTCTGCATACACTAACAATAATTATTTCATACTGTGCAGAACTTTGTGCAGCTGGATCTCTCTTGTGCTGTTAGGACTGAGGTTCTCTCAGAAAACTCATATATTTGGCTTCTGTTGTGCAGATTTATGAACTAAACTATGCAGATAAAAGAATACTAATACTGATAGTATAAAATTGATCTGCACTTAAATCATTTTAACATATTGATTCACAAATGCTTAGCATGAGAAGGTACAGCTAAAACCACTCATATGTTAAAGACACTATGATTCCCTGTGTTTTTCACTTAAGGGAGGAAGAAGGTTTCTCCAGACAAGATGGTGGAAATGCAGGCAAAGATTGAAGAGGAAAGAAAGGCTCTGGAGGCCAAGTTAGACATGGAAGAGGAGGAGAGGAACAAGGCAAGAGCTGAACTGGAGAAGAGGGAGAAGGACCTGCTTAAAGCCCAGTGAGTCCACAAAAGGAAACAAATTTTTGGATGAAAGCCATGAATGTGCCATGCCCAGTATTGTAAATTAAACATCCTGAAATGTCTTTTTTCATTGTTAGTGGATCTTTCATTAGATATAGAGTTGTCCTGTCCTACTTCCTTTTATTATCTATAATATCAGTTTCATACCCGATCTTCCCCTAATCTATAGGCAGGAGCACCACCTTCTGCTTGAGAAACTGTCTGCGTTGGAGAAGAAGGTAATTGTGGGTGGGGTGGACCTCTTGGCCAAGGCTGAGGAGCAGGAGAAGCTCTTGCAGGAGTCCAACAATGAACTTGAAGAACGTCGCAGGAGAGCAGAGCAGCTGCGGAAGGAACTAGAGGAGAAAGAGGTAAGTATAGATGACAGGTAGCATAGTTAGCATAGTTTTTGCATAATACGAGGAAAAAAAAAAACCTGACTGACTGCTGCTTTACCCAAAAGATCTGCATTCTGCGCTCAGCATGACAAGAAATGAAATGATTACAAGAGTTGGTGCAATATTTACATCATATTTAAAACTGTAACTTAAAATAAGGTGATGTGCCTGTATTAGTGTAAACAACTTCACCTCCACAATTCAAATATTAAAATAGTGCCATCCTGAACCACATATGCAACATCAGCTGTCTAACTGTTCTATGCAGTACAGTGGATTACAGGATATGATATCAGAAACCACAATTCTATGTTAGGGGTTGATATTAGTTTTCTTAGTGTTAGTTTGACTTGCACTGAAATGTTTTTGATTTCTTCCATCATCTAAAGAGGTACTTCAAAGTCAGAACCAAAGACCACCACTTGCTTGCAGGAACTTCCTTCTGCATAAACATCTCCCTCTCTCTTAAAACAGCAAGAACGACTGGACATAGAAGAAAAATACACTAGCCTGCAGGAGGAGGCTCAAGGAAAGACCAAGAAGCTGAAGAAAGTATGGACCATGCTGATGGCTGCCAAATCAGAAGTAAGCATAACAAAAAAGAGTAGCAATGAGTTTGATAATTTAAAAGCCCCTGTCAGGGTGGCATGGTGGTCTGATATGTAGGGACAATCATACAGTGCAGATCAGGACTGTTGGAACACTTCATTACTTTTCAAAAAATAATTAGAATATAAAAATATAAGAATAATATATTTTTTAAATCAGAATTTAAACTGATAATTTTCTTAACTTATGTGAAGAGAGGAAATTGATCCCCTGTTTTGTTTTGTCTGTTAGATGGCAGATCTACAGCAAGAGCACCACAGAGAGATTGAAGGCCTTCTGGAGAACATCCGCCAGCTGAGCCGAGAGCTCAGGCTGCAGATGCTCATTATAGACAACTTTATTCCCCAGGAATACCAGGTGTGTGTGAATGTTTGTGTACTTACAAGTTCTTGGCTAAAAAGCACCAGATGAAGCTGATAAATAATTTAAAAAATAATTCTCAAAGTCTCAAAACAAATATCTGCTATACAAAAACACATTTGCAGCACTCACTGCCTACAGATGGCACAGGTGTCCAAATTACAGAAGATGCTTGTCTTTCTGCTGTTGCACATTGGGTGAACTTGTTGGCATTGCAGCTCTGCAGCTGAATGATATCAGCTGGTTTGCGTTTTTTCTACATCACTGACGATCCGTTCTTTGTGATAATTTCATATTCTCCTACGTTTTCTCCTACGTGTAGGAGATGATAGAGAATTATGTGCACTGGAATGAAGACATTGGAGAATGGCAGCTGGTGAGCTTGCTTAGAATAACTTATGCACAGACTGTGATTTGCACATCCACTAACATCAACTTAAAAATGCAAGCTGAGTTTAGGATTACTTTTCAATATTGAGTGTCTTTATATTGTATTATTTCAGAAATGTGTTGCATACACTGGCAACAATATGAGAAAACAGACCCCTGCTCCAGACAAAAAAGAAAAAGATGTAAGTTTTTGCATAATGGCTGATGTATATTTCAATTTACTGTTTCCTCTTTTACAATTTGTTGTTGACCTCTCTTCTTCTGTCTGTGCTGCTTATAGCCATTTGAGGTGGATCTGTCCCATGTGTATCTGGCCTACACAGAGGAGAGTATGCGGCAGTCACTGATGAAACTAGAGAGGCCAAGAACCTCTAAAAGTAGCAAGAGTGGCCGACCCAAGACAGGGCGAAGGTAATCTACTCTAAACACAACCTGAAGCTGCACATCCTGTTGAGCATTGTGGATAAAATAGTCCACCTTCTCGTTGCTCAGAAAGAAAAATTTTCATCTGTACTTAATTTGGACTAGATCAAATACTTCTGAGTAAACAGATGTGGATATTTAGCCTTAACATCTAATTAGTCTATATATAGTATGTTGATAATGATACATTTGCATGATGCTACTTGCCGTTATCATGATTATGTTATTCTGAGAAATGCGATTGCTAAAAGCTCTCTGAACCTGTTGATAACATTTATCATGCACTCATCTCCACACAGGAAAAGATCTGCAAAGCCAGACGCTGTGATCGAATCCCTTCTGCAGTAAAGGTAGCGTACAGGAGGGCTATGCTTGACTGCAACTTTCATGTTACCTTATGTAAAGAAGTCATTAGTCTAGTCTAAAAGTTACTGTGGGACATTATTCAAAAGATTATCTGAATGCATTATGGTGCAAGACTTTTCAATGTTGCTTAGAAACACATTTCACCCTCTGTCTAAATCCAAATCATTTATCAAAGCACCACCTTCCATAAATGTAATTCACTTGTAACATCAATAGGTTTGAAAATGATCCACAAACTGAAAGAATTTGATTGAATGTGATTAGGTAGTGAAAGTAGGATTGTGCACTTAGGAACTGCATTCATATCTTCTGAAATGTGTTTAGTCAGCATTCAAATATTTTGCAATGAACAGTACACAGGTCAAGTCTTAAAATTCTACTTTGTTGATTTCCTGCTATGTGAGAAACTGACTGATATGAAATGCCCCATGCTGACATTAACATATTGTAAGTGAATTGTTCAAATTGATGGTGCATTTTCTCTTAAACCTAATTTTTCTTATTTGAGCACAAGATTTAGCCTTAGTGTTTCTTCCAACTGAATACATAAAATTATTCATATGGAGAGAAACAAAAGTAAACACTAATGTGGGGGGACAAGGAGAGGAGAGTATGTAGAATCAAGTATGAAGCATAGGGGCGTGCATGCCAGACAGCTCTTATGTTAGTGCCATTTGCTGATTTAAGCAAGTCATCTTTTTATTTTTGTATGTCAGAACACACTGTGTTATATTCAGACACACTATACATACTGTATGCCTTAGTATAATACTGTAGTATGACATTTTTCTGGAGATCATTTAATGTCATGATAATCTGTCGTAGAGACAAACTGGCTTTTGTTTTGTATCATAATGTATGTCAAATGTTTACACCCACCAAACCCCTGAATATTTTATTTATTAAATTATTTTACATGTTTTACCTCACATTCTTGTCCATCTTTCTCTATGTAAATCAGTGATATTTTATAATTGTTTATTGGATCTTTGAAAAAGGTTATAATGAAACATAACAGCCATAAGCAGCTTATAATAACTGCATTTCTGTAAACACAGAAAATAATTGGTCTTAAAAACAGCCTAATGTTGAAAAGTCTTGTTCTTCAGCGTAAAACAACTGTTACTGGTTGACTGAACACCTAAAGCACTTATGAAGAAATCAAGCTCAAGAATGAACTGCTGTCACATGATAATTTATTGATATATAAATATAAATGGTACAAAATATAAAATATAAGAAAATAAATATTCTGTTTTACAATAAATAAAAATAACTTATGTATATTACATGTCTTACAGATGTGTTACATAGTACACGCGTTCCCATCTTTTCTCATTGCTCTCTGGGAACAACTGATGATATCGCAGATTAATGTTTTTATAGTCTCCTGGTTTTTTTCGTCCGACTCACAACTGCTGTTGCAATGCTGAAACAAAATCATATTGATCATTTTAATTCTGCGCACAAAAATCTCCATGATTACAAAATTTGGATAATGCATATCATGCCTAACATTCAAAAGCATATTCAGATATAGAGCAAATGTCTTCTAGAGTCATTGCACATCGTTTCTGAACTTTTGTCAGTAGATTTTGGATTGGTCTAGGAGTAAAAAGCATTTTAAGTTTCTCTTTACCTTATTGTAGTTCTCCACAGCTCGGGTGAGTTTCTTAAATACAGGTTTTATGTCTGCTGTTATGTTATGCAGTGCTTTCTCAACCAAACAGTAGAACTCTGTCTGTGTACAGAAAAACAAGTTAAGTAATGGTATCTAACAAGATGGAGTTAGGTTCAGAGACATCTTAATATTTAATAATTTACAGATTGCATGAAAATGTGAAAATTACAACTGAACAATAATCACAATAAATCTTCCAACATACCACACATATGTTGAAATTTCCCCGTGTATATGTCACATGTTTTTCCAGCTGGAATGACAAGAGAAGACTCATTACATTGTGAAACAACCAACCAAGCCTCTTGTAGTACATCTAGTTATGTAGTTTTCTTACTGATGTGTTGTTTTGAAGACGTAGTGCTTCTTCATGAATTTGAGCCTCGATGTCTTTGATCCCATGGTGTTGTGTTGGTGCTGCGCAGGCCATTCCAATCATCACCATCATTATCATCAGTGCAAAACTTTGAATGTTGAAGTTCTCCATGTCTTTGAAGGAGATTGAGAGGCAGCACTACCAGATTGAGCAGAAAAGTTGAACATCTTTCACACTAGTGTTGCTACTTATAGTGTCATCATGCTGACACTCAGACAGTGACAGACCACAATCTATAGACACGTCAGAGGAAGAAGAAACCAAATATGGATAATGGTGTTACTATCAAATGTTCCACTAGATGCATCATATATTGATAAGCATTTACCTATTAATTCCTTATCAGCAAAGCTCTCACCAAGAAGTCAGTTACCATCTTGTGTTAGTGTCTTATGTAGAAGGTCCTAATATATAAGGATGGAAAGATAGAGCAGAAAACCAGTCATTCAAATTGTATTAACTGTAGTTTTATAATGGCTGGGTCATCACAGTAATGTAATGTTATAGACCTTTTCAGCATCAGACATTTTGACTTGACACAATAGAAAAAAACAGGTGGAGCTGATCAAATAAATAATGACCCCAATTTTATTTAAGTGTGTGACAGTGAGGAAACATGCAACCATGCAGCTCAATAGAAACATCTGTGACTTTCCTGTCATGAAAAAATGACTGGTGTGTAGGCACTGGAAATATTTACAATGTTATCCCACACATTAGGAAAATCTGACAGAGGAATAAAAAATCCTGCTAACTATAGTTTTACACTGGGGAACAGCTGTTCTGTCCCTCTGCCATTCTCAAAAATGGCCTCCATATAAGATTCAAATATAACAAATTAAACATTTATTTTTAATGTTGAAACTGTAATTCTACAAAAGAAAAATATATCAGACTACTTTAAAAAAAAATAAATAAATACATTTGTTAAGACTAACTAATAAAGAATGTAATGAAATTATTACTGCTGACGACTTCCAGTAATAATATCATATCATTTTAGAGACATAACAGCTGAGAAGTACTGAAATGATATTGCAGCATTCTGGATATATGTAGATATAAGTTTAGAACATGTAATTTGGAGTAAAATATGTATATGTACATATCTTATAAATATTCATATGATAAATGTTATGGTATAGCATGTTGCGGCTATGCAGGCACACACACACGTATATATATATAATGTATATATGCAAGTTCATTTAAACAACATACATATACATATGCTATATGCTTATATATGTTTTTCTTATTCATTCCTCAATACAACATGTCCAGCTTTCAAGGAAAGTGGTCTCAGACTTTTGGAAATTACTTTATATATTATCAACATATCCTGACAGGGTTTGGGATGGTAATATATGCATGTAACATGTCTACAATATAAGCATACATATATCAACATACGAAACTTTCATGTTTTTATTTCATGTACATATATTTTATATATTAACATTCAATATGTGGAAATATATCTTACATTTGCATATTGCCCAGTGTGAATGGTGACATGAAAAGCAGACTCTTTTTTAATTTGTTTTATATGATAAAAGTTTTAGCTCAACTTGAGCTCATAGCTTTGCATCTTTGCACTCTTAAACTGTGCTCATCTCCACAGCTTACATTTTGCTAAGTAATACTTTGATATGTAATACTTTGTAATACTCACAGACCTTGAGGGAGAGCCCCATCTTCAGGTAATATTTTGTAACTTCTAGGCTTCACAATATTCACACCAGTGAAGTTTGTTTAAGGAGGAACCTGAAGCCACAGCACAGGGATAGATGCTGAATACAATAATTATTTTCTTTTGTATTGTAAGTAAGTTGTACTGTGAAACTTCAGTGTTTTTGATAAAGGGGTCATTCTACGGAAACATCAAATTTTCTGTCCCTTGACTTTTCACAACTATTGCACTTGCATTTGGAAAACAATTACACCATCTTGAGCCATCAATTTGCTTGTCCCCATGATGATGTATGATGAAGGTGAATGCTGTATTTTCAAGTAAAAAACATCTTTTTTTAACCATTTAAATTGCAATAATTAATGTATAACCATAAAATATACCATATAAATTACATAAAAAAGGAAATACCAAATAAATATGATAAAAAATATAACAAAAGTAGTGGCTCCCAGGAGTCATGTCATGTCATTGTTGTTAACCCATAACAAAACTCTTATTTTGAAATAAAAATATTGTGTTGATGACATCAGTATGTTTCTTCTTATTTTCTTCAGATGATCTGTGAAGAACGGAACATAGCAAACTCACTGTCTCCTTTGAGTCATCATCTTTTGGGTCATACAAGTCATAATCATTTTGTGAAATCATTGGTATGACTTTTCTTTTGGAAATGTCAAAAAGTTGACTAAAAATAGATTCAATTGCATAATTTGGAGAGCATAGTATGACTGACAACATATGGTTTGATGCCCTGTAGCTGCCATTTTTTAAAATGCATTTTTCATGAAATTTGTCACTGGTGTCTTTTTTATAGGTAGCACCAGTGATGATCAATAACACCAGTGACTCCTGATGTATAGATCAACTTTATTCAAAGTTATTACATGAGTTATTTTGCATAGAATGTTATTCAGATTTCATGACTATAACTTTTTCTTCTTGATTTTAATTCTCCTATGGACAGTTACGGCTAAATTCAGTGCAGCTGAGAACAACAACTTTACAGACATAACAGGGAAGCTTATCCTGGAAACATGTAGAAAAGAAAAAGGGCTATGCCAAACAAAAAAGAGGATAGGATCAAGTGATTTAAGTGAAAATGAGAAGACAGCTGAACATAAGGCATAAGTCAATATTGTGACACATTTGACCTTTATCAAAAAATTGTAGCCCTTTCTATCTGCGTGTGTGTGTCCTCAAATCAGCTGTTTCTGTCAGGCTTTTGAGGGTGTTTGATTGTTAATAGTATCATTGAACACCATCACAGTGGGC
This sequence comes from Rachycentron canadum, assembly GCA_038496675.1. NCBI lineage: Eukaryota > Metazoa > Chordata > Actinopteri > Carangiformes > Rachycentridae > Rachycentron > Rachycentron canadum. The sequence goes on from CM076655.1 coordinate 8,014,628, forward strand.
AGTGGTGTGTTGTGCAATATGATAAACCCCAGCATCATCCTGCAGATGGAAGAGTGCACATCAAATCCATGCACCACAACAACAAAGTGAATAAATTCCAACTTAACATCCAACCAAACCCTAGAGATGTTTTTAACTGAGGGACCTAATATAACCTATCCTTATAGTAACATAGTATGACATAAAACAGTGGCAGACAATTGAGGTTTAAACAATGCACTTTGTTGGACCCTCTTAGTTGTGGACTGATGTAGTTAAAATGTTTCTTTTACTAAATGCTTTCACTCATTGCCAGTGAGGTTTTGAATTTATGCCTAATGTAACTGTAATCGTAAATGAGTCACTTGACAATCAAGACTTCAGAAGATTGCATCATTGGTTGTTTGAGTGTTTTTCCAAATATTTTTATTGTTATAGAAAATAAATGAAAATAAATGTTTGTGAAACTGTAACTGTGACCACATGTGATTGACAAGAGATTGAGGAATTTCATAAATACTTTATTTATCCTTTAAATATATAATGTAACACCAGTGACCAAAAAATGTACCTGCAATCTTTAAATATATTTACAAAAGATTAAATAAAAATCATTAAGCTGTCATTTGTGTGTGTTCATACAGCCCATGAGTTAGACATAATGTGATCTAGTTTTTATGTTAATGAAAAAAGAAATCAGACATTTTGCTCCTCCAAAAGTGGATGTTTCTGTAGAGTGATTATCTTCAAAAACACAACTAGTGACTCCAAACCTATTTCAGCTTGAGGCCCCTTTCAAAAGAGTAGATCTGGTTTTGTCTCCCAGCTGCCACGAGTATTTGTGTCCTAGAGTTGGTGCAGAGGTTCCAGGAGTTATTTCTTTTCCAGACTAGTCAAATGGCTTTGTTTGGATACCCGAAGCACAAAGCGCAAAAACACAGGCAAACTTCGTGTTTTCTTCTCTTTTGATGAATCATTATAATTACACCATCGGGATGTTAGTAACTACTAAATTACATAACCGTATAAAAAGCATTTGCATTTCATCCAGGACCAACATATTGATAACCATCCAATGTCATATGAAAAGTCACTGGAGCCATTTTTCTGGTTAATGACCTTTAATAGTGATTCTTTAAGTACATTGTGTTGATATTACTATTATATATTCTTTTATATCATTTTTACAGTAGAAGGATTTTCAATGTAGGACCGTTTTCTGACTCTCTTCTATGTTGTTAAACCGATATGAATATTGCCAGATCATGTGAATAAACTTGTCTATACATCTGGACAACTATGTCCTCCAAACACAGAAAATGTGTACTACAGGTAAAAAACAAACAAACAACCAACAAAACAGCGCGCCATCCTCCGTGTCAACTCATAAGTGAAATGGAAATGCAGCCAGCGGCGTTTCCTTCCCCGGAGAAAATGATTTCCTCGGTTTGACGACGAATCTGTGGTGAACCTGCGCCAAGAGCGGGAGAGCGTCTGACGCGCTCAGCCAATAGGAAAGCGCACAGGATTTAGGCGAGATGCGCCATTTTACTGCGTCCACAGCTATCCGGCAAGATGGTCTCTGTGCTTTGTCTCCCCTGACCGGAGTTGTTTCGGTATTCAGTGGCTTTCCCTGCCTCCGAGCCACCTCAGATCTGTGAGCTGGACTGAACCGTGGCACCTTTTCCAAAAAACACAACCCGTCTCTGTCAGACAAGAAATGACGACGGTGAAAAGAAGGTAGGGGCACACTTAAATCTGTTTGTTTAGACAAGTATCTTTTTTTTCTTTTCTTTTTTTTTTACATTGATTACTGTGTTGCCTTCGCTAGCGGCAAGCCGGGCCATGAGTACCTAAGCTAGTTAGCACGCTAGGCTAGCCGAGTTGTGGCTATTAGTTTTGCAGCCGGCGATATTCAAGTTAGTACACGCGCACATTCAAATGTACACATGCGTATTCGAAGGTGTTTGTCCGCGTGAGCTGAATGGAAAAATGCCCTTGTGCGTAAAGATGCAATCGCTTGCTTTTCTGTTGTAGCTAGCTAAATGTGGCAGGGCTACTTCGGCTGCTGCTGCTAGGAAGTGCCAGGCTGCGGTTAGTGCGCTGTTTCGTGCCGCGATGCCGTCTGAGAGAGAGAAAAGGCCCGTGCATGCATTTCTCGGTGCATGCTCATGCACTGGACCCTGCATGCACTGCCCAGATTGCAAGGTTGCCAGGGCAACGTGGGGCGGTGAGAAGAAGTAGTTCAGCGTTAACGGCTGTAGCCAAACCTGCTAATGCTAGCAAGGCTCAACTTGGTGTCTCAGACAGTCAGGAGTTCCTGTGTTGTCGAAACAGCGGAGGTCTGCGCAGAGGAGAAAAGAGCTGCAGATGCTAAAGTGCGAGGTAGTTGTTGGGCGAGTGGCCTCCGTGTGAGTTTTTCATTTGACACATGGTTTTGGACTTTAATTCAGGCCTGGTTGCTGCTGGCAGGGCTGAGTGAAGGCTGAACACAGCTCTTAGGGATCTAATCAGCACATTATGATGACGCAAAACGGCGAAATAAACAGCGGTGCCTCTGTCACAGTGATATGCTGCAATTAAATGCACACAAAACCGTGCAGGCAATGGGCTGTGCAGACTCAGTTTCTGTATGATAACATATATGCGCAGCTTCTAATGTTTATCAACGAGTTCTCGTTCTCTGTCAAGTCACTTCTTTGTGTTTTTCTTGAAGACTACCAGGAAAAACCTAAACACTGTCCCTAATCTTTGACATTGCCGGTAACTGTCTGTAAAAACATGTCCACTCGCCTCTAATGGCCATAGTTTAACCATAGTTAGTTATATCTTAGATTATATTTTATATCTTGTGAAAATCAAAAATAGACATTAAAAAAAAGATTAAACTTATGAATATTATCTAAGACAAGCCCACATTTGTGGTTTTCATTTTCCCTTCTGCTTTTGCTGTTATCTTCTTTCATTTTAATGGTCTGTTATGTTTGTATTTGTACTTTGCTGTAATTTAAATAGTAAGTTTGTAATTCTTTTTTGGGTTTTTTTTTTTTTTTTTTGTTCTTACATATCAGAGTTGGACCTTGGGAAATAACTTTGTAAATATGTATTTTCTCAAAAGTTCAACTGCTTTCAAATGAATGAAAGACACAAACATAAGCACAGACACAGATGATTTATAGTACCAATTAATAACCAGTGACTGTAGAGTAAAAACACAGCATTGGTTGTTTTTAGTCTTGTATGGTTAAAACAAATGCTTGTAAGTAATGTCATTTTGACTGAATCCAATCTCCAAACACATTTATTTACCAAAATCAAACAAATGTTTAAATGTCTCTCCAGGTAATATGAGTCTAGCTTCTTCTGAATCAAACCTAGACCAAATGGCAGAAAAAGCAGAGGAAGTAAGTACTCAGTTTTTAGCAGTCTAAAAATGTTTTTACCTTTTATGTGTTGACGGTACTAGAAAATTAAACTAGACACATATTCTACTGTGTTCTATGTATTTTGTTCTTAATTGTTTTGGTATTAAAATAAATATTAAATCCCCATCAGCCTGGTAGCTCAACAGAAAATATGAAGGCCTCTTCTTCTCGCAATAAGAGGTGAGCAGTCTTCTTGAATATGTGTTGAATATGTTAAAGTGTTTGCAGTTACATGCTCTCAGAACAGTTCACGGACACAACTTTAAATGCTTAAAAAAAACAAACCTTGTGCCAACATATTTTAGGAAGCCTGCTACTGTAGCTAAGCACACTGGACACAATGAATCTGACGCCTCAGTCGAGAGTGAAAATGAAGGCGCCACTTCTGACAATCCTTCAGACAGTAACACAGGCTGCACATCTAAAGGTATGAACTATGGAGGTAAATGTTTGGTAATCAAGCTATTGTTGATGCTGATTTTGGTAGACATTTTTGCCATGTTTCTTTAGGCACTTTAGTAATGAGGCCAGCTGGAAATGAAAACAAAGGCGCCATGAAGCTTAGAGTGGATTTCAAACAGAAACATACAGGCAAGTTGTTTTCCATATTTGGAAACTATATGTGTGTACACCATTGTTCACAAGTGAGCTTGCATAGAATGTGGATTTGTAGTCCAATTAATAATTTAGTGAGTGAGGAAAAAGTGAAGATAGACAGTGACAGTTCCTGATTTCTTAACTTGTCTGTATAATAGATGATACCTTGCAGAAGAAGGTAAGCTGTACTGCTTGTGGAAAACAAGTAAACCAGTTTCAGCGCAACTCTGTGTATGAACATCCTGTTCTCAAAGTACTTATTTGCAAGGTAAGCAAGTCCCAACATTACACACATGTTTCTAGCCATTACAGTAAAATTGACCATTACATTTTTCAGTCTCTCCATTCTTTATGTATTATTGATTATTTCCTCTTCCTCTAGTCATGCTACAAGTATTACACAAGTGATGACATCAGCAGAGACTCTGATGGTATGGATGAGCAGTGCAGGTAAGAATACATATGGTTTATTTTTTTATAGTGACAGAAGGATACACAATAAGATATGAATTCATGGTAGTTTTGACTGGGCATCTAATTAAAACATTAAATTACGTGGATTTGATGTTTATTTAATGCCCTAAAACTTTTCCTCCCCAGGTGGTGTGCTGAAGGGGGCAAACTTATCTGCTGTGACTATTGCAACAACGCCTTCTGCAAGAAGTGCATTCTACGCAACCTGGGCAGAAAGGAGCTGTCGGTCATTACTGATGAGAACTCAAAATGGCACTGCTATGTCTGCAGGTCGGAGCCCCTCCAAGACCTGGTCTCCAAATGCCACCGCATCATGGAAAAACAAGAATGTGTCCAACTCAAGCAACCAAAAGCAGAGAAAGCAGATAAAAGGGATAAATCAGATGACCGTGAGAGCAAGAGACACAAGAACAAAGCAGTCAAAGAGCACACAACAGTTGTCAATGGAAAAGAACACAGCGAAGGCTCAGGCACCATGACGTTTTCCTATAGAAAACTGCAGGTACCCAAAGAACTCATAAAGAAAACTAAAAAGCTTGTTGAAACTACAACGGGTCTCAACAATACATTCATCCAGTTCATACAGCAAGCATCTGATGAGCAGGAAGATAAATCCATCAGGTGTCGGCATTTGAAAGCCTTCAAGGCTGTGCTTGCTGATTTGAAGAAAGCCCATGGTGCTTTGGAGGAGGCGTTGGAACCTGAGTTCAAAAACATGGAGTTACAGAATGGTAATGAAGGGCGACATATTGTAAGAAAGACAACTAGTGTAGTTGCCTCAATAGAAAATGACCACATGGATACTGTGGCAGATGCAGTTGATGTGGCTGATGCAGCTGAGGAGCACGAGCAGAAAGAGGAGAAACCGCAGCAAGAAGAGCGTGAGCAGAAAGAGCAGCGCGAGAAACATAAGCAGAAAGAGGAGCATGGGGGGGACGAGGAGCATGAAGATGATGAGGAGCATGAAGACGATGAGGAGCATGACAAACATGAGGAGGACGAGGAGCATGAAGAGTGCGAGCAGCAGAATAGTGAGCAAGAGATGGACAATGATCAAGTTTCAAATGAGATTGAAATGAAAGACAGCCAAACAGAAATTGATGTAACCAAAAAGACAATTAAAACTGAGGTCTGTGACGATGAGCTTGTATCAGCAGGTGAAATGTCTTTAGATCATGACATCATGTCTGTGCCACCTTCGGTACCTGAAGAGCTTTTTCAAATGGTGGAGAGTCTTGCAGAATCCACCATGCTATCACAGCCTGACACAGATATGGTCACAGACACTGATGCAAAATCTAATGGAAACTCAACTGACTCTCAACCCCCCCAGCCCAAGGTGAAGAACCTCATAGTCAAACTGACTCCTGTGCCAGTTGTTACAACATGTGGGTCAAGGTCCTCCAGGTCCAAAAACAGAGAAAATGATGGCGAGAAGGAGAAAAAGTGTAAAGACGAAAGTGAGGTGGAGAAAGATGATGATGATGATGATGCTGCCGATACAGTAGAGGGGACAGACAGCCCGCCACCCAGCCGCCGCTCAAGTAGAGTGAAAACTACCCCCTTGAGGAAGCAGGCTGAGAACAAGGGCAACGAAGAGTCTTCTGAATCAGAGTCAGAGGAAGATAGTAAGGGCAATGCTAAATCCACCAAGAAATCCAGTAAAGCCAAAAAAGCGGATGGGAAGCAGACCAAGGCTTCAGAGAAAAAGGCAGTGGACTCTGACTCAGATGAAGTTCCTAACATACTGTTAGAAAAAGCTGCAGAGGCCCACAGCACAGATGAGGAGCTGGGAAGCACAAGTGCTAAAAAGTGTTTATTCAAATTAAACAACACCTCCCCGCAGGAAACAGGTAAAGCATCCAAACGTAAAAGGAAGTCTGAAAGCTCAGATTCAGACATGGAGAATAAAAGTAGAAAGACTTCCAAGAAGAAGAAACAAAATAGCTCTGACTCCTCCAACTCTGACTATGACCAGGAGAAGGAGACAAAGAGTAAAGTGGGTACAGCAAAGAGGAGATCTAGCCGTGTGAAGAAACAAGGTGAAGCAAAAGAGGAAGACAAAAACTCGCCCGAGAGGAAGGCAGCTGATCGGAAAAGGTCTTATGAAAAGAAACGAAAGGGAAAGAACGCCAAAGCAGCCTCCAAACTGCAGTCATCGTCTTCCAGTGAGGATGAGGATGAGCAACAGGCTGAAGGTGACTCAGGTGATGACAGCGATGAGCAAAAGATCAAACCCATCGTGGAAGATAATGTGGTGGGAGGAAGTGGACCATTCCATCAGTCCTCAGGTAATTTAGTGTTAAGTGGTGTTCAGCTCAGCATCTGGCTAACTATCACACCGCTTAGCAAACTGGACTTTTCATTTCATATGCTATAGGAAAAGGTTGACATTTTGAGAGAGTTAAAATAGGAAGATTAAAACCAGTCTCAAATCTGTATCACAAATATTGAGCTGGACCATCAGCTGTTTAGCTTAGCAAAAAATGTTGGAATGTTCTTTGTTGTGTTGTTATGTTGGACCTGTGCTCTTCCAATAATAGGTGTGTTATTTTGTTGTGTAGGAGACGAAGAAGATGTCAAAGAAGTCTCTCGGGTTTGTGAGGATGATGATGATGATGATGATGATCCTGAAAACAGGTACTTAAATAAGTTGTAAAGATCATTCCGACTGGGGGTAAAGACAGTCAAGTGTTATTCATCTTTCAAGGGAAACAAGGGAACATCAGTTTTACTATATGCTAGTTTTTACAAAAAAAAAAGATTATTATGATTAATAATGATAATGATTAGATTTATCACAAAAAAATATTTTAAACAAACATATTAGCTGGGCCCAGATAGCAATACTCAGCTGCTCAGTCTGGTCCTCACTGTAATTTTCATAGCATACTGTACTTCATGCAGGGCAGCATTTCACTCACATCTATATTTTTTTGACTGAAAGTGCGCAAAATAATGTTATGATCATCAGAAATGTATTTCTACTGGCTACTTGTACTTCAATTAGTTATCCATTCTGTGTTTTTCCCCAACATTAAACAAATTTTGTACAGGCAGCTTAGTAGCTTTTTATTATTTGACTGATATGAATACATCATATTTGATCTGTGTTTGTATTGTTTCTTTTCCCCTGAAGGATTGCAAAGAAAATGCTTCTTGCCCAAATAAAGTCCAGTTATTCTTCAGGAGCAGAGAGCTCCTCTGATAATGAAGGAGCAGAGCAGGACAAAAAGTCATCTCCTAAAGTTAAAAAAGAGGAGGATGAAGAAGAAGAAGAGCAGCAAGGTAAGAAGCATTTACCAAATATATCAATAACTCTCTTATTCCATATCATCCCAAATGTTTTGTCTCTCTCCTCGAAGATGATGATGATTCAGAAGATTCAGGCTCTGATGTTGAAGTGAAGAAACGTGGCCGACGCCACAAACTGCTTCGTCATAAACTCTCTCTGAGTGAGGGTGAATCAGGAGAGGAGAAAGCTTCCAGTAAAGAGAAGAAGAACAAAGGGGGCAAAAAGAAGTCTGGGCGAAAAGGTTGGTTCCAAATGTTTTTTAATTTGCTCTGTGTCATGTCGAACTACATGGGTACAAGTATTCTGAGCTCTGTGAGACTGAACCAAAATGACTTTTGGTTCCTTGCTAGTTGAAAGCGATGACTCTGCAGACTCGGACTTTGAGAAGTCAGATGCAGAGTCCAGTGCAGAGTCGGGGATAAGTGAGGAAGTCAGTGAATCAGATGACGATGGGAAACGTCGAAAGACGAGGTTAGAAAAGAAAACTCTATTCAGTCAATTGTGGTAATATTTCACTGCCACTCAAGTAAGAGTGACCTCCTGCTTTTGCTTGTTTCTAGATCTTCAAAGAAGAAGGATGAGGAGAAACAGAGAAGTTACAAGCAGAAGAAGAAGCGACGCAGGATCAAAGTTCAGGATTCCTCTTCCAGTAATGAGAAGGTGTTTGGAATGCACTATACTTCACAGTCTTGAACTGTCCCAAAGTCCCCCCCTTTTTTCATGGCAGGATTTGCTAGGTGGAGAAGATGGACCCAAATAGCATTTACTAGTCAAGTCATGCATGACACATAAAATGTTATTTGAACTTACCCCTGGAGTGTGTTGTGAGGATTATTGAGGGCACAAATTAATCATAGGCTTGGTTGGCTACTGATCATAGGAAGTGAGTTTTTCTTCCTAAGGGCTGGAGATCAGAGGAGCTGAATTTAATGTTCATTTGCACAGAGTGGAGAGGAAGATGGTGAGGAGCAAGATGGAGATGGACGCAAAGGACGCAAAAAGATCCGCAAAATCCTGAAGGACGACAAGCTGCGGACAGAGACAAGAGATGCTCTAAAAGAAGAGGAGGAGAGGAGGAAACGTATAGCTGAGAGAGAGGCACTCAGGGAGAAACTACGGGAGGTAAAGGTCTGCTCTCAATCTGAAGTACTGACTCTAGGTTGAAAGCTCTGGGCCGTTGAATTCAGTGGCGTTGAGTAATCTCCTGAATAAACTGCCTGCAAAGTAAAAATGTTGAAGACCCCTGAGTACTCTGATACAAGTTCAGGAATTTCTCCTGGGTTTTTAGAGGAGGCAATGTGTAGAACTGTGCGGTGTAGATTAGAGCTGCAACAATTGTCTATTGACTGAACTTTAACCTACAACAATAAATAATTAATTGCATTAAAAGCTTTTTTTTATGCTAATTGTAAATCAGTTTCTCAGATGAGAAATAGCTGTCTTTGCTTTGTGATAGTAAACTACATGTTTTCGCAATACTGAGCGTTCTAAATCAAGTTTAAGATGGCAATGACAATTGTGAAAATGTCTCCCCCATTATTTATATACAACATGATTAATTGAAAAAATAACCAGACAAATAATCAAAATAAAAAAAGTGTACCAGTGGTAGCCATAAGATCCAACCACTGTGAGTAAGGGAGATTGACATTGTTCAACAAGAATCCACTCTAGTCATGAATCTACTCAAGGCTTTGCTTTCAGTAAGTCAAGGTCCACAATCTAGACAGCAGGACTGGTATGAATCTGTGATTAGAGCCCATTGTCTAAATCCTATAGTCAGTATGTGTATGATAGCTCTGGATAAGCTTGGCGCAATTTTAAAATAACATTATTTTTTACCAAAATATTAAATTTTTTAGAAGAGTATATCTGTAACTCTCAATTGTTTGCCAAGTAGAGAGAATGAAGTGCGTAATGTATTTGGATTGATTTTCTACAGTAACACGGCAGCAATAGCTTCCATTTAGTTTTCTTTACCATAAATCCAGATATAGAAACTTATCTGGACAGGCAGATGAGCATTATAGCACATGACAAAACTGAGAGTACCCCTGCTGCGTATACCAAAGTATTAAATAGTTAAAAATCCTGTTCATTTATTTAGGATTTGTTTTGGTCAAAGGCCAATGAATTAATGCCAAAAACAGATTTTTAAAAAATTATTATTATTAATTTATTATTATTATTTTTAATTATTTTTTGCTAATTAAACTATAATCGAAAAAACAGGCATCTGACTTAAGTTGTTAAAAGTATTTCTTGCGTCTTTCTCCTCTTCTTTAGGTGATTGTGGTGGAGGAGTCTTCCCAGGTGACGTGCCCCATTACCACCAAGCTGGTGCTGGATGAAGATGAAGAGACCAAGGAGCCAATTGTGCAGGTGCACAGGAACCTGGTCACAAAGCTCAAACCTCACCAGGTTGACGGTAAGGACAAATTGAATTCAGTCCTTAGAAACGTTTGTCCTGTACAGTAATAATAGCCAAGACAAATATGTATATTTCACATTGAGATGCTCTGGACTAATCCTGGTGCCTCTTTTTTTGTGCTTTGTTTCAGGGGTGCAGTTCATGTGGGACTGTTGCTGTGAATCTGTGAAGAAGATCGAGAAGTCTGCTGGCTCTGGCTGTATCCTCGCTCACTGCATGGGCCTGGGAAAAACTCTACAGGTAAGGAGGAGTGAACAAGATGCTTCTGTGGGTAAAAATTACACTAGCTAACACACAGCTCTACAATATGAAATTAAGGACACTGAAGTTGTGATTCATGTCTGTGATACAAAACCCTCACAGCCAACATGTGTCTAAATACATGGTTTTGTTATTTTGACATAAATCAAACAAAACGAGTGCCTTCACTGTCTGGTATGGTTTGGAAGAAGTGTTAAGTCTAAATATTAGTTACTCATGTTGAGAGCTTTTACTTTCTGTCACTGTCTTGTGAAATGTGAGAACTTAAGGTGGAGCCTCTCTAACTCTTGAGTGAATCACTCACTATCTGCTAAGTTGTGTGGTATCTGATTGTTTAATTGAAGTACTCTTTTTGCCCTGTAGGTGGTGACATTCCTTCATACTTTGCTGCTTTGTGAGCAGCTTGACTTCACAACAGCCCTGGTGGTTTGTCCCCTCAACACTGTCCTGAATTGGCTCAACGAGTTTGAGAAGTGGCAACAAGGAATGAAAGATGATGAGAGTTTAGAGGTGAAGAGATGCTATTGTAATATTTTGTTGTTTTTACTATTCAACAGTGGTGTGGAATTTGTTTTTGTGTGTGCGTGCACATGCACGCATTTGCAAAAATGTCTTGAAAAAATATTATTTGCTGTGTTTTACAGGTGACAGAGCTGGCTACAGTAAAGAGGCCACAGGAGCGAGCGTATGCCCTTCAACGATGGCAAGAGATGGGCGGCATTATGATCATTGGCTATGAGATGTACCGAAACCTGACACAGGGCAGGAACATCAAGAGCAAGAAGCTCAAGGAGACCTTCCAGAAGACACTGGTAGATCCAGGTGTGGTGCTGCATGATGCTGCTATTTGTTAAAACTACATGTTAAAGTGTCAAAATGATTTGAAGTCTTTTTCTCCTTGTTCTCTGAAAGATCTCTTGTGGCAGAGTGACCTCAGTCGCATGTGAATTAATATAACATTTAAAGACTCCAAGGTGATGATAATTGTAGTTTGCCAGCTTGTTGGTTCACTTGTGGGTCGAGGTAGGAGGTAGAGTGGGTGATCCACTACTCAGAAGGTTGGTGAGAGGAGGTGGTAGTGGGGACTTGAAATGTCCTTGAGAAACATACTGATAATGACTGTCAATACGTGAGTGTGATGTGTGTATGGGTGATTGAATGGATGAATGTAGCAAGTATTGTAAAGTGTTTTCAGTAGTAACACTAGAGCAATGCTATGTGTTTGGTGTCCATTAACCATACAAAATAGTGCAAGGAAGGGTGATGGTCAGCTCTGATAGAGGTGTCAAACCTTTTTTCAAGTGAGGATTTATTAAAGCAAACCCCAAAGAATCATGACAGATCAATTTTCAAAAGCATACTCTTGAAAATTCACTGACACCCACTATAGATTAATGTATAATGTAATGTGTCAGTGCTAATGACTGTACTTGGATGTCAGTTTAGGAGTGAGATTTGTGCAGTGTTAGATATTGGCCATGGAAATTGCGTGAATCTTGAAAGGGTGTATAAGAAATCCATCTCAAATGTCAGCCTTCTGTTGTTAACACCAGTTACTAATTCATACCGTTGTGACTGTAAAAGCGAGCCCAAGGAATATATGATGAATTACCTTTTTTCAAATGTGTTTCCAGCTGTTCTCCCTCTCGTTGTTAAACCTTTTTGTCCTCATCCACTTACACCAGGTCCAGACATGGTGATCTGTGATGAAGGCCACATACTGAAGAACGAGGCCTCTGCAGTATCCAGAGCGATGAATAATATCAGGACGAGGAGGCGGGTTGTGCTTACTGGAACACCATTGCAAAACAACCTTGTTGAATGTGAGACTGCCTGGTTGCAATCCTTATCAAAAATAGATAGTCAGGTTTCATTTAGATTTCTTAGATATATCTACAACCAGATCTTGGTATGAAAACTTATCTGTCTCTTTACCAGACCACTGCATGGTGAACTTCATCAAGGAAAACCTACTTGGGTCAATTAAGGAGTTCAGGAACCGCTTCATTAACCCTATCCAGAATGGTCAGTGTGCCGACTCCACGCCACATGATGTCCGAATCATGAAGAAGAGGGCTCACATCCTCTATGAGATGTTGGCTGGCTGTGTTCAGGTAAAAAAAAAATAAATAAATTTTTTTTTTTTTTTTTGATTACCTTCACGTTGTCTAATGTGACTGAATTTATTTCTGCTCCCCACAGAGGAAGGATTACACAGCGCTCACCAAGTTTCTTCCTCCAAAACACGAATATGTGTTGTCAATTAGAGTGACTCCAATCCAATGTAAACTCTACAGATACTATCTGGAACACTTCACAGGTGAGAACCATGTTCTAATCTTTGTTTTTAATTATTTTTTTGTTGCACAGTAGAAGAGCTGCACCACTTGATTGTTTGGTCCAAACAATTATGATCTTTTGGGGTGTTAGGAGCAGCAGAGCCTCTAGGGGCTGCTAGCAAAGCTTTCACAGATTCAGGTCTGATTGCCCAGACAGGGCTTTAGCCTAGACTTAAACTAAAACAAAATTCAACAGAAAATTCCACTGGAAAACATGCGTAGGCTAGGACAAGGCTAAATCCTACTCCAGGACTCTTGTTTCTCTTAAAATTGCTCTCTTGACTGAATGTCAGACAAGGTTTTTAGATAAATGGAAAGCCTTTCTGGTCTCTCACTTTTTCTTGCAGTATTAAGTCGTTTAGTGGACTTTTCTCTGAATGTGGCCTACGACGTGTGTGTGTGTGAGTGTGAGAGTGGCAGCTGGCAGAGTGCCGCAGGCAGGGTTTAAGCCCAGTTTCCCACGTCTCCCTAATGAAGAGCTCTGGGAGAGAGGGAACAGAGGGTGGGGGGTATAAGGGGAGGGGGAAATAGGGGCATAAAGCAAAGGGAAAGAAATTCTGAGGCTGGAGGGGCCAGAAGTTTTACACCAAAAGCGAAAACAAAGAACAGGAGAGCTGGTATGTAAGAGGTGGAGTGCGGGGGGGGGGGGCATTGGTGGTATGTGCTGTAGCTCATTAGGCTGGGTTGTCCACAGGGCACATTGCTGATGTTGTAACTGTGGATCTCCACAGTGGTGTGTTGGGACCACCAGTCAGTCTACAGGGTGTGAATGGTCACCGATGTTCCCTCATTTTGCTGCCACTAATGTAAAATTTGCAATAACCTCTACTTCTGCTGTCCCAGCCTATCACTATATGTTTACAAAGGTTGGAGGCAAATTAAGATGCTGCCTACATACATAAAGCTTTCCTCTCAGCTTGTTCATAATGATGAAGGATGCTAATTGCCATTATAATTGCAAAAGTTTTGACTACACTCACAGTGGTGCGGCCACAGAAGTAATCGCCATTGCCATTGTGTTGTCCGCCCTGTGTGCGTCTCAGAGAAGGACATAAGGACATCAAATCACAGTTGGGAACATTAGGCATCTGTCCCTTGAAAATCTTGTAATGACATGGCACATTTAAGTCAGTCTTGATGTGACTGTGTTTATTGCACATGTTCAACTCGAATAATAATACGATTTATCTGTCAGCACTACTTTTGACCTCCCGGGGTCAGTGCAGACCAATTTACAGACCAGGTGCAATATTAACATTGGTATCCCTTTACTCTGTTTTGTCCATAGTCAGGTGGTTAGGGGTAGAGAGTTTTGTTGCACTATATTTTCCACGCTCGTCGGTATGTATGAAGGGATTAAGGGCACGCTGTCAAATACATAATGCAAACACACATCCATCTTCCTCCTCACACTCTTTCCCTTGTGTGCAGGTGTGGGGAATGCTTTGGAGGGGGGCCGGGGCCGTGCAGGGACCAAACTCTTCCAGGATTTCCAGATGCTCAGCAGAATCTGGACCCATCCCTGGTGCCTTCAGCTGGACTACATCAGTAAAGAAAACAGGGTAAGGCTGTGGAAGACGAGACTAAACCACACTGAACATTAACTTAAAAACTGAATACATTAGCACAAATCGCACACGCTGAGAAGAAACAATAGAAACACAGTGCTGACAGGTGATGTACCAGGGGAGAACAACACACATATTGCCACTATGGCAGAATTTTTCCCTTATGCATCATTTCTGCTATCCACCATCCAGCTCTTTGTACTTGCTTGACCTATATCGCCACTCAGTGGAGTCTCACACTAGTGCGCTTTCTTGCAGGGTTTCTTTGACGAGGACAGTATGGATGAGTTCATTGCCTCAGAAACAGAAGAATCCTCAATGAGCTTGACCTCCGAGGATGAGAAGATGAAAAAGTAAAATCAGATTCACTTAAATTTTTCTTTGTGCATTTAGGCAGAGATGACCTCATTGAACTGCCCTTCTCTGTTTCATCTGTTACTCTTGTTGACCCCATCTCTTCCACTGTTCCTCTTCTCTAATAGGAAAAAGAAGCAAGGGAAGGGAAAAAAGAAGGGATCTGATGACTCTGACAGTGATGATGTGGAGGTCATCAAGGAGTGGAATACCAGCTCTCGGGGCCGAAATGGAGAGGGCAGAAACAGAGCTGAGCCTGTTGAAGAACGTAAGTCTGGTGAATTTACTACATTCAGGACCAGAGTTGTATGTATGTGACCTTCCTTTGCAAAACGTGATGTTTTGATTTACCACTTATTTGCATGTTTAAGGGTTTGTAGCGTTGCACAAACCTTCTTTGAATCATACAAGTTCAACTTTTAGTTCTTGATTTACTTTTATTGATTGAGCCTGGAAGCCAGAAATTTAATTATATGGTGGTAACATAGGTCACGTAATTACAAATGTCATTGTACTACTACATTTATAATGTTCAGGAAAAATTGTAAAGCTGGTATCATAATTAAATGCATGAATAAACTGGCCCACAAGTAAACAAATAAACATATGAAAAACGTAATAAATATTTAATGATATTCTTTCTTTGGTAAGGAACATCTGCACATATTGCAGCTGGAGCAGGAAAAACACATTGAAGCTCAGTGTTGATGAAACCTGATGTCTTTGCCAAAACTTCTGGGACTTCACTGACTGCATACAGACTAACCTGTTTGTATCACAAACAGCTCGGCCTGCTGCCTCGGCACCAGGGAGTCCCACTGCTGACTGGCACAGGGAATTTGTCACTGACGCTGACGCTGAGATCCTGGAGCACTCTGGAAAGATGGTTCTCCTCTTTGAGATCCTGCGCATGGCAGAGGAAGTGGAAGATAAAGTGTAAGTTTGTCTATTTTTTCTTTTATTTTTTCTGTTAATTACATGGTTTTCAGTGTGACTTAAAAGTGTTTGGATTAATCACAGAGTGACACATGGCTGTAGAAAAATGATACTTGTGTAACTTGTGTCCTCATGTGTCCTCAGGTTGGTGTTCAGTCAGTCTCTCATCTCTCTGGACCTAATTGAGGATTTCCTTGAACTGGCTTGCCGAGCTAAAGATGAGGAAAAAATTTCTCCATACAAAGGTACATTTTTAGTGTACAAAGGTGCACTAAAATGTTTTTTTAGATTTCACTCTAATCAGTTGACATCTGTCTGTTATGATTAGACAGATCCCTCTGCATTTGAAAGGATGCACTTGGTTTCATGATGTCCTACAATCACCAAGCAATGTTTAATGTTTTAAGCCAGCTGTTGACTTATGCAGCTCAAGGAGCCCAGTTCTCTGTCCCGAGGTTCATTTTTGTGGTTTTTACACTGTCATGTTCCCATAGTTTTTGAGAGGGCTGAAGTATTTTCATATGGAGATGCTTGCTTCACACTCGTAAGACAGCCCACATGCAACATGTATTCTGGTAATCGCTGGCTTACTTATTATCCTTAAACACACACAGACACACACATACACACCGCCACTGGTGTAAGGTCATGTTCCTAATTAAACTTCAGCAGCTGTTTTTACTTTCATTTTGAAAATGATTAGACCTTGACTTTTTATTCCACAAAAAATGTTTGCTCAAGGGTTTGTAATTTGTAATGAAAAGATCACAGTGCTGTAATTGGAAACATACTGAAATGTTGGTTATGAAGGCTGGTAGGGGGGTCGGCCATCTTGAAGACTAAACACGACTGGCCTTTAACCAACACAGCCATCTATGTGGTGTCTGCTAATATCCAAACTAAGACCTTGTCAAGGAAAGAGACTGACTGATAGTGACAGATGTGTCTTTGAAAGCTTTATTGAGCATAGATGGTGATGTTGAGTCGTTAAAGTGGATTTTATAGCTGTCATGTTTCTGTGAAGGTGAAGGCAAGTGGTTCAGGAATATAGACTACTATCGTCTGGATGGCTCCACTAACGCCACTACAAGAAAGAAGTGGGCTGAGGACTTTAATGACACCAGTAACACAAGGTAATGTGACAACACAGAACAATAATATCACTTGAAACTATAAAAACAATACTTCAATTTAAAGTGTATCTTAAAGCAAACACTTAACAGTTTTTCTTCCTCTCTTATACTCTTCCAGAGGTCGTTTGTTTCTCATCTCAACACGAGCTGGCTCCCTTGGTATCAACCTTGTGGCAGCAAACCGGGTGATCATCTTTGATGCGTCCTGGAACCCTTCCTACGACATCCAGAGTATCTTCAGAGTGTACCGCTTTGGCCAGCTAAAGACTGTCTATGTCTACAGATTCCTTGCCCAGGTGAATTTGACAGGCCGTTCTGTTTAGATTTGTGTTGATTCTCATAATCCCCAAGTGTGCATATAGAGGACCCTTGCTGCTTTCTTGGCCTTCTCATCATTTCAGTATCTTCTTTCAGGGTACAATGGAGGAGAAGATTTATGAGCGGCAAGTAACCAAACAGTCTTTGTCATTCCGGGTGGTGGACCAGCAGCAGATTGAGAGGCACTTTACAATGAATGAGTTGGCTGAGCTCTACACTTTTGAACCAGACTTGCTGGATGATCCCTCAGAGAAGAAAAGCAAGAAAGCCACACCCATGCTCCCTAAGGTAAACATGCATATGTGTATGCTAATTATGTATTCAGACTGGGTAAAATATGTTTTGATACTGGCCTAGGCATCTTTTTAGGAATTAAATTTAGGATAAATCAGACGTGTAATTGGTCTTTGACGAACCACTGATGGAGATTTCATGGTTTTCTTTAGACTAATCCCCAAAGGAAATGCAGAAAAGCAAGCTGAAACCTATTAACAGTAGTAAAATAGTCTTTTATCCTTCAACAAACATGGCACAGAATGCCATTTTAAATGCCAAACCTGTTTTTCCAAACTTGCACCAAGTAGTGTGTTCTTTCTTTTGAAGTTTAGCACTTCAGTGATAAACTGTTATTTAAACCCAATGCCAGCTTGTATCCTGTTTGGCCTTTCTGGGATCTTTCTGTTTCTTCTCGTTTCCTTTCATAATCCTGCACTCAACTCTTCTGTGCTTAATGCAGGTGCTGTGTCACTATTTGGGCCCCCTGGGGTTTAATAAGAACACACATCCCTTACATGGGCCATCCAACCCTGCACAGCTGCACAGATTTGTCTGTTTACTGCTATTTACTAAATAGTCTTCTTATTGCAACATTGCTGCTGCCCCGCTATAAACCTGCACTCCTTTTTTTATGTTTTCATTCATTCCTTTGCTTCTCTGGTGATCTTTGAATTACTCCCATCCCTTCCTACTTTACTTTGCAGTCTTGGGGTTTAGTCACATCTTCTTAAGTGGTTTTACCTCTGTGTTTTGTTTTGACCTGGGTTACTCTGCAGAAATCTGTAAATAGAATGGATGAATACTGTATATCCAACCTGGGTGCTTTTTCAATAGACAGTTGAGGTCTTTTGCTGCACCTTGATGGAAAATCTGTTTCACTTACATTGTCAAAAGATCTTTATTGCTATTCCCTTCATCAGCATTAACAGGTAGGAGCACTGTGCGAATCCACTCAGCCACCAGCTGATATCATCGCTCTCACCTTCTGTATTCCTCTTAAGCAGGAAAGCCAACTTAGAGCGCAGCGGTGCACAGTTGGAGATTTGAAGAGGAAAGATGTGTTCATTGAGTTGCGGCATGTTAGATGTGTATGATCTTTAATGAGCCCAGTGACATTTATGTGACACAGTATTAAAGACGGAGAGGCTGACAAGCTCTTTCACAAGCTGACCTGTTTTGGCCAGAGGGTTAACTATGATGTGGCAGCGGGACTGCAGTATTATGGAAGGAATTTGCCGTCTGGAATGATGTGAAGATGAGTCAGACACCATCTATCACTTTCGGCCAACAACGCTCTGCACAGGAGAGAATGATTCGAGCCACAGTAGAAAGAGGCTTTTCGTTCTTAGCTCTTCAGACTGGGAAGTGTTGTTTTCTCAACCAGACAGGGCATATTGCTTTAAAACCTGGGACACATGTTACAGAAGCAGTAGCTGATAATTTTGCTTAAGAAGCTGAGTTATACTTATTTTTGTCTAATCTTTCTTCTTATGTAAAGGGGAAAGAATTGATTGCTCCTCCTTTCCTGCTTCATGTCCTGTACTTGCTTATATCCTGCCACTGTCATTACTACACCACCCTCACCTCTTATCCTACCTTCATTTTCACTCCCTCTCAACCCTGTTAGTGCTGATTTCCCCATTCTCTTCCCCTGTCCATCATTACCCCACCCCTGCTTCTCCCAGTCATCCTCACAACCATCTGTTGCCCTGACTCGCCTCTCTGCCTCCAAATGTTCAAAGCGAGCTCAGTAAAGTTGTTTTTATTTTTCTCCCTCTGGCTTCCACTGCGTGATGAAGGGTCATTATTTAAACCCCCTCTTTTCAAGATGTTCCTCTGCTCTTCTGAGAAACTAATTGGAGACAAAGGAAGCAGGCGCACTTCCCCCTAATGACAAAGAAGGTCCTCACAACCCAGACATAAGATTTTGACTCACTACCCACCCATACCTATTTCCTGTCCATCAGACTCGTTTGCTCCATCTGCCATGTGGTCACTTGCACAAAGGGCAGTGTGTGTGGTTAGATAGAAATTTTCATACAACACTGTAGTGTACCCTGCACATGCTGCTGCATTGTATACTACTGGTCAGGCTGGCAGTCTGTGGGCATACCTCACTGTATGTGTTCTCAGCAGGTGACTGCTGCAGCGGTCATTAGGCTCTGTCAGGTACACTGAACGGCTGTGGGCAGGCTGCACTCGAACCACAGCATAGACAGGAGCAGACTGTAGTAATAAGCCAAAACATGTTTGTCTCATTAGGGGTAGGAAGTCACTCTGACCTTAAAGGAAAATTCCCCCCTTGAACACCCTTTCACCATTATATGTCATCAGTCAGCGATGATCAGTGGATTCCATGACTTATTTTGTAATAGAAGTGTTGTGACCCAGCCTCAAACTACCAAGTGGTTTTTCACATTTCACAGAATGCTCTTCACTTAGTTTCAGAAACATGCCCGAGCTTGGTGCAGTGCAGGTGGAGAGAGCACTGATGACGGTAACAAAAAGACGCCACCTAGGTGCAGGTGAGAAAAAGCTCCAGGCCTCCTTTGCTGCATTCACTCTGTTGGGACTAATGTCTGTGGAGATGTCGGTGACTCATGTCTCTGTATGGTGGTTAAACATCAACATACAAACAAATGTATTTTTGCATGAAAATTTAAGTTAGCACCAGATAATTAAATGCACTTAGAAATGGCCAGAAGACTGAGAATCACATGACATCAGTTTAATGACCTAAATTTTCCTTCAGAATTGTTGATCGAGCTGCTTCAACAGACAGTTGCATTAGCACCAGCCCAGACCAGCACAAGATTTGTGTTGGTCAAACGAGTGTAACTGACTCCTCGAGAATCTTTCCTGACCTTCTCACTCAAACTGGCTAGGTCTTACAGTGAGCTTTAGTAAAAATACACCCCCTACTAATGCTAGCTGAGGCTTGCTTATATTGGAATGTGGTATGTTTATTGTCTTTGTTTAGCGCTTTGTGACGTGTGATTTTGTTTCTTTGCTAACTGACTGACAGCTAGATAAACCCTCTAACTTCTATATAGGCCCTGAAGGGTGTAAAGACAATGTGTTCCTGGGAGCAGGGGTGGCCTCTTGATGTCAGTTATCCATAGTTTCTACAGAGGAACAGGTGGGGAAAGGGTTTTTACAGACTATGTTAAAATATTGCAAATATCTCAGCCTTGTATTTCTCCCATCTTTGCCCTCCTCAGTTGCTGTGGTTAGCGCATCTGTCTGGCAGACGCAGTCTCTTTAAATACTTTTGAAAAGTTCTGAACAACTCAAGAAAGTTGTTGTTGTAGTCAACATCTCTGTCACTTTCACACTTCAAGGGTAATTTTCCTTTTGTTTTGTACGTCTCTTTCACACATCTTTTATGTTGTGATCCAAACTTTACCGTTTTTCCCATTTACCATATCATCTTCCCAACTGTTCCACCTTTATCCTCTGCACATTTAATGCCTCCTGTGTGCTGTTTTCCTCCGTTAAGAGGTTAAGTTTTAGAGGTTTATTGAGTGACAGAAGTAAAATCAAATACTGTAGAGGCATAGTTACAGCATCCTTAACACAGTAAGTGGCTGTTTAGTTGTGGGACATGGGGTTAACATGGTTGAGAATGTTCTCAGCTTGATAAAGTATCTGATAACACGGCCAAAAATCCTGCCTGCATACAACCCACAGCTATAAATGCAGGCAGGTGTTTAACTGCATCAGACCTTTTACAGTTAAGCGTCACCTAAAATCTATTGGTAAAGTACGTGTGGGTGCCTGCGCCAAGTTGTAAAGTCTACAAGAGGCCCACTTATGTCGACTCCCAAGTTTTCATCTTTGTGATGTGAGAGCTGCCTAGTTTGAAAACTGCTTTACATCATTTATGGACTGCTGGCAGGGTAGCCATTTTCATAATATATATGATGTACAAAGGTTTGGCATAAGAAGGGCATAAATTGTTCTCTCAGAAAAGGGCTTCATACAGTGGTACATGTCGTGCACATTGGATGCCTCGTTTGATTATATGGAATTATATGGAATATCAATTCCAACAGTTTTTTTTTGCTGTCCTGACCCATTTCTTTGTGTTGCTCTACAATCAGCTTAGAGGTTGGTTTACATTTGAAGCAAATACCATGCCATCACTGAGACTGAATCTGTTGATCATTCAGTCCATAGTATTAAGCCTGTCTTCAGACAGGGCCTGCCACCTTCATGACTGTCTGAAAACAAACGTGTGCACTGACATGCCAAATACCAAAATTCCTGTCTACATTTCACGCTTTAGAAATACTCGGCCTGCTCCCCATATTTTTTTCAGGGGAGGGGGGAATTTTAATCGAGTTGAGTAGAGTAATTTACCTCCTTCTCTCCCTGAGCATCTGCCCACCCAGCGTCTCTTGCTCTCTCTCTTTACCGCTTTACCATGCAGCTCCATAAGGATGACAATAGCACAGGTCAGATTACTGACAATCATTAGTGCTGGCTCTGGACACAGACACACTGAGCACTGCAGGATGGGAGACGGACCAGACCACCCCAGAGCCATTACTAGTGTGGATTACTTAGGTATCCCAGTATGCACTGGGTTCCAGTGGGAGCTTCTGCACTGTCATTTGACCTGCAGCTTCACTGACCCGTTACCCATCCAACAGTCAGACGTGCTCCTATTTCATGCATTTGAATAAAGCCCAAACACACTTTGAAAATGACCAACAAGACACATCTTTTAACTTAAGTAGTTAACAGTAATAAAGTGCAGCATTAAACAAAAACTTAAAACAAATTCCAGTCTTTTTTTTTCCTTGTCTTTTTTTAAGCAAGGCTATGACTTTTTCTATTGAGGGGAGCGACCTGGATGTTTTTCACACTGAATTTCTGTTTATCCTAGCAAACAGGCAAAAAGCTGCTAGCTCTTGTTGTGGACTTGTCTATTGGCTGTAGTTGTCGTTGATTTAATAATCCAGCTCAATCTGCCTTATTTAAGAATCAACAGCTAGAAGGGCAAATTGGAGTTGCAGGAGTTAACTTGTCCATTTTGAAACTATACACATTTGTGATTCCATGATGCAAAATACTTGTATTGTTTTTATGTCATAGTTGGAAACCCCTGCCATAATTTTCCAGGTTGAAACTTGTAGATTGTTATCTTTTAATGGGGAACTGAGAAATCAACTTGATTGAACCAGATGAACGTGTGTGTGTAGCCACTGGATAATCCTTATTGTCAACACTGAGTCAGATTTGGACTTTGTCAAACTATGCCAGTTGTTTCTATACCAGTGCCAACATAAGTGCCTGTGCTGGCATCAACTGTGGCCTTTATTTGACCTTGTGCTCACCTACTTTGGCAGAACAATCCACGATGGATGCCTTTTATCCGAGTCAGGCCAACAGGCTCTCCAGCTCTTTTATGTCCTAATTAGAGAGCAAAGGACCAGCTGAATCGTTGACTGTGCCTCTGCTCCAAAATGTCTGGTCGTTCAGGGGTGGCCTGGTTTTGTCCCGATTGAGTATGATGGCTGGGAAACATAAACATGTGTCAACAAGGAGCATGATCAGATCCAGAGATCCAGATTTTAGAGGTTTATGGGCATGTGGGTGAGAAGCTCTTTGGCATCTACCTCTTTCAGCCACCTTATCTGTCAGTTGTCTCTGGAGCTGCAGAAAACCTAAATATAGATTCTTGTGTAGTTTTCTTGCTGCTCACTTCTCCCCCTTTAAGGGATCAAGTTTCCCTCCATCTGTGCTGGTCGTTATTTTCAGTTTATTCAGTACAGGTTTCTAATCACTGCTTAATTTTGTAGTGTGTTGTTTTCTGTTTTTGTATTTTTATTCTTAATACCAATGACATCTATGATTAATTTTGTTTGCAATGTAACACTTGTTGACACTGTTCAAAATGAGAGGGAGAAGAGCATGGGCGCAGTGTGGGGCCCCTCCATGAATCGGTCCATGTGGAGGTTAATGGTGCAATGATGACGTTTATTTCCAGATTGCAAAGTTCCAGTTTAATGTAAAGCTAAGCAAGACAAAGAAAAGCAAACGTGCTGCAGAGAGAGTAATTTAAACCATGTTTGTATGAGTGGAGCCTGGACCGGCTCTCTTAATTTTACTCAGGTATTGTTTTCAATAACAATGTAGTCATAGAAACCAAAGTCCCAAAAAATATTTATTTTGTTGTTTTTTATTTATTTAAATGTCCAACAAACAAATCCAGTGTTTTTTTTTTTTTCTTAAATCCATGTGTTAGGTTGGACTCAATTCTTTTTTTTTTTTTCTTTTTTTTTTTTTGAGGAGAGAGTTCCTTTTACCCATGACCACTGAATAAAAGTCCCAAAAAGCTATGAAAATAAAAGATGATTTAAAATCTTAAATGAGTGGATGTATATAAACACGTGTAGAGATTAGTTTTGAGTTGGATTTCAAACCACTTCAAATCAGTTTTGTATATCAGAAGTTTATGAATGTATGAGGGGTAAGGTGAATTGGGGAAAAAAAACTGCCAACAGTACAAGGGACTAAATAAAATTTGATTATAAGATCCTTTGTGTTTGCAAATCACAGAATGTTTTTGTAAGAAACACATTGTTTTAATCCAGAAAAAACCTCATGCTCTCTCCACATTCTTTGAAAAGTACAGGGAGGCCTTTTTTAAAAGCCTGTGTAATTAAAAGCTGTTGATAAAAAGCTATCTAGATATGCCAAAACACAGTATTTTTGTTGCTTGTCTGAATATACACACACATAACTGTAAGAAACCTTTATTACTCAGGAGGCCAGTGTGGCCTTCTTCAACTCTCCCTCTGTCCCAGTGCTGACTTTAAACCCTCCCTTGACTCTTTCCATCTTTTTGTCATCCTCCCTGCTTTAGGATCCCATCCTGGCTGAGATGTTACAGAACAATAAGGACCAGATTGCATGTTACCATGAACATGATTCCCTGCTGGACCACAAGGAGGAGGAGGCCCTGAGCGAGGAGGAACGCAAGGCTGCTTGGGCTGAATATGAAGCAGAGAAAAAGGTAGACAAGGAGGAAAAAAAACATATGTATGCTGGACAGTGGCAAACCTACCAGTTCCACCAAGTCAAAAGCTGGCATACATGTGCACAAGGATAAACACGTCACTTAGCCCTTGTGTCCATTATTGTCCAAGTCATTGACATCAAAGTGCAAGGTGAGCTAAGCAAGGCCCCACTTTTGTCTGTCAGAATGTATGAGGTAGTGTTGGATCTGTATAATCCTTTCATCACTTAGTAAAAGTAAGAAGATGACCACCCCCTCATTCCCACTGCAGTGATTATCATTTTGGCCCACCCTCAGGCTAGGTATCTGCTGTATAAACCACTGTGGCTGTCCAAGCAGTGTCAGTCTTGCCTGCTGTAAGTGTGTAGGCCCACAGAGGGTTAGGGACTCCTCTTCTGTCTGTTACACTCTTCATTTTTCTTTTTTTTTTCTTTTTTTTTTTTTTTTCCACCCTCATTGTCCCCTCCTCTTCCCCTCCTTTCTTGTGGAACAAATCACTGTTAAAGTAGTGGGGTTTATTTGGAGAGGGGGGGGGGGCTTGATGGTGCAAGAGAGCAGAAGCAGCCCCCCCGTGTAATCCTAGATTCTAATTCACTCTAATGATTATTTGTCCAACACACACACTCTCCTCTGCCCTCTGTGTGCCTTAAGCGGCTTTTCCCTCTTCCTTTCAAGAGAACAGAGGGTTCCCAGTCACAGGAAAATCAGTGGAGCTGAGGCTGAATGTGAGGATTTCAATTATGTTTGCATTACAGCAATCTGTCCTATGCTAAAGATGCACATGGTCAGTATCATGCTGTATACTCATTGTAGCATTGTAGGAGAAACAACTTAACAAAAGTAACCCAGCCTCTGCTAATGTCTTCACAACTTAAGGTTGTGAAGGTGGTGGCCAGGGAAAGTTAAGTGTATGAATATAAGATTTGCAACTCACGAAATAGGAAAAACTGTGAGAACATGACCAGATGCCCAAAACTAAACTGAACCCAGGAGCCCTCTGCCTCACTGGGATGACTTCAGCTTGGTGCAGATCTTAGTGAGGCTTGTGTCATAAATTTAGATTTCAGACATTGAGTTTTGGAAATGAAGTCAAGTATAGATTTTAGTCTGTCTGTCTGAAGATGTTTGAGGTCTGCAGAGCATCTGAGGATGCAGCTCAAGTCCAAGAGTGGCTGCTTGTTAATGGCAAATCCAAAAGTGAAGAGTGTGAGTCTGTGCTTAGACATTCATGTGTGTTGTGGTTTTGTGGTTGTTTTGAGGTTTTGAACTGTTTAGGCTTGCACACCTGTCTCTGACCAGGTCCAACTGGCCCCCAACACACACACACACACACACACACACACACACACACACACACACACACACACACACACACACCGGATGGTGAGATTACAGGGCACGGGAAAACCATCTGCAGCAGCTCAATTACACACAAACATTGGCATCCTGCTGGCCTTTACTGAGACAGGACTGTTTACCTCAGGTCACTTCTCTCTCTCTCTCTCTCTCTCTCTCTTTCTCTCTCTCTCTCTTGTTTAATACAAGAGGAGCAGTCTGATATCAGGAAAGTTGTTGCTCTTGGTGAATGAAACAAATTGAAGCTTTGTTGTCAAGTTACTGACTGAACATAAAGTGAAGAGCTGGACCAGCGACAGTGTGAATGAGGTTTGCAGGCAATGTAAAGTGTAGTCTCTGGTCGACCACAGCGATGCCCTTGGTGGTGGTTAACACCTGCCTAACTGTGTACTAATCCTGCTCTTCTGTTGGATGCCCTTGGGCCTTTGCCTCCTCACCCCCCACCCCGTCTCTGTCTTTCATCTGTCAGGGTCTGTCCATGAGGACCAACTACCAGTCATCATATTCCCACATGGACATGGGCACCTCTAGCTACTTCTCCTACAACGTGGCGGCTCTGGCCTCCATGACCAACCAGCAGCTGGAGGTAAGTAATGAGCTCCACATGCCCCTCTCCTGCCTCACACTCCTGTGTCTCCTTCCCCCACGGCATGGCGCCCCACATTCCTCAGACCCCACTGCTAATTGTGACAACAGTCTAGTAGCCAATGAGCCCTGCTCTGCCCCACTCCTCCACCCAACAGGTCTTAATACTCAATGTCTGGGGCAGAAGCTATTTATACATGGTGGCACATCTGACTGAGGGAGAGGACAGAATGTCTGAGAGGCAATTCATGTTGTTCAGTAAGGAAGAGTTTTATACTCGAATGAAATAAAAAGGAGGGTATAATTGTGGCATGTCAGAAATTATGCTGTTGCAGCTTCCCCTTTGTATAAAGACAGACTCTCAAGAACTTGTAAAAGTAATTCAGCATCCCCTTCTCAAGGAGATCATGTCAACAAATTTGAGCCTAAAATCAAACGCGCTGATGAAGCTAAAGTTGCTACCATATTACCAGACTACAACCTGTGTATTGTAATGCATTGACTATTTTCACATTCAGCACACGCACAGTAGGATTAGCATTTATTTGGAGTGCTGTTTCTAATCACCTGATGAATGCAAATCTAATATTTATACTCCTTTCAGCTTTGTATTCACCAACTCCTCCTTGCCAACTAGTTGCTAACTTTGTCTGCTATTTAATTTTCTATTTGCAACCAGACACAGTAAATCAGTTTGTTTGGGGTTTTTTTGTTTTTTGCTAGCATTTACTGCCTATAGGGATTTTAATAGGTAGAGTATAATAGGCATGTCAATTCTAAAAATATGATGACCTACAAGGATTTCTGTTGAGCTGCACACTTCAGTGCGACTACTAGTGTGACCTGAATTTCAAAAATATTCATTAATATGGATTTAGAGCTCATCCCCACAGTTTTGTATCCATTGCCAATGGTGAAAATGAGAAGAGCTCACCTGCCTCTTATTTCATGTTTTCCATCTCCTTCATTTGTCCTCAGGACCTTATAAACCAGGGACGACAGAAAGTCATTGAGGCAACAAATGCACTGAAGTCTTTAACACGGGAGTCACTGGAGGACACAATTGCCAGAGTCGTGAGTGTCAGAACATAGCTTCTGTATCAGTCTGAAGTATAGGATAATCTTGACTCTTAACTATTGTTAGAGCAAGAATCTGAATTTGTCATAAGAAGCATTTTTAAAGACATCCTCTCTCTATCACTAGACTTCACTACATGATAACAGTTGTGATGGTTGTTGAGGTTGCAAGGTGTTGTCTTCCCCACAGTGGAAGGAGAACCCGGCACTCACAGAGAGTCAGGTCCAATCTATGGCTCTGGGACGACAGGCCAGTGTGGAGCTGGAGATCAAGCGCAGGGAAGCTGTTTACAGGGACGTTCTCACCAGGCAGCAGACGGTAAGTACTGCTTACTGAATGCAAACTAGGCTACTTAATTATAAAACCCTAACTGTAGCATGTAGGACAGGGTCACATTGATAAGGACTTTCATCGTAATACTTTTCAGTGCTTAATATGTGAATTGTGCTTTAAGGTAAAATGTTCCCATTCATGTAAGTATCTTGACCAAGCAGGTAGATGAAGCTAAATATTATACCCCTTTTACACCAATATTACTTGGTATTAATAGTTTGGTTTTTTTTTAAACCTACTGAAAGGCTATTGACACTTCCAGTCGAGTTTGCCTCTCTGGAAAGACACACAGCTGCAGAGCACAATGTCATCACATGTAGTTACAGAGCAGACAGACACAGGGAAGAAACAGTGAGCTGTTGGTAAAACAGATCTGTCGTGTCTCATCCCCAATTTGGTGCGATTGTAAGTGTCAAAGCCTCAGTTTAAGACACTTTGCTTGGTGTTTGTGTAGTTTTAAAACTTATTTCTGGCTACATTCACACTTTTGAGTGCATTTTAAAAGCAGTCTAACAGGTGGCAGGTCTGTTCAGTGTTTGTTTTCTGAATGACGTCACAGTACAGGAAAGGAGCGAAACCTTTCATCAATATTGATCAGAGCCGAGAAATATTGCCGTCTAATACAGAGTCATTTGACTCAGGAATAAATATCATTTGTACTCCTTTCCATCGCCAACCAAAGCCAGATGTTAGCCGGTCTTAGTAGGTGTTTTGACTGGTTTAAAAGAAGCTTATTACCTGCAGAATCTAAAAATTGGACTCCAGCACATCTATTTTGTGTGTTTGCCATCTTATAAACTCTTAAGGTGCATACAGAATGTGAAGTTTCATTCAGTCTTATAAGTTTATTGTTGGATACACCCTTTGACATGGATCTAATAAACTGTATAGTCTGCATACATCAACCTTGATGTTGTGATTCACCACCTGAATTGTAGGGTATGATGCTAGTCAATATACAAGAATAATGTCATCAGTGTGCAACATCCATCTGCACCACTACAGTGGTAAACTATGGAGCTTGCTATAGTTGTATGTGTACGGAAAGAATCCAATGAAGAGGAGGAGGAGGACATTCACCCAGTTGTGGCTAGGGAAAAGAGGCCAACTTGGATACCAATTTTGACAAGAAAGCTTGAGATAAGTATTTTTTAGTATACATAAATGTACATAGCTGTTGAGGTCAATAATTAAATAAGACATTGCATTATACCATGGTGAAGTATATTGTCATATTTGGCTAGTTTTAATGTGTATTGTTTTTATTGTCCATTATGTGCTTCAGAGATGTCAAGTCTTTAGCTGGTGTTTACTTAACTACAATACTTTTATAGTTAGCTGTAGTTACTTGAGCTGTCTCTCTGTGTTTGTCTACCCAGCTGATGATGTTCGTACAGAAGCTGATCACCAACAGGAAGATGCAGGAGCAGCAGCTAGCCATGGCTAACCAGGCCAACTACCTGAACCAGCTGGCCCTGCAGAATGGCGTGATGGGAGGTGGCGGGCTCAGCCAAATGGACCTGCTGGGGATTTACCAACAGCTCCATGGCCTGGGCTCCCACCAGGGTATGGGCAAGAATCCTGGGCCCTCTAAGGGCCTGTAAGTCAAAGGGTCTGCTCCTCAGCCCCCGCTATCCCTCCACCCTTCCCACTCAGCTAGCTGGCTCCATGTGGCCCAGTCCAAAAGTGGCCCTGTAACAACACACTGTGAGACTGCTGAGAGCTCAAAGCAAACCTGTGCACCAAGGAGAGCGTGGAGTAGTTTTGAGACTAGGCTGCTGTCCACTGGGGCCTCAAGTGGGATAAACTCTCAGTTCTTTATTCTGTAGTTCACTGGGAGAAGGTGGAATATAATGTATAAATGACTGTATGAAAGATCTGAAGTTCAACAGGAAAAAAATGTAAATACCGCCTTAATGTTATTCAAGTTCTATATCTTCATTTTTCATGTATTTAAAGACAAACAAGTTTTACCCCCAATGCTTTTGAGCGTTGTATTGTTTTTCCCCATAAGAGGGTTTCCATATAATTTAAACTCAGTTTTTTATACAGTTTTAAAATACCTAACTAAACCAGGGTGGGACCAGTGTTGTTGGTGACAGGACTCTATAATGTAAACCTCTACATGATTATTAGCACCAGTTGATTCCTACACCAATATCACCAACAGCTGTTGATTCTGCAGTCCTGCTCTTTTTGGGAGATAGAAGAAACTGATAAGTCAACAAAAACAGAAAAAAAAAAAAAAACATTTAAAAAAAAAAATTATGGCCTTATATTTGTTTCCTAAAAAAAAAAGCTCTGTAAAGTTCTGAGATTTGAGATTTGTTGAGAACCTTTTCTATTATGCTTTTAAGTGTTTACATTAGTTGTCACTGAACATGGTATTGGAATGCTTGTGTTGTTCAAAACTGCCTGCCCGTTCCTATGACTTTTTTGTAACATCATTCTCATTGTCATGTGTTGTCTAGCATAGCACTGTGCGTCCTGTTCATGGTTTATGTTCCACTTGTGTTGAACCCAAGCTTGGGTGACTGACTGGGTCTCACAAAGCACAACCACTTCAGCCACATATCACAGGGCCCAAAACGTTTCCCTTTACTTGTCTGTCACAGTTTGAGAGCCATGTTTCAGGTTGAACTTGGTAGGATGAAGTAAAGACTGGAAATCTTATTATATCTGGCTGATTTGTGTCCTCTGCTTTGTGAGAAACCGCCCTCCTGGACACTGTAGTCTCACCAGGCAGGCACCCAGACTACCTGTATACGACTTTGGCACATTCTTGCTTCTAAATGCTTAAACTGGTGTAGCTGTTTAACATGAGGAATATGTACATTTCTCATGAAGAGACACCTGTTGTCTCTAGTTGGCTCCTGTGTTTGCACAAGGTGTATTTCATAAGTGTAGAGAAACTTTTTTTGCCCTCCTCTAAGAATGTTCTTATGTTAGCAAATACACCAACTTGATTTGCCATGAATTTGATCTGCTATTATCTTGATAAGTATTTAATATAACATTTAATAAAGTGACCAAAAGGATGAGTAACTCCTGTGTTTGAGTTATTTGTTCTAAGCAGTCTGCATTCCTTTTGCACTGACTGGATTTATGCTGAGGACATCTGCTCATTCTTATTTACTGTTGTTGTTCCTCCCCAAAGTTTTTATTACACACCTGCAAGATAATGTACCTGAGCCTGAGCCTGGTTAGCTTCTTAGCATGACTAGAAACAAAAGGAAACAGCTAGCCTGGTTCTAACTAGAGGTAACAAAATCTTCCTAGTTTGCTAGAAAACCAGCAGAAACTTTGCGAGGCCAGTGAGCCTGGTCAGGGAATACATAACCCCTTGTAAAAGCACAACTTTGTTTTTACACTTTGTATGTAAACAAAGTTTACATACATGGTTAAAGAAGTTTATGTGTTGACAAGTGAGCTTTTTAAGATGTGGCCTGGTATATCTATAGTGCCTTTTATCAGAGTCAGGCTGACTTCCTCCCTGTTTTCAGTATTTATGCTAAGCTAACTCCGGTCTCATATCTATATTTACCAGATAGATATGAGACTGAGCTGATCTATCTTATGTCATTAAGAAATCTACTAAACTCCTGAACAGTTGGGAAGTAGCAAACTGACACATCCTGGTGCACTGTCCCTGTGTTTTACACCTACAACACTAAGTGCCTTTTGTCCCACTCTTCTCCCTTCAATCTTTCATCTATTTTTCCCTCTCCTGGTATTGTTTTCATTTCTCAGTCTGCCAGGGTTTTCCCCTGCATGTCTTTGGCTTTTCCATTCCCTCCCCCCTGGGGAGCTTGCTCTCACAGCTTACAGATATCTGCCAGTGGAGAAACATTACAACTATTGCAGATGTTGAAATGTTGATCCCATCCCCTCTTAGCCCCCTCTAGCCTTAGATTACCACCACTCCAGGTTTGCAGCACATCCCTGCTAGTTCTCTGCAGCAGGCAGCTGTTTCTGTCCATTGAAAAGACCCGCCGCAGACTACAATATAGTTGGGGTCTGTTGAGGCCCCTGCAGTGTACAACCAATCACTGCCCTTAATCCATGGTGAAGTGTAAAGCCAATTAGGAGTCTGGATCCAGTTGCATAAGGAATCTGATTTTGTACGGTGGATGTAGGCTGGCTAAGACCTTATGGAGACAGAGAAGGCCTGTGCACATTACCCAGCAGAGGGTTTATGAGGGCAAATTGGCATGGGATTGTATGGGTGTACTGTTTTGGGGTGTGGGGGTCTACTGTATCTTTTACTCAATTTTCTCGCAGTCTTTTGGACAGCGGGACAAAATGCTGTAAGGCAGTGCTGAGTCCGCAGCATAATAATCAGTAGAGTAGTAGTTCACTGGAGTTACATGAGCAAAGTCAAAATAGTTTTTGTTCAGACTAAGAAGCTACTTCTTAATAAAGGCATATTCATTCTCAGGTGGCACTAGAGGAGAAGTCAAGGATAACTACAGTCAGCAGGATCCATCTTCCGTGGACTTGAATGTCTAAAATTTTCTAGCAATCCATTCAACAGCTGGTAATTGATTTAAATCTGGATCACAGTGGTTGACCAACTTACTGACAAACTAATGTCACCACGACTGCTGGAAACAAAAGAGAAAAAAATGCAACATTCACATAGATATCTATATCTGGTTTTAATTGGTACATCAGATTTTAATCCAAGCAAAAATAGTCTGTCACAATGAGTTCTCAATAGCGGGACAATTTTATTGTCATGTTCATTGCAGTTCTTCATTTTTTTTTTTTTTTTTTTTTTTGCTGTAATTTCAGTAGAATCTACAATCCAGATAACTTCAAGTTCATTACAAAATAAAGTCTTTGCAATAAATAAATATATATATTTATATTTATACTTTATATGTAGAAAATAAATATATTGTACATCTCATAAATAGGATCACCCATATGTACACCTCAGCTGCTTGCATTTTTAATAATGTTCCTGACACTCTGAACATTACAAGTCACCATCCTTTAAAAAAAAAAACCATTTCTTATTCTTTACTACCATCGTCAGAGAAGTGCTTTTGTCCCCAGCTTAATCACCTGTTTAGCATACAACTCGTACAGGGTGCTGCCTGATATTTGATTTGAATGCAATCATTTGACTGGAGATTAGATGGGAGACCAATGAGTCAACAGCTGGGACTGTGGATGTGCAGTAAGTGCTCTTTCATCTATCCCACATTCATCATGGAGATTTTACATCCCTACTTTCATCTTTGATTTTGAAGACAACTTAATAAAACTCCACTTCTCCTGTGCAGCAGTTTCTCTCACAGACATTCTTCTTAAAGACTCTTTAGTACCTGACTATTCAAACCTGCCACTTAACCTGCGTGCAGCACACAGACCTCCTATCTATTGCTCTCTGTATGTGGAATGTGCCCTCTCAAATTTACCATTACTACGATTGTGTATAGTGTGTGACAAATGCACCATGTGACATCTGCAGTGCTTTGTGTTTCTTTTTGGAGCTCCTAAAAGTCTCTTCTTTGTGTTCTCATAGTCAACTATTCATTTTTTTCTCCCACCAGCTTAGTGCTACTCAAAACTGCCAAGAGCCACAACTCCATTTGTTGTTACATATTGCTTCAGCATTTACACATTTATCTCTAAAAAGTGGTTATAGAGAAAACCTGGCACCTGATGTGATTGTCTTGATCGCCCCATAGCTGGGCAGTCATGTGGGCCTCCTTCGTTCATTACCATAGTGGTTTTACAAGACAACTTTCCCTCTTTTTCCAAGGTCACAAGTCCACTACAGAAGCAAAGAAGCAACATTCAGGAACATGCACAATGTTTATGTCAGTGCCGTATGTGCTAGTGGGGCTGAGGCGCAAACACAGTGACCTCAGGGGGAGTTCAGGATAAACAGTTCTGTACCACATCCAAAATATCCACAACCCCCCCTCCCCCCTTTCTCCTCTTCTTTCATTTCTGTTCCTCTCTCTCCAGCTCTTCTGGTCACCTGTATTGGAATAAGTCCCTGTATGCTTGAGGGATCTTTTCGATCTCGACCGGCCTCGGTAAGAAGTGGGTGAGTTTCTGGTGTTTTTTAGTCCTACCGCCCTCTCTGGGCGAGCCGTCCTTGTTTAAGGCCACGTAGTAGAAGCGTCCAGTGTCTGTGTGCTTGTACAGAGTTGAAGCGTAGGTGTTGTACCAGTTCTCCTCAAACTGCTCCCTGAACACACATTCTGCTGTCAGCTTCTTCTGCAGGAGAGAAAACAACCCATTAGTCACATGCTGAAGTCCTGCTCACATGGCACTGAGCGAGGAGAGAAAAAAATTAACTTGCAACAGTAGAAATGGAGACATTAAAATGCAGATGAAACGGAGATGCTCTTTTGCATTTAGATGCTTACATACTTACTTATGTTTGTTAATTTGTTATTTTGTTAATTTTTTAGCACTGCATTTGAAAGCTGAAATGAAGCAGTGGAAGTTCATCTTGGCAGGTGCTCATTATGATAGGAGGGGAAATCATTATGAGCTGTTTTTCAGTTTACGCCCCACACGCACTCCGCAGACCTGTTAACCTCTCATTGTGCGTGGAGAATTATTTTCCTCCCTGTGATGCAACAAGAACGGCAAGCATAAGCAGTCTTCACGCACCCAAACACAGCAGCTCTCAAAGCCTCAGCCTTCAGTGATGGCACAGCATGAGCAATGGCTGCAGGTTCAACAGGTGAGGGTGTGCTGGCTGAGTGAGTGTGTGAGAACAATACACTTTTGGAGCTGCTTTCCTTGCAAGACCAGTCAGTTTCTGCTGCTCTGCAAGAGAGCTGAACCTCAGGAGTCAACGGTATCGCTGAGGGCTGGGAGGCAAATATGAGCCACACTGAGGGTGTCCCTAAGAGTTTTCTGTCTCCCACTCTCCCTCCTGGACACTCTTTCCCCTGTAATTGAACTTTCTTTTGGCCAAGGAGAAGATAAATTTTCATGATCAGTCAATCGCTCTCTTTAGCACACTTTGTAGTTCTTACAAGTGTTTGTGCAAGAGTCTGGGTTTTTGTTCCAGCAGCAATTTTGTTGATTGGCTGTCAGGCTCTGCTTGGCTGCGGCTGTGTGGTGAAGCTGTTGTCTGTAAACACAGCCCTGAGGGCACATGACTGGGCTAGCTTCATTCTGACACACACACACACACACACACACACACACACACACACATGCAAAACACATTGGATCAAACGCTTGTCAAGGTCTGGTGGTTGTGGGACGGAAGCACCCTTCTACCTGTTACCCCCTCCTCCCCCACCCCCATTCCCACCTCCTGGCCTCTCAGATTCAGACAGACATGTCTACATCGCTCCCTCTGTCAGTCAGGTGACTCAGTCAGGTGTGCAATTACCCCCATCCCCCTAAATCACTGTGTCCCACCATCACGCGTCCCTCCCCCACGGTCAAAGCTCCAGGATGCCAAACTCTGATAGCACGCAGTAACAATATCTGCACTTTTCAACATAATGGCCATGCTTAAAAGTAGCCTCTGTTCAAAATGTTCAGAGTTCTGCACCCTGAGAGGCCCCCAGGTAATGCCCTGGGATACCTGATACAGGTAACCCACTCATACTTCCCCTCCATTGTCTTTATCTCTTCCATTTCCCCTCTTTCTGTCTCCAGATACTAACCACATGTGAGAGAAAGTCAGCCAAAATGGACCCCCCTCTTCCCTCCCTCCCCAAAAAACAGATGTTCTCTAGAAACTACATTTACTGTGGAAAAACAGAAGATAATTCTTCTATATTTAACACTACAGTCCAAACTCAAGCCCAGCTGTGCATGGATACATAATCTCCACCAAACTCACCCTCAGCACACATCCATAGTTACTCCAAACGTTCCTGTATCCACTTTGGGAAAATATGTAAATATTTCTGCATATCTCAGAACTAAATGAAGAGGCCAGTTTGCTCTCAAAAATGTCTTTTCCTCAAATCCTTTCCCAATCGAAACAAGCCTAAAGAGCTATTTTTCTTTTCTTTGACACTGCTGCTGTTTTTGGTCTTAAAGTCAATATAATGTCTTTATTAAGCTCATTTCTCCAGTGACCATCCTGAAGGTAAACAGCAGGAGAGGGAGGTGTGAGACGCAGTGTGAGAGAAACACACGACTTGTTTTGTCTCTCTGTGGTTTTCTCATCTGCCATCTACGGGAACCTTGATAACAAATGGACCCTCAGATTACTTCTGAAAACGTCTTTTAGATAGCTCACATATATTCCTAATATACTGAGAACAGCTTCAAAATAGTGCATTCTGGGAAACAAGTCAGGTGTATTCATTGCCAGACTTGTGAATGGGACCCTGGTCTGAATGGCAAGGGCGGGGTTGTGAATGAAAGGAGTTGGGTTTTTTTTTGACTCACCGACCCATAGAGCTCTCCTTTCTCATTCATGCCGAGGTAGAGTCCAGCGTCCACCCCTCTGATGCTGACCAGACCCACTGCCAGGCTGATGAACTCCAGGATACCTGAGGTCAAACACAACCACACCAGTCAATGAGGCCCACAAACACACTGTTTTGAAACAGCCAGGAATACTACAGCAACAAGTGTCCTCCTTATCTGTGACAGAGAACACTTTCAGTTATTTTTGCTTTTATTTCATTGTTTCTGCTGATTTACTGTATTACTACCATATTACCACTCCATGCCTCAATTAAAAAATAATTTTTAAAGATTTTAAAGACAGTTGAAAGATCATTAAAGAACATATTTTAACACTATGTTCAACAGAGAAGAGAGATCTATAATTACATGATTTCTATCTTTCTTTTTAATCTTGGTAAAGTAACATAAATCACTCCACTCTATCATAATGGCCCGTGGTGTCTATAAATGTGTTTATACTGTCTTTGGGAATTCCCAACTGGCAACTAATACAAACTAAGAAGTCAGTTTTCTGAAGCTGAGATGTGGGTAAAGTGAATCGCTGACTCACAGGAAGTTACTGTAAAGTGAACATCTAGGTCTACTTCAAAGACACCCGGTAAAATTAAAAGCTATTGGCTGTTGTGATGCAGAGGTTAGTCAGAGAGGATCCAGCTGGCTGCGCCGACTGGCAGAGGCCGTCTCATGGCCACCTGGTCCCCATCTCCTCGACCTCATCTGATGCCAGAGGATGACAGAGAAGATCCCTCTAATTTTTTGTGGGGTGAAGAGTGTGTTTCATATCCCTCTAATCAAAGCCATGTCCTCATTGCAGCTCCGACAAAGACCTCGCATTTTAAAGCTAAGTGAAGCCAGAAACAAACACGCGGACCACCCATCCCAGTAAACCGGCTTGTTTTGGCTGAAGTCTGAACATTAAGCCTCCCCTGAATTCCGCGGTGGTCATGCTTTAATTTGGAGTTATTCCGCTCTCTCGGCCCGCACCTGTGAGATGACCGCACGGATATGAGGCGCGAAACATGTGCGCATCTGCCCTCTGACCTCATCTGTTTATCGTTCTCCCGCGAGCCGCACCTCGCTCCATTTCCATTAGTGGTAAACCCTGGGAGCCGCGTGCGGGCTCGTTTGTTTGCTGCGACCGCGAGACGCGCACGCGCTGCTTGTTTGCGGCTGAGGACAGACACCTGCGCCCCACGCGCTGCGGGGATTGTCAGAGAAAGGTGTGCGCCTCTGCTCCGCTGTGCGCCAGGTGACAGTGACGCACGACTGCGTATTCACCGGGGACGTGTGGCAGGAAAGAAACGTCTTCATTAAACGCACTTCACCCAGTTTTAGAGTTACAGCAGCGAAGATCATCTAAGTTGGTTATACAGAGTTTATCACTCAACAGCAACCTCTTAAATCACCCAAAACTGCAATTACATTTGTAATATTGATAATTGCTTTCCTCGGGATTACCGGAGGCCATAGTTCGGTTCACCCCCTTTCTTTAGACCTCAGTGAGTCGTTGACGGTAAAGGAAACTAAAGGCCGAGGC
Organism: Rachycentron canadum; assembly: GCA_038496675.1. Classification (NCBI taxonomy): domain Eukaryota; kingdom Metazoa; phylum Chordata; class Actinopteri; order Carangiformes; family Rachycentridae; genus Rachycentron; species Rachycentron canadum. The sequence continues at coordinate 8,052,345 of CM076655.1, forward strand.
AATATTACTGTGAACTGACAAACAGCTTATATAACAAATATTGTAATGTTTTGAGAATTTGAGAAAGCGAAAACAAAGAGTCCTGTGCTGAAGAAACACCCTCACCAAATCTGCTGTGGTCCTGTCTTGTCCCATGCACTGTCCCGTTGGGGAATATCTCCAGCTGAAAGCCGGTCCTGCAGTAGAGCTGCCGCCTCCTCAGGATCCCTTTGAGGTGCCCGAAATCCGTCGGCGACCCCCGCTGCAGCCTCCCTTCAATCTGCCCCAGCCGCTCATTCAACCCCACTGGAGACTCCGGTATGGGCATATTCCCGAGTGCAGGAAAGCTTTGTAAATCCAAGTCGATTGTCCCCAGAAAACTCCCGACCTCCGCCATTGTGTGCACAGCTGTCACATTTAGCGTCGGCATTTAAACAGCGTTTCGGTGACTCGCTTCGGTGAAAGAGGGAGAAAAGTTTACACAAGTCCGGTCCATGCACGCACAAAGCGTAGCTACCCAGCGGAGTCCTGTTAGTTTATTGATGGTCCTTTGCTTTAATCATCAGTTTGATATCTCTGTTTATCAGATGGAGAGACTCTATTATATACATACTCCCGACGCATTCCCACATTGGATATTCAAACACAAGCCACGCCTGGCTGGCATCCCTTCTTACGCGCATCAGTTTCCTTTACTGAATGTGTGGACTACTTTCAGTCCAACTTTTACTACTGATGATGCCGCTGCCTATGAGCTACGCCTCAGTCACTGCTCTCTTAGAAAATTGTATCTATCTTCCGACCGAGCAGATCCAAGTCCAGAAGTTTCTTCTCATGGGTTGTGCGCTCCTGATCGCGGTCCGAGGCTCCCTGATAAAACCACATCAGGAAAATCTGGCAACAGTTTGCGCTGCATTAAAATGCGACGCAGATGCAGAAGCAAAGACCATCATTGATAAAACGCAAGTGACAGCTGACACAAAGCCGGAAAGCTACATTTATCATAAACTGTAACAACCACTTCACCACAAAGGCGATCCATAATTTGCACTGACTGGTTTATGGTCACGCCATTGCCTCTCCTCCTGGAAAAGAAAAGGAAAACCACAGTATCAGGCGAATGTCCCCCCTCCCAACATGATTATCAAAATAACCTGTGCATAATCCCAGAGCAAACCAACCTCCTGCACAAGTGTCAGTGCCAACCATTGCAGTTGGACGTTTTCATGAGAGCATTTTCTCCACCTCCTTGTTGGAAGCAGGTGCTTCCTCGCCCCTCTGCACAACGTTTGCAATGTGCTGCAGCAAACCAGCAGCTTAACCACTTGCGCTACTGGCAGGGAAGGAAAAAAAAGGGAAAATCCAAATACTGATGACGTGTAGTATCAAACTGGTGCAGAGGCGTATGGACACTTGGAGACTTCAGAAGAGCTTTGATAAAAACGTTGAAAAAAAAACAAAAAACAAACAAACAAACAAAAAATAAAATAAAACATACAAACAAACAAAAACCCTCTCCAATTTATTTCCAAAAAGTTTATTCCCTCTGACTTTTGTGCCAAGTTTCAAACTAGTTACTGGTTCCCCACTATAATCTGCTGCTTCGTAATTATGTAACTACATAATATAGGAGTTTAGCACCAGTGAAGTATCCACATCCTTTACTTAAGGAAGAGTCCTGCATTTTAAATTTGACTTAAATATAAAAAATATAAAAAATATATATTCTTCATGCAAAAAAGTCACATGTGAGCATTATCTTTTTATATTGTTATGACCAATGCATAACATTTGTAGTTATAGTTTGATAAAATGATGTGGCAAAGTCACAGAATGTATCAATTTGAAGTGAAATACAAGTGCTTCAAAACTGCACTTAAGTAAAAGTTCTCATTTCAGATTGGTACCACCTCTGGTGTCAAACCTTTTGATATTTCAGGTGAACCGTGTGCTGTGCCATCATGCACATGAAAGAGAGCACAGAAAAAGCCACAACAGGAATAATGAATAATAGCTGTAATTTATGATTGAATGGGGATTTTGCATCTCCTCTGTGCACAATGGGGCAACAGGTCCCAACTTGTGGCTTTGCAAGGAAAAAAAGCAAAATGCAGCTGTTTAGTGAAGACTTTATTTCTGTGAGGATCGAAATGAAAACAAATTCCAGGAGTGATTTAATTAGTTCACTGTTCTTGAGATATCAGTGACAGCGGGGCAAGGTGGGAGGGGAGGGCACGATTACATCAATAACACACTTTAACTATTAGGCCTGTTATTTTAGACCTCCCTCAAGCTGTTTTTGGAAACCCCTGTCCTGAGGGGGAGTTCTCACCTCAGAGCAGCTCATCACAGGCAGCAGCAGCTTCCCTGTACAGAAATGGAATTTATGACGGTGTCTTGCTTCCAATGAATGGTGACAAGCAGGGTGTTAAAATTACCCAAAGCGTGTTTGATTGTCTTGATGCCGGGCTTTGATAAATTTCGTGCCTTGTTTTTTGGCCGATTTATCAACTTTTGGGGTGGCATTGCAATCCATTTTGCAGCAGATGTGACTGGCTTTGAGTGGGATACAGTATGATTGACCCTCCAAAGCACGCAGGCCTTTTTCACTGCTACTAATTATGCCACTATAAATCTTATGGGTGTGTCATAGCTGCATTGAAGTCAGAGGAGGGACAGTGGCTTTCAGCTGGTGTGGGATATGAAAGGTGGTGGAGGTGATGAATGCCCATGGGCCTCTGCTTGATGAATTGGGCAAGGGGTTGACGAGGAGTCAGGGATGGTCAGGCTTTGTGCGAACAGACACCAGGGCCCTCACTGCAGAAGAGGATGAAAGGAGGATTTGTTTCAGCTAAAGTGTGGAAGGAGAGGGATTAAAGAAATAAGAGAAGAGGAGAAAGAGGGAGTTTGAACAAGCAAAACAGAAAATTAAAATGACCCCCCCACACACACATAGACACACACACACACACACACATTCACACCCTCCGTTTCATGCCTCCTCATGAGCAGGATCTGACTTTCGCTCACTGTTCATCTAATCAAAACTCAAATCAATCTAAATGGTTATTAAGTGTTAGAATAAAAGTCTAAAGGTGCTAAATTTTTATTTCTTTTTTTTGGTAGCTATTACAGCTACATCTGTTGCTGGTAAGCCATATTTTATAGTTGACATAGCAGATTTATGGCTGTAGACAAAAAAAAAAAAAAATCCAGAGTTAAAATGTTCCCATATGCTGAGAACCTGCAGAGGATATAGAAATGAAGATAATGACCTCAAGTGCATGGCTGCAGCTTTGAAGTTGCTCTCATATGAGTCACAGCGAGAGTCGAAATTGAAAATGAAGTTACACTTGCAGTGGAAACTGGGGGCTAAAAAGTACCTCACCTGTTTATTTGGATTAGACAAACTTCATGTGTCCTCTTCAGAGGGTTGAGCAAAGGTCTGTATGGACAAATTAAACTGGCATGTTGTACAGACTAAGATGTGTTTGATTCAATAATGCAGCATGCTGGAGGTGCTTGTCTGTATTCTGCAGAGTCATTGTTGATGTCAAAGTTCACCAGTGTGGGAAATTTATGCTTTCTTTGTGAGATTTAGATAAGAGGATAGATTCCGTTCTCATCCCTGTACGGTACGTATAGAGCAGCAGGTTACATGCTGGAAATGTGGTGGGGTGTGTGTAGAAGGGACATCTAGCCTGGATCTGCCCAATGGTATAGAAAACCACCTACTAGTGCTGCACTTTGGTTTTTACAGCTTCTCTGTCATAAGAGTGGTATTGGTCATTCTGTGATGTAGTGATATAGTTTATGTAAATTCCTCATCCTTATCTTCTGTGTATATCCACACTAGTAATAGTTGCAGCCTTCCTCTCCTGTGATGGATGCCTAGTTTTGAAGGAGGCCTCCTGCTGCTCCTGATGGCTCACACGTCATCATCAGATCTGGGATCAGGTTCCTCAAACCCTGCTTAACCTCAGCCGAGGGAGGGCGTGAAGAAATGGCTGACTCAATATCAGTGGCTATTAGCAATGAGGGCTTGTATCTTATACCACCCAGTTAACAAGGACACTAAAGGGGTCAAACCCCTGCGTCTGCATGTAGCACAACAAAGTCTAAGGGCTGTTGAGTGTAGCTGCAGAACAGAGCTTCAAATTCCCAGCGAGAGATGAGAGAAAGGATATCATCTGTTCTTATTTTACCTTTTGTCAAGCAGCATGTGGAAAATGATCTTCACTGTGAGTTATTTGCAGAGCTGGATTCCGTGTTATTTCATTCCCTAGCAGAGACATAACAGAGAGGGTCTCCTCTTTCACACAGGTGGTCCTTCGGTCTTGTTCAAGGGCGCTGGTGTGCTGGGGAGGGTACACAGAGGGAGGGTGAGGGGGACGACACAGACAGATGCATGCGAATTTAGGTAATGGTGTAACATTTCAGTGCCTGTTTTCCTTGGCCACCCCACATAAAGATAGTGTTAATTAATTTGTTTGCTTTGCTTTTAAGCACTAACAAATGGAGCCCTCCAGGTTTTGAGAAGCCACTAGTATGCAAGGAACACTGTCGAAAACCAACATTTGTTGTACAAATTGCTTGCATATGTTCTTGGGAGAGGAAAAAAGATCCTTGTCATGACACACCAACAGAGATGTCCCACAATTTTTTTTTACTCAATGGGAAAACCTTGGTAGGAATATTTTAACTTTGTCTCCAACATTTTGGTTTGGCAGTTAATTATCCGTACTCCAAACTTGCGGTTTTGCTGTTTTCATCAGACAGCTGACTTAAATATAAACTGGAACACTAAATGCTGTATTTCATGGTGTAAACTTCCTACTTATCCATGATAAAAGTAGGGTTTTCAAACTTTTTTTTTTAAACTTCCCTGATTCTTCTGGTCATTGACATAATCACTGTTTCATTAGTGAGTGGATCTTTTCAGGATAATAAGTCTAATTAATTGCAGTCTCACATGAGTCTACTCCTGCTTCATGAATGAGCTCTCAATATGTGAGCAATGTTCCACCTGTCTGTCCATGCTGATGACTGAGGTGCAGTGTAATAACAACAATAACAGCTCAACTTGCGGTCTGTGGCTAGAGTGTGTATATGCGTGATCATGATCCTCTCTGATGAGGGAACAGGCCCTCAGAGTGAGACTATTATTCTTACTACAACACAGAGCAGGAATCTACCCTCAAACAGATGTTAGGAGCCCTTTGTAGAGCCTTTGGCACTGAGCCCAACCCTACCTATCTGCACAGCTATTTACATGGCAATCCAGCTGCTCAGTCTCTCTTTTTCTTCCTCTCCTTTTTTCTTTCAGCACTCCCTTGCTTTTCCCCTTCACTCTGCCTGTATCAATGCATTTACATTCCCTCTCTTTCTTTACACCCCCCTTTTTCTCCCCTCACCGTTTGAAATCAAATACTCACTCTCGTATAAACTTTGATCAATCAAACATACTAATTTGTTTAGCTGAGGAGACAGTGACATACTGATGCAGGTTCAGTTACACTGACATGAAAAAGGCCAGGCATCCCGTTACTGAGAATATCTCTGTGCTGACGCAAACTCCTGCCCCACACTTTATTTAGTCATCCACTCCCACAGAAAAGCCAAATTTATTGGAAAAAAAGTTTTACCTGCTACTCTGACTTATTGCCCCCTCTAGTTCAGGGAGATGTGGTAGGGAGGATTTATAATGATAACAGTTCCTGGAATCAGAGTTTATGTTTGCTTTCTCACTAATTTTGCAAGGTGAAATAATTTTTTTTGCCTTTCTATGTTAGCTTATGATGAGGACAGCAAAAGTAAAACCATTTAAAAAGTGAGTTATTTCATTTTATGTGACTCATCTATCAAGAGTACCTAAGAGCCTGTATACAAATTAATGTGGGACTAAGGACCGAACCTAGTAGTTCTCTCAAAAAAAGAAAGGCCTTAATCATCGTTATTAAAATTTTCTTTGAACTCTCTCTTTGAGTACAAGGAAAATTGTTGGAAAAAAAAAAGTTGGAAATATAACAGCGCAAAATTGTATCATTATTTCATCTTTAAAGGTGCTACATGTAAGTTTCGGTATACTGCTACATAGCTAACACTAACAGCAGTTTACTTACCAGCCTAGAAGAAAAGTTGTGAGTTCAACATTAAACTTCATTCCTTTACTTGTCTGGATCTGTTTCCAGCTGTGGAAAGCAATGTAATTTTTAATTTTTTTCTATTCTTATAATGAAATTAGCATGCTATGCATTCATTCTGCCCTCAGTTCAGTATAAGAGGATGAATAAGTAGCACTGGTCAGAGGGTCTATTGTAACCTCTTGTCTTGTAAAGACAATGATGGCTAACATCTTTGACAAGTGACCACTATCGACACCAACCATGGCAGAGAAAATTTACATGTGGCATTTTTAATCAATAATGCATTTGAAATTTAAGATGGTGTTATCATGACCAAACATAGAGTGTGTATTGTGTGTGGTGCACAAAAGCATCTAAATTTTTGGGGTAAATCAGACAGACAGTCTCCTTATTTAGGAACAATTGCTTAGTGTGAAGCCCCTCTGTGGCTCACTTTATTATTGTCATTGTCATAATTGTCATAATCCTTTAGGTTTAATAACAGTCACAATGAGTTAAACGATGCAAAACTGAGCAGAGAGTTTTCTAGCTCAGAGGATGGATCTGGTCTTCATTAGCAAGCAGATCGGTGGCAGCATTATCATAAGAGATAATTAGACAAACAACCTTCATGTAAATGAAAGGAAATGAAATCAAAGTCCATTGGGGCCCTGAAGCTGGCCGGCTCGTCAGCAGAGGTGCTGAAGTTTTCCCTTTTCAGAGCCCAGCCAACATCTCAGATTGCCTCAGAATCATGAAATGTCACGCTATGACAAATGGAGATACATTAGTTAATTAAAGTGAGGGGTTCAAAGTGGGGTGAAGCAGGTTGTCCTTTTTTTGCTTTCATTCTTAAACATTCCACCGTGTCACGATGCAAAAGCAGAGCTGAGTCCAACTCACTGACTCTCCTGGCGTGATTGGATGAGTTCTTTCTCAGTTTCTGCAATCAAGGCCGCTTCAACTTCTGATGTAGTTTTGCTGTTATTCTCCCCTCTGTTGTTGACTTAAGTGAACGCTCAAATTTAGTATATTAGTGGAGGTAATTTACTGTCCAGAGTGATTTAGAGTTTGGGGTGATTGTGTGGGCCTGTGCATGAGAATGCTCAAAGTTTGTTTACCAAATAGGATTAACAGAAGTCGTGTCTTTCGTGTGCTCGCTGACATTAAACAGCTCCTCTACCAGATACGTTTGAAATGACTTAAAGTGATTTTTGGCAAATGAGTAAACGCCAAACAAACTAATGGGGCCAGAGGGTTCATTCTTGATGACTTGTATTGGGAGGTTAAAATGGAAAAGAAAGCACAGAAACCCACTGTTTTCATCTGAGGTCTTCAACTTCTTTGTCTTTGATGTTATGGGGGTGAATACTTGTTAGGTTGAGAGAGTCTCTCTGCTGCCAGAAACAAGGCTGGAGGCTGAGACAGGTGCACTGCGTTCATCACATCCTGATGGAGGAGATTGAGGGCCAAGATGTTGTTCTCAACATATTGGAAGTGTTTGTTAACAGATGGAGACATGTGCTGGCAAACGTTACTTCACTTTGTCCAGAAAGAGGGGAGAAAAAGGATGGGGTGGAAAGCAAAATTTAATTTCCAATGGCACGACAGACATTGAGGTAGAAAGAAAGAGGAAGAAGAGTTACTCATTTTAATATATGCATGTCCAAACATTACACATGATGATAATACATAGTAGTAAGAGTAAGGAGAAAACCCCTTTATGTATTTTGTGCTTTAACTGTCAATCTAGGCTGAGAAAAAATGGTTGAGACTTTGTTTATTCTCAGGTTTTGACTATAATATCCAGCTGCAAATTGTGCAAAACCACAAGCAGGTTAAGGATTTTCCCTCAGGAAATCTTTTTTTATCCGACTTTTCAAGCTTGTCTTAGTCGCATATGTTCTCCCCCAGTCCGCTCCTCTATCTGTGTTTGTATCACAGTTTTATTTCTCTTGTAAGGTCATGCAGCTACAGCTGGCATTAATATGGCAGGACTTTTTTTCTGTCTAGTCCAGCGCTGGAAAGTTATATTCATAGGGCTAATCAGTTTAAAAGATAATGAAAACAGAGATTGTTTACAGAGATTAGGCCCTTGGAAATGGAATAATCAGTGCTTTGAAAGGGCACTGACAGCGCAGGGCTGGATTACTGTCTGTAGAAACTGAGCAACGCAACTCTAACTCTCCATCTCTAACAAGCTCTCAGAGCCCTGATGTCATCACAGATAGAAGATAGAGTACCTTATCCTCCACTCCTCTCCATTTGCTCCTCTTTGCTGGAATTAAATTACTCAACGTTTAACAGACGGGGCACCTGTCAGCCAGATGTGTTTGAGTAATGAACAAAGTGCAGGATGAAGTAAGCGTTTTGACAAAAATGTCCAGAGAAAAATTAATCATGGGCTTAATTTCTTCTCAACCCCATTGTTTAATATGCTGTATAACTTATGTAGCAATGGGTTGATTTATTTCAGGCCAGAGATGCTGGATTATTGCAGGAAAGTCACCAACAAAAGCTCTGAAATATTTGTAGCATTTCACACTTTCACACAAGCATATGGATTATATACTTATTTTGATATAAACCACATTAATTAGAGACTGGCTATTGTTTTTTTTTTCCTCCTGAGGGTGGGTTTTAATTTGGGTGGCTCACATAGTGTTGTTTGTTGGCTGAGCTAGAGCTATTCGATCCTGTTCCCATTTTATTGATTAGAGAGACACATGGGGCCCCAGTTTAATTGGGGAGGGGTTCCCTCATAAGAGCTCTCCTCTGAAAAGCCATGAAAGTAATTATCAGTATCTCAGATCTCATCCAGTGAGGGGGCGAACATATGTTTAGGATTTGGACTTACACATGGTTGCCCTCTTCACCAACCAAGCACAACTTGCATTCTTTCAGTAACTGGGCGCACAGTGCTAGTGCGTATGTAACAACATGTCTTCTGACAGAAAAAGATCTAGGTGAAAGATAGATGGAGGGGTTGTGTCCAAATATGAGAAGATAGTGGATCTGATGTGCCAAGACACAACGCGGAGTAGTTTGTTTTAGCTCGAGATTTGAGCTTTTCCTACATAGAGGGTAAGAAGAGGGGGCACGCCTCAGTCCTAATATTTACACAAAATAATTTGTGATTATTTTGTGTAAACGTGCAAATGTAAAAGACCATTTAGAAAGACAGCATACAACAGGCCGTGCACTTGGTGGCTTTGTTTGTCCTATGACTGCTAAAAGACTTTAGAGAAGGGATCCTCCTGGAGAAAAAAGGATGGGTGTGAATCTTTTGTCTCAGTCTGAGTCCACTCTTGGCCACAACACAGTGTCAGTTGAGCAGCCCAGCAAGGCTAACCCCCAGACCGCCGCCTCTGACCAATGGCTCTGGCATCTTCTGCTCTGGCACTGTGAGATCCTGTGGGGATCTTTATTCTGATCAGAATACAAGGCAGAAACCTCCTATAAAGTCCCACAACACAAAAGTTAAATAGAGACACCATGAATTGCGTTGGATAGGCAAATGGGACAGATCACCATAAAAATGTCATTTATCTCTGGGGATTCTACTTTCACTGATCACATTCTTATTTTTCCTACAAGATACCTTTCTGTACTTCAACAATGTGCAAAGATTTAACTTTTTTTTTTCTAACTAAGACTAATGTAAGGTTTTGTAAAGCACTGCGTGTCTTCCAGTGGTATCCATTAGTGTAATGCTGGCTGTTTGATTGTGAAGGAGACCCTGACAGAGTACTTGACAAACAGTCGGCTGATCCATTTCTTTCCCAAAGGAGAATGACAGGGGCCTGCCTTTGCAGCGAGCGGCCCCACTGTGTGCCCATAAGAGCTGAGAGTTGGGTGGTCTGTCCATCAACGGCAGATTTGGGGTTAGGCCTGAGAAAAGCAGCTCACCCATATCAGTTTCAAAGAGTGAAACCATAAGCGCTGGCCACTCTCTGCCTGCCGCAGCCTTACGTGCACAAAGACACCTGTTGTTCGGCTCTCATACAAAGGCTTAATCAATCTAGGTGTTTGCAGCCAAACAAACATGAATGCCATATTGTGTCTTGTAAATTTCGTGTCATATAAAAAGTATTCAGCACTTGGCCAGTTGAAGCAGCAGGACGCCAAAACACAGATTTTTAAGATCAGGCCTTGGGCCTTGCAGTGTTGTGAACCAGATATGACTTTCCATTTACTGTCAGTCTGCAACATGAATGAGACAGTAACACAGTGCTGGGCTGTAGGTGGCTTGTAGTAAGGTAATAAATTTTCTTAGCAAGAGAATACTTTAGCCCTGCAGGACACTAGGATGTACTCACTGTCTCACAAAAAAAGGACTCTTCTAAAACCTTCAGGCTTCTTCTCCTCTGTAGGCCCTGGTGAACAAGCTGAGAAAGTGTCAAATTTAAGAATGATAACCACTGAAAAATGCACCCACTGATTCATACTAAAAGGACCCATTTGACCCCATATTCACTAGAAATGATTTTGTCACAAACAAGGTTTTATTTTCCTTTTAACAAAGTGAATCAGCAACAAAAGTCAAGCTAAGATGATGTTTGCTTGTTGTTATTGCAGACACACTGTGAAGCTTGGTTCATGGCTTAATTCTTACTTGTTATGAGAAATGACAAAGTAATTTCATTGATTATTTTTGGACAACACTGGTTGGTTGTGTTTCTTCTCTGGGGAGCGACAAAAGGCGTCGGTGGCTCATGGATACCAGAAATACAATTTTTATTCAACAATCTGGGAACAAACTGAGCCCAAATTTGACATTATTTGGTTTTAAAATATAATATAATATAATATAATCAAACACCACCATGAGTTTGCAGCATCTTGTAAAAGTTTGTTGAGCATTGCAGATCTGTAATTTGTTCAAACTGTTGGAAAATTGTTTGGTTTGGAAAAAACTGCTATTAAGTTTGTATTAAGAGCTCCTTTCTTCTACCTCCATTACAGACATTTATTTCAATAAACAGGGGGTTGTAATCCACAGTTAAATTTTGTGCACTTTGGTCCAAATCTGTTTTCCCCCCTTCTGGCTGGTACAAACAAACAAGCACTGAGAATAGACAAATAAAGACAAAACGACAAAATTATGTTGTTCCTTTAGAGTAATTATTAAAAAGAAAAAGTTAAGTATGAGGATTTTGCATTTTATATTATTTTTATGAATTAGTTCACATTAAGAGAGGCTAATTTCATTCCCACTGGCTGTTTGTCTGATGCTACTTAATCCTGTAGTTAAACAGTGGACAATTAAGAAAGACTGAAGATTGCTGAGGAAAGATGGGATTGGTTTCTACCTAAATCTTTCCAGTAGAGGGGAGGCAGATATGAATAGCTGTGGTAATTTGATGAGGCGCTGCCTCTCTTTGGGATAACACACTGAGAGGAGGCTTTGTTTATGTGCCAAATGGATTTATGGAATCAAACAGAAGTTTTCATTTCCTTGTTTGAGTCGACATGCAGGGGATTAGAAGGAGGAAAAATGTGGGCAAAGATAAATGTAGTTATCAGACACACTGTGGTGGAACAAAAGGCTCTTTGGTTACCTGCTGGTTATGTTCTGATTTTCCATTTTGCTTTGAACAATGTCTTCATGGTACACCTCCAGGTTGGTTGGAAAGGTTCAAATGTACTTGTCATAGAATCTAGTCATGTGATGTTTTCTAGCAACAGAACAAATAAAAACACAAATAGGTTTATAAAAGGAAATGACAAGTACAATCAAAGCGGCATAATGATTTTAAAGTTATTATGTAAACACAGTATATTATTTGTTATGTCAGGTTTGGCAACTTGGAGGCTGAGAGTGAATTCAAATTCTTCTTAATGTCTCCAGAGCATAAAAAATACATATACTCACATTTCAGTGGTAAATTTCAGTGTTATAATATTCTGTTGGGGGGAGATTTTGTATCTCAATATTGCTTTAACATGAGACTGTACTCCATTGAAGTGTCATTTTAGTAGTCACCAAATCAAGATTAACTAATCATTTTGGATGCTTTTGCACTTTGTGCACATCAAACAATGGAGACAGACACATGAAGAAGAAAATAATTGTCTGCCTTTCTCACTTTCTGTCCTTCTGTAGTAGGTTTGATGTAAAAATATAAAACCCCTCTCAATGTTGACCTGTTAACAGATTTGTACCACCTCGCTGCGATCTTCTATCTGCTCACTTAATAAAACTCAAAATTTAGAGCTGAAGGAATTTTATTCTTCATCACATATGTATATCAAGTTGTTAATTACTTTATAAATAACTACTTTTTTTTTTTAACCTTTGAACAGCTAGCTAAGCTAACTGGCTGCTAGCTGTAGCTATTATAGAGAGCAGTTAGATCTCATCTCACCCTCAACAATCAAATAAAAAAACTAATTAAAAACATTAACTAACAACTATTCCTTTACAAAAATAAAATCTTTGAATTAGGCCTGTAGGTAATTGTGTAATTGTGGTATTGTGTTATCTTCAGACAGAGCCTGTCTAGCTGTTTCCCCCTGCATCTAGTCTTCATGCTGAGCTAAGATAATCAGCTGCTGTCTTTCCAGGACTCTTTACTATTGGATGCCAATTTTAAACAGCGCTGCCATCTTGGCCCAGTCCTATTGGTTAAAAAGTGGTAGTATCCGACTGCACCTTGTGGTTTCAGGGGGCATAGGTTCAAATCTGTCAGTGGGAAAAGACAGCAGCCAGTTTCTTTGAACAGCTTGTAACACCATAATTTAAGGCATAGTGCTTTACGTGTCTGTTAGTGGGTGTGTATGTATGTGTTTTTGTTTTTTTTCCAAACTTGAAAAGGAAACTCAAGTCCACAAACGCTTTGGTCTTTCGCTGCCCTTTTCATGTTCTCAAAGTCTGACAACATCCCTATTAAATCATCCTCTGATATCATCAATTCATTTTACGCTTCCAAAAAGTTTAAACAAATCAATATCACAATGTACACAACATTAACTTGCTGCCAGCCACAACATATTCGATATGTAATTCTGACACTGCAGGCCACAATAAAAAATTCATGAAAAAAATATGGAAATATTTGTCATGGTATTGTGTGTATTTTGATTTTAAACATATTCTTATTGCCTTGTGCGTGTGAGGCACGAGTGAGGTTATTAATTATCATGGTCTCTCAGCTCTAGTAAAGGCAGCAGCTGCATTTCATAGAGGACTTGCGGCAAAGAGAGGGACAGAAATAGACCTTTGTGGTTCAGAGTGATGTATTAGTCACAAACTGCCATTTCCTCAGAGAGCTGAAGTGAGTAAAAAAAAGGTTAATTTGACTGTTACTGCACCTGTTTTATTAATGTTTATATATCCCTCTTAAAATATCCATTGTACATAACGCCTTTCCCAAGCAGAACTCTGTTTGCCACTTTTCAGGTTACAATGATAACAATGGCAGATTTGTCACTCAAAGCAGGCTCTCATTTCTTGCCAGCGTACATTAGCTCCAGAAGTTAGTTGTAACACTGTAACTGGGATCTTAAATACGCACATGATGGCTACATCCATGATATAACACTTAAAGTGATCGTTCAGGTTAGTTGACATGGGGTTATGTGAAGTATCTATAATTATTTTATTACCTTCAATGTGCTGCAAGTTTAGAGTAGCAGCATCAGCACAGAAGCTGAGTGATGTGCAGCTGTAGACGGGTCCATCTGCAAAAATCTGTCTCAGCCACTTGCTCACAAAATGTTCACAGAAGCCAATATAAGTTTAAATGTCCAGATTTCAGAGATGTATGGGATAATACACTGTGTGCACTGTACTGGAAATAATGTAGTCGTGGTGGATGTAGCCTAATTATAAGATACCTCACAGAACTATGTCAAATAACCCAAACTGTCACTTTAAGCACACAACTAAATGTGTATGTGTATGTAAATGCGGTGTGTATGTGCAGTGAGTTTTTTCTTGTATTGTAAGTATGACAGGACAAATGTAACAGCAAAGACCAGTCTATTATTTTGTTAATCCTGTTTGTCTGCTTAGCCTAGTTTGACTAAGCTTTGACAACTACTGTGCTTGTCAAATATAATGCTCTCAGGTGACATTTGCTGAGGTTAGTGAAGTAAAAACATCTCTAAACCCAATAAAGATAGAACAAAGCATGTCGACTCAATATTTGTAGTTAGCCAGTTAGCTGGACACGCTAAGTTTGAAGATTATGTCAGAATGGATGCACTGCTCAATGAATTCATTAGACTAACTTCATTAGTTTTATAAATGCTAACATAAAGACATCACCCCACAAACTCTTAATCCAAATCTTGACAGCCCTATCGTGCTCAGTTGCAGTTGCTAAGCTAACATTGGACAATCGTGCACAGTTGGGGTTTTAGTTAGTGCTAAATCAGCGGTTCTCTAACTGAGGGGGCAGCCCCGAGCCCCCTGTGGGAGGGGCATGGATGTCCAGGGGAGTGCAAATAAGTGGAGACAGGGACAATACACAAAATTTGCTGTTATTATCATGCTGATCTTTATTTCACTAAACTTCAACGTGGATGGATGATTTTCATTATGTGCTTCCCATATCATTGTTAGTTATATTTAAAAGTTGTGTTGTGGGAGCAGGTGTACTGTGAATTTCTTTTAGTTTCTGAAGAGGCTAAAGAGGCTAGAGACAATCACTGCACTAAAGAGAAGTACTGATAGTGGGTGACTTTAACATGTTGTGGGAAATGGAGAAAATTGGCCTGGTGGTCTCTGTGGTAATAAGTACATTTCCTTCTGTTGAATTCAGTAATACGATGATGGAGACAGAACACACACGGCGGCAGCTTCTTCGGAAGATATGAACGTAACCTTTGAAGTGACTTGTGACAGTAGTTCATATATCTGGCGATGGTTTTGTCAGGTGGACAGACGCCCATAAACACATTCCAGAAGTCCAGACATAAACCATTTCCCAGAGAAGGTGGAGAGCAGCAATGATAAAATCACAGACTTGTTTAGGTTTTGCCGAGTGATCATTGCATTATGAAACTTTACATCTTTGACCCCGGGGTCTGGAAGTGCCCCCATGGACACATGGATTTTTCATTGTTCTCACAAAGCCCATCTATTGTCTGCCTCCTCTCTCTATGTCTCAATCAGAGACTGACGCAGCTCTGCGGATGCACCTGGCCCATAAGGTTTCACTCATACGTCCTCCGCTTTGGAATATTAAAACGCTGACAAAAAGTTAAACCGAGTGGTGCTGTCGTCTTTTAGTTGACTGCTCTGTCTAGTACAATATTAGGTGCTATTGTCCGGACAAGGCGAGCAGTCAGAAAGATTTAAAAACAGCATGGTCTTTATTGGGGGATATCATGTTTTGGGGGGATGAATGCAGGATTATTTGAACTGGATTTGCTGGGATGAGTGGGCGAGGTGTGGAAGAAATCTGAAGGTGGCTCTGACTTTTGCTTTCAGTCTTTGCTCCTTCAGTGTAGACTCAGTGTGGATCGGCCCAGTCATGAGCCTAACAGATGTGGCCGTCTCTCTGTTCCTCGTCCAGGCTGCCATGGCAGTTGTTCAGTTATTCTGTCAGAGTTTCAGCACAGGGAGTACAGGTTTGGGCTTTGCGTGTGCCCTCCTCAGTGTTTACCCTTCATTCTGTCAGCATGGCTGGATAGTGACTGAAAACAGCCAGCAGCTGATGATGTCCAGGACTGATAGGAGTATCTGCTTTCATTAAGAAAGACTCTATTAGCCAATGGTGTGAATTTTATGTTTGTTCTTTGAGGCCAAGTCTCAAATAAATGAAGGGTTATCTATAGCTCTATAATTGGAACCACCTTGACTCTCTCCCTCCATCCCTCCCTGCCTCTCTAGTGACTGATTTCATGACTTTTGTCCATTGGCGTCACAAGAAACAGATGTGAGCAAGAATCCTGTTGGTTTCTGTTTTCGATCGAAAAACCTGGTAGATGGTCGGATTGATGACATTTTGTTTGCCTGTGAACATGTTCTTCATTGGATTTATGGAGTGTCCCTCAGATTTCAAAACACCTGCTGCGCTGGGGCGGATGTCAAATCAAAGTTGATACTCTCACGTCTTCAGCATTGCTGTGCAAAGGAGAGCCAAACTGAAAAATAAATACTGTCAAAGCATGGAAAATGAAAAAATGTCTTTTGGTTGACATGCAGTTTGTGAATATTTTGCTATTTTCATAAAACAGAAAAACATGTAGCACAGATGATACATTATACCTGAAGGAGGAGCAGCATTCATCATTGATTTAATGTTCTATAAAAAGTATTATCTTGACAAATTCTGCTATCTTCACCAGAGTGTACTCAAAGATGAAATATCACTGATCTTGTTGCAGCCTTATCCAAGAATGTTGTACTTTTATCTCCTGATGATTTAGCAGTACGTCAAGTGTTAAGTCTGTACAAAAGAACAATATAGTACAACTGAGGTTGTGCAATAAAGGCAAAATGATTGGCTTTCATGTTGGAGGTCTAATCTCCATGATATAATTACAATAATAGAAGCACCACCATTTAATCAATTGCAGTTGAACTTGTCAAATAGAAAAACAATTAATGTTGGATCTAAGTGTTTTCTCTGATTTATGTTTAACCTGTGGTTAACCTGATAACTCTTGGAGAGGCTCTGAAAAGTAGAGCTATCCTCTATTCTTTCCCTGAGCTTCAGAGGCCCTGTCACTTCACATTAGCGCTAACAGTCAGCTGCACCCCGGCCTGCTCTCTCTGGCAATCAGCTCGAGAGTGAAACACCTGCTCATGTTAGGCAGTTTCCATGGAATAATGCAGTAATTCCATCAGGAATTGATTGGGATTGGGAAAAAAGGGGAAAAAGGGAAAACAAATATGCGCCTGCACATACAGTAGACTCGATTGGAAAGAATGCCACTGTTTGTTTTCTCAAGCTAAGGAAAAACCTCTCCTTTTTTACCATTGGACTTAAAAGAGGTTTTGTGATATGAGATGGTCTGCATGCACTGCTTCAATGTGAATTACACCCCCTCCCCCATTCCTTTGTTGCAGTCAGCAGCCGCTGACTTGATAATTGTGAAAAAATATGAGCTGTTATATCTGCTTTGCCACAGGTATCTGTCTTTACGTCTGTGAAAAAAATCAAAGTTCAGACGTAAGGTTTAGCTCTATATTCGGATTAAAAAAAAAGCTGCTTGCTGTCTGAGAATCTGTACATATCCAAGAACTTTAAATCAAAAGTGGGACATGGACAGGCAGAGCAAATTATACATGAAGTCTCTCAGCTCCTCACACAACTTTATGTCTTTACGGTATTTCCTGGATCGTACAGTTCGCTGTTTTTGGAGGATTTGATTCCCTTTTAATTCCTCCCAAAGCCCAAAGAACTCCCTCTTTCTTCAGACACTTTTACAATCCATCAGGATTTGTTCTGACATTTTCTGAGACACTAACTGTTTTTCATCTGTGGTATCTTTATTGACTCACAAATATACACATGTCCATACAGCTCAGTCCTCCTTTCTGGTTTTAGCTGTTACAAGAGTTTCAACAAGGTTGTGCTGCAGATTTGTGGGAATTATTCACGCCCTGGCTTCCACGTTTCAACCATTTTGACAAATACAAGTATTCCCACTCCTTCCAGAGGGGAGGATAAGTGTTGGTCTACTTGCCAGGGTTGAACACGCTTCAGGGAGGACATGATATCAAAGGGCTGGGGAGAGTTTGGAGATTGAGGAAGCACATCTCTTGGGCCCTGGAGAAATACAACTCTTCACATATCCATCATCCCACAAGAGCACCATTACCATTGTCACTCCTCCACAAAAACATAAACCATCTTGCTGAAGCTGGATTTCTCTCACTGAACATGCAATGTGAATTCCTTATTTTTGGAGAATCCCTCTCATAACCTTGTCCTTGGGCGTGTGGTATTTGATCAATTGTACTTCAGGGCAAACCACGGCCTCTACTGGGCGCTAGAAAACACACTATGTAACTGAAAAGGTGAAATAAGCTTCATATTTAAAAAAGCAAATGTGTGCCAATGCATTGTAGTTCAGTCTGCAGCCAATTTGTCCAGTGCTTGGAATCTTGCATGTCAAAGGGAGTCGTAATGACTGAAACCTGATATTTTCTGAAAACAAAATCTAGATTAATGTGTGTAGTGGAACTCCGTCTGATTAAGGAACAGGTTGTCTTGTTCCTGATGTGCTTACTCGCTGTTTACTTTGTCTCCTCAACCTGCTAAGACATGAGATATTGTCTTCCAACTTACAGGTATTCTAGCTGTCTCTCCTGAGCCTGCACAAAAGCGAACACACACGTGCACAAACAATTTCCCCCCGTGTTGATGGGTGAGCGAGAAAAACATTCCTCAGTCAGGAGGTGGAGGTGCCCTGAAGGATTGTGTGTGTGTGTGTGAGAGAGAGAGAGTAGAAAAAGACAAAGGAGTCATTTCACAGCAGTTTTCTTTGACAAGACAGTGGACACAATCAGCAGCGATCCCTCCTGCAGGAGTGCAGGAGACGTTAATGCACATGCACACACTAACTATCAAGCACAGGGAATGAAATAAGAAAGCTCTTACTCTTGATACACACACACACACACACACACACACACACACACACACACACACACACACACACACACACACACACACACACACACACACAGACATACACAAACACACACAAACACACACACACACGTGCTGCAGAGTGAGGCCAGGTGAATTACATCAGGAGTTGGGTATTACTACAGGTGATGCCTTGCCATCTGAAGGGTGTTGGTGTTGTAAATGGACTTACATGGCGAACTCCAGGGAGAGGTATTTTGCAGAAGCAAAGGCAAAACAGCAAAGAAATAAACATGTTGTCAAGGCGATATCAAGCATGTTCCTTCACGCCTGCAACTGGCAGAGGGAGTATTTCCGAAGCCTTGTCGCTGTTTCTGTACTTAAACACCTGTGACACACAATATGAGCAAAGCCTGGGAAAAGCATGGTTGTGGCTCCCTTGGGGAAGTTGGGGGGACGAGGGTGGGGATGTGTGTGAGGCCTGAAGAAGTGTGTGTTCCTGGGGTGTTTGCCATACAGCCCAGTGTGTGGAGCTGTGGACTGCTGTGGACTCCAGTGTGTGTGTTCAGCTGTACCTGCAGGATGTTTTTATAAGAGAGGCGATCCCCATACACACACACACAGGTGCTTACAGACTTTAGCTCTGGCGGCACAGGGTTACGTGGTCAGTGCACCATGCGTCACTGCGCAATATGTTTGGTATGTGGCGCGTAGGTCGGTCTCAGTGCAGCGGCGGGGCCTTTCCTGTAGCCTCTGTCTGATGTCTGCTTTGTGGCAGCCAGGCTCGTAGGCCTTCTCCTCTCTGCTGTCAGTCTGTCAGAGGGCTTGTTCTAAAATCTGGAGGTTTGATCTGCCCCGCCAGGCCTCAGAGGGACCCTCCACTCACACGTTTCCCACAGGCAGCAGCAGCTTGAGGAGGAGGCCTGACGCTCACAGCCAGTTTTGTGAAGTTACAGTAACTGTCTGGCTATACCCTGCCTGGAGGAATAAATAAATAAATAAATAAAGGGAACTCCACTTCATAACATTTTAATTGGCTTTGGAGGCTTAGCTGTGGCTCGCCTGTGGTTACCGCGGTCAGGCAAGTATGGAGCACAGCAGCCACTGAATGTTTCTGACTCTCAAACACACAAATGCTCTCGAAGAAATACACACTCTGCAGCTACACTCTCTGTCTCTCTTTAAAGGCCAGGAGTGCTGTACCACAGAGGTTGGCATTTCTTTGGACAAAACCACTTGTCAAATTCTAAATCCTTCATTACACCGCGTTGTTAGAATTACTGCACACTGCAGAGAAACATCTCTGTGAACCCACCAATAGTCCAAACTTATCTTCCAAACAAGTCAAATCATACTATAAACACACTGAGCTTGTTTCTGTCCAAACTCCCCTTGTGCTGCCTGTGAATGTGAGCTGAGTGTTTTGATGTGTTTTGACTTGAGGCTTTTGCGGTGTGTGTGGTTCCCATGCCATTTGTGGATGGGATCCTGTCAACATGGAGCCTGGCTGTGACGAAGCCTGCAAGTGGCATCTGATGATGCTGCTGCCTGTTGGAGCTGAGGAGACTGTTAGTGATTTAATGTGATTGTCTGGAGCTGCATATGTGCATGTAGTGTGTGTATTCCTTATGATTGGTTATAACAAGGATTAAGTGGTGTTTCACTTGAGTGGCCCCTCAGTTCAGATGAGATGACATGAAGATCGGTACAGGAGGGTGACTGTGTTTCTTCTGTGTGAATGTTCTCTGTACCCCCGAGTGACAGAAAAGTCTCCAATTAGAGCCTGAGCCCATGTAACACATCTGCTGATCCCATCCACCCAGCTCCAGGAGTTTCCTACCTATTTATGAGAAAGCCATCCATTTGCCTTCACGCCTTCTAATCCCCCAGCCTCCATTATTCCTGGGAAATGCACTGTCACCATAGAAATCATGAGTGAGAAACAGAAAAACAAAACAACAGACAGGGAGGAGAAAAAAAACTATTATCGGGAAAAATGTAGAAGAAGAAAACAGGGAGTGAGGCAGGAAACAATTGTGAAAATTCTTCAAAGGTCAAAGCACTGGTAAAAAAAATGTATATAAAAAAGAGAAAAATGAAGAAAAAGAAAAAGGAATCGGCCATGAAAGTGTCAATGTGGAGTTTGTGACGCATTGTCGGTGCGTGGTTCGCCTGCTCAGGCAAATGGGTCTCTGGGGCTCTTTATTTTTGAAGCTTGACTGCAATTTGGATAAGAGAGCCAGAGGTCCCAGGGAAGGAGCCGCCAACCCTGACAAGCTGCTGGAGGAGACCTGCACAGGGTCACTGAGCGAACCCCATCCTCTACAACTCTGGAAGACAGTACATGCATGCACCCCATACACGTGCACACACTCTTGTGTGCATTTTGATGCAGATTGTCAGATGCACACATGAGATAGTGCACACATACATTTCATATCCTAATTTTTAGCATAAGGCTCATCAGTAGGTTATTGTTTACTGTGTCTTCTTTCCACCATTGCTGCCAGCTTCTCCACTTCTTTTAGTCCTATTCACTCCACCTTAAAACAAAGCAACACACTCACTGACAGCCCTATTACTCTGACAAGAAATGTCTAGAATAATCTGTGTCCATAGAAACAAAAAAAAAAAAAAATAAAAGCAAAAGGCTGTGAACAAATTGAAACCTGCAAGGCAACATTAAACAAAGGCTATATCCCTGACCATTATCCTGTTCAAGTGCATTTAGATGAGACACGTGAATTGTTCTCCACATACTGGTCAGTGCATATGCTAATTTGTCTGACTAGTGCTTAATCTAATGAAATAAGGGCAGTGATTGTGAAAGGAGCATGAGCGGGAGAGAGAGGAACCTGACATGTTCCTGTTTTGATCAGGAGATTCCATTATAACTGCAAAGGTTAAGCCTCCAGAAGACTGGCTGCTGACTGGTTGATGGGATTAGAGAATACATAATTGGTCGCCAGTCACATGTGTCATAAAAACAGACGCCAAACCCTTTGTAATGAGGATTATGTGTCTTTTCCATGGATTCATTCTTTGCTCTGTGACATTATTGTGTGCCTGGAGAGCTGTGAGGGCCTGTATCTCTCCCATCCTGACTGTCTTTGTCTGATTGCGCACTGGGACCAACTACCTTGACTTTCCACTGTGCACTCTGAGAGTTTTACTGGTCAGTGTGGATACAGAGCACCATTGGCCAAAACCCGTAAAACTAGCACAAGCATGTTTCATTGCACTACAAGGTGTGAACTAATACAGTCCTAGTGTCTGGCAGCAGAGAGAACTGGAAGTGAATCCTTGGACCTTGAAGCCTTAGCAGATAATTGTCTTATTTAGCTTTTACACAGGAGAAGTCAGAGTAGTTTATGAATCCTACTGTTTAGGTGTTTTATGTGCTGGACCGATGAAGGTCATTGGCGTAGTCTTCCTTTAAATGCCTGTGTGAAGCTGTTTATTGTTCAGTATATTAATTGACTTTGAGTGCTCCCATAGGCACCATAAAGTCAATAGAAAAATCTACAGTTGAATAAATCCTGCATCATAAGGTGAATACAATGAGATAAAAAGCAGGACAATGAGAAACTGCAGATTGATGCTATTTTCTTTTTGGGTTTGTGCAGATAGTAAGAGATAGTAAGACAGGTGGAAAGAAATAATTAGTGTGTGACTATGAAAACCTTGTATATCCAGTTGGTATGATTTTGACACTTTAGATTTAGTAGAAAGATTTAATGGCTCTCTAAGGGACAAGACAAATTCCCAATTGCTTTATAAGACTTTGGATATTTTGCTAACTATATTACCATCAGCTTAAAGTAAGGGTGTTTCTGTTACTACTTTTAAACAAGGAACTCTTTATAAATGCTTTATAAGCTGTAACTAATGACTTCATTAATGTTAATAAATCATTCAGTATTGCTTTATACATAGTTTTAATCCTTATCCAAGAGCAGTGTATGGGTTAGTGTCAGGCTGTGGAGAACCCCCCCAGACTAACTCCATCAGAAAGGTCCCTTCAAATCCACCAAAATCCTTTTATTAAGAAATTATCAATACTAACGTATTTAGTTAATATATCAAAGTTATGTACGTCATTTTCTTAATGAAATTATTAACTAGCTAAAACAATTCTCATACTAAATCCATTAATTTTAATTTATAAATCCCTTATAACAGGTGCCTTATTAGAAAGTTTTGCATTTCCTAAAAAGTTGAAAGTTTAGGCCTGACAGCAACTGTCTGCTGCTTTAACCTGGGTCCCTTTGTTTGAAGTTGTTGACTTGATGATCTTCTGATGTCACTGCTTTCCTCTTGCTCTACCTATCCTGCATCCTGCACACACAACCACTCATGACACAGATAATTCTGGATGTGTCTTTGTTTGGAGCAAAGCACTGCTGAGTGTAAATGCAAAGTGATCACTGGAACATGCACTGAAATAAGGCTTGGCTGTGGGGAAAGGAAACATTAAGTCGTGCACTGCACAGCAAACACCAGAAACTACATTAAACATCACAGTAACATTGTAATTTTACAGCCTGTTTTAGTATTGCTCATGACTCTAATGTATGAGTGAGGCAACCAGCGTGTGTGAAGCTAAGGAATCCAAATGAACTTTGAAGTGCACATTTGTGTAATGAGTTTTCTTGCACGCCAGGCTGTTAAATTGTGGGAACTGGTGGACAGAGTGAGTCCATGCGGCCTATCAAGATGTGTGAGGTGTTTGTAGGCTGAGCTGTTAGAGGCCTGCTGCTGCTTGGACCTGACTGATGCTGAATGGACTGGAGCTACAGCAACTGTGTCACTGCTGGTTCCCTCAACAATCAAAAAATAAAATATGTAGAGCTTGTTGTAATGTCAATTTAGATTCTGTGTTTAAATTATTAAGTTCATCTTTCAGACTTGGGTGTTTTTGAAAGCCAGTCAATGTATCAATGTATTATCACCTGACTCTCCAGCTCCCGTGTTTAACATGTTTCACCTAATTTGTAGCCAGCTATTTTACTTAAAGCTCGAAAAAGTCATTGTTCAACACCTGCCCAGAGGAAAATGGCAAACAATTGAAGCTAGCAACTAGCTGGTGACCAAAACAGAGCTAAAAGATGAATGAATATCAACTTCTACACGACTGCAGGTGAATGGTTATGTGTCTGAGAGTTGTATAAATGCTGTTTGATAACAAGCCAAGTAAGCTTAAAAAGTGATAATATGTCAGTGTTATTTCTGCGGCACACATGTGGACCAAAAATCTGTTATTGCAGGGTTGAACAGTAGCTAACTTAAGACCAGATGGAAAAGCAGTTTTGAAAGATTAAAGTTTCAAGCCTGTTTCACCTCTGACCAAAACCACTTTCCTGTACCTGTAACCACACCCAGTAATGTCCCTGTGTCCTGAAGTGCACCTGTGCATCACTGTAAGGTGACAGGCTAAGCAAAATTTTGAAAGGCAAAATTTATGTATCAGTTCCTTGCCACTTTTGATTCCTTTTAGGGATTGGATGGTGTCTGTGTTTGTGTGAGATACAAACAGAAAAAAACATGTGTGTGTGTGTGTGTGTGTGTGTGTGTGTGTGTGTGTGCGGTCCTGCTAGTGTACTTCTTCAACACCCTGAAAAGCGTAAAATGGCCCTCAGAGGAGTAAACCTCCACACTGCCTATCACTCCATTACCAGCTGCGCCACTTAACTCAGGCCAATGTGCAAAACATCTGTGGAAAAGGCCTCATGCCTTTTCTTTAATAGAGTGTCCCCTTAGAAATGTTTTTCCTACTCTCCTCATTTTTATCAGAAGTATAGAAATACCCACCCACTTCTGTCATGTAAGATTGGGTCCCCTCCAAGTATGACATGATGGAGCTCATCTGGATTGAGTTAGGGTGGGGCACCCTGTGGAGATAGAGTGGATGGGAATGTCATTACTAAATCGATAAAGTGTCGTTAGCCTGTTAGGGCTCACGGTGTGCAACAAACACTAGGTCTCAGTCAGGATGCAGTTACTGTGTTCTCAGTGAGCTGCTGTACCATGACGGTGCACCATTTTGCTTTTAGTTTGACTCTCCCCTCCCCTCCACCCCACCCCTGCTCCTGTTTCTGGTATGTTACTTGTGAACCACATGTTGCACAAATTTCAGCACCATTAAAGTGCTCTCTGTTGCTACTCACGCTGTAAAGCACAGATCATTCTGGCAGGAAGCAGCAGTTTCAGTTTTCTCCAGTATTTAGCTCGATGTGGGGTGAGAAAGATGCTACTTTGAACTTAATGGATGCTCTTACACATCTGTGATTGATTTTCAGTGCCTTTCGAAACAAATTTTATATCTTTACTTATTACATGCATATACATTTACACAAAAATAATACGAAATGAACAAAAACAAAACAAAACAAAAAACATAAATGAATAATGAACAAAAAAACATAAACCCAAATCATCCTTGAATCTACAGAAACTCTTTCCTTCATATAGTCCCTAACCTCCCCTGTTTTCACACGCCAAACATGTTCCCTTGTCTGATTCAACAAAGCCAATAGAACCAGCTCATGAGCCATGTGCTGCAGCTTGTGTGCTAAGGTAATTCAGCTTAATTGGTTGCACATTACAGAAGCAAAATTTCTGATGAAAGTCTCTGTAAAGTCGTATCAAGTAATGGGAACCAACAGAGATCAGTAAACAAAATATTAGTGAGGGAGAAAGAAAGTGAAGTGATCAAAAGAGGAATGAATACGTGGTCACAGCATAACAAGTGACAGTGGGATTGAAATTCACTTTTCCGTGAAATGTGACAAATATAATCATGTCAAATAGGAAAGATTTGGTAACCCTAGACTCAATAAAAAAAAAAAAAAAGATTTGTTTTGTTTACCTGCTCTACTCTGCTCTGCTATGCTCTGGCCTGCAAAACCCCAACACACTACAAAACTTAAAATGAATCCATACCTGACCATTAACCTGCCTGACATTTCATAGAGACACGCTTACATTCAGTCTGTCATGGCAGGCTGCCCACTTTCATGCAGTCTGTAGTAAACATATATCAAATTTGGGAGACTGCCAGTATTAGATCACTACTCACTTTCTACAAGTGCGTTTATTTATTGGATTTGCTATTGGAAAAAGAAAAAGATCCCTGATTTTGCACAAACAAGTGAAGAGTCTATATAACCATAAAAACTGTTATCATGGCAGAAATCTGGGTTTTAATTAGGCATCAAATCATGTCCATGATGTACTTTGAATTGATTGCAACAGGAAAATGATGCATGGTAGAGAGGGCATACCTGTATCAGGTGTCCTGATGTGCAGCTGATCCAGAGGCTCAACACATTGTGAGCACTGCAAAGATGAATGCCGTGGGTGTTTGTGGTTCATTGATTGGTCTTTTCCTGGTTCAGACACAGATAGTTTCCACTTGTCCTTTTTTTACAGCATCTGTAAATCCCCTGTTGAATAGCATTTCCTTATGGGTGATTGAATTATGAAAATGTTTCCATTTTCCATTTTAATCTCTCCAGCCATGTGATAGTGTCTCCCAATCGACCATAGCAGATTTGCAGCAGTGCAACAATTTGCATAATAAAAGATGCCATGTGAAGATTGACAGTTCTCCCATCCTGCCACTGCTGCACCTTTGCATCTGGGAGATCTTTCTTATCTCAACTGCCTGGTGGCTACTTAGGGCAAATTTTAGTCCATGTAACCATTTATGCAAGCAGACGTAAAAGCATAGCTGAAATAGCTGACACAAGTCTTGTTTGATTACGTGAGAAAGGTTCTAATGAGAGACATCAGGCTTGTTTTCCAGTCCTCCTAGTGCATGTTGAACATTCTGCCCAGGACCCATCAGGCTCGTTCTCCCAGCCGGTCTTTGATGCCAGCGCAGAGCAATCAGACTAATTGGCCATGGCAACACTGATGAAACATTTCAGAAGGAGAGAAGGAGAAAAACACAGGCTTGGAAAACTGAATCAATATCATTAATCATGGGCAGGAATCTGCTATTAATGGTGTCTGTTTTCTATTAGGGGTGAACACAGACGTTAGACGTGCGCAGAGATGGGGATTATCTAGCCGGTGCTGTGACCCCAGCTGTCCTCAGCATGACCAGACACAAAAGTTCATGGCGGAGTGTGCAGCAGAGTTCACAGAACCCCTGAAAAACAAACCAGTGCAGCGTCATCTCTATCTGTCAAGGTTACAGTGGATAATACAACACACACCTGCAGGTGCCACCGCAGACATCAGTAAGCGAACTTGAGATGTACAAGATGCATTTTCTTTACATGTATCAAGAGGAGTTCTGTGTTAATTGCCCTATTGTGCTTTAGACACAGCAGAAGTGCTGTCTTTGAAAGGCAGACAATATGAATATCTATCAGATTCAAAACATGCATTGTCATCCTTCTTTTGAGCAAGGATGTCTGGACAGCTATCACTGTTGCTTGATTGTTTTCCAATATTTTTTTCTAAATATTATGTCTAGTCACTTGCATGTCAATTAAACCCGCATTGAATGTTTTTAGGCGTCTGGGAAAGCACAAAATGGATATTATTATATTATATATATATTTAAATGGTAAATATTTTCTCGAGGTTTTAGGTCCAGGTTTGGTCTCCATCAACTCCTAAGATAAATATCTGACACTGAAGCTGCTAGCTAAAGAGTCCACTATGTTCACAGGTTCTGTCTTTTATCTTGTTCTGGACATGAAACAACTTTACTTGGAAACTGTGTTACAGCAGTGAGAATGAACTAAAACTGAACAGTTGCGGGGTGGGAAACCAAATCAATGAACTGAAAGATACTGAAAAAGTCACTGTAGAGCTGAGGATAACTGTAGAGTCAGTGATGATACTCCAGGGCTTTGTCATTATGAGCAACACCTCATGTCCATCCATGATCTATCCTTCTTCCCATCAGGGTTGCAGGGGGGCTGGAGCCAATCCCAGCTGACATTGGGCGAGGGCGGGGTACACCCTGGACAGGACTCACCAGTCTATCACAGGGCAGAAAAATAACCATTCATGCTCACACTCAATTTAGAGTCACAAAAAAACCAAAATGTGCACGTCTTTGGACTGTGGGAGGAAGCTGGAGAACCTGGAGGGAACCCATGCAGGCACAGGGAGAACATGCAAACTCAACACAGAAAGGCCACAGGCTCGGGATTTGAACCCCGAACTTTCTTGCTGTCTGTGCCATCCAGAAATCATATGATATATTGTAATTTTACAACTAATTTTTTGTAATTTAGACGCTCTCACATTGAGAGTAATGATTTCTGCTTGAATGAAAAAAAAGCGTAAAAAAAAAAAAAAAAAAGCGTAAAAAAAAAAGTCATGAACGCGTCAGCTCCACTGAGCTCTGATCCAGGTAACATGAAAGGCCCTTTCACAAGCAACTGATATTTTATTAGTACCCTTTAGACCAGAAAGGAAGCCTGGTCTCTACTGACACGTCCTCTATGGACCACAGTGGCTGTCCCATCTGTGGCCATCCATTTACCAGAAAACAGACATTCCTCAAAGACCCTGCTTAACCAAAGAGACCTATGAGAAAACAACCGCAAGTGGAAAGTTTGTTATGCTAATGTGTTGAGGGACTGCAGGGAGTAGTGTCAAGCATGAAGGGTGTATGGCTGCACAGGATAAATAGTTAGGCTGGCGTCCCAGCTCATAGCTTCAGCACTGGTGCACTGAGGCAGTGCGTGTCTGTTACTTGCCAGAGGGCGGGAAGAGTGAGTGAGGTACACAGGAGCAGTATGAACCATACCCCTCCTCCCTCTTAGTCGCTTTCTCTTTCCCTCTCCTCCCTTTGCAGTCCCTGACTTTGATGTAGCACTGCTGGTTATGCCATATTTTTCTTGGCTATTGAAACCAAATGGAAAATACAATGTAACAAAGTTCTTGTAGCTGCCCAAGTGCATAGATTTAACGTTTTATGTGACTTTAAAAAATTGAGGAACTATTTAGAGGTGACACTGGCACTCTAATTCCCCCCTAATCCCTAACTCAACACAGAGCTCTTTTGCGAATGAGAAGTCTCTTCCACACTCTATTTAATGCTTGAAGTCTCCTTTGTATGGAGGTAGTGACATCATCACCCCAAGACGTGTCCATTATCAGCCACCTGATGACATGTAGGCAAGTTGAATTTGTTGTCATGGAGACAGAAACACTGCTGTATATACAATGCATAACTATCTCTGTCTGCAGAGCAACATCCCCTGGCAGTATAATTTACATTCATACAACTCTGGTAGCATGGATTTTCCACAAATGCATGAATTCTACATCAGGTAACTTATAACTAATGTATATAACAACAAAAATCTGCTGAAAATTAACTGAAGCATAACAACAGTAGTACCATTCTCATTACCCTGAATTCAATCCAAGCCAGAAAACACAACAGTTGCTCATAATATTAACTTTACATGACTATCCAAGAGAAACATGTTCCTACCCGTTCAGTTGCTGTTTCCCATCAATGAATCACACACATATTAAGAAGTATTTGTGTTTGCACTCTCTCGACAGTGATTACTTATGTTGTCAAATTTATTATAGTCGCATGCGATAGTAGGCATTAGGGTCTGCAGGTGTAGTGTGCAGTCTGTGGGAGTAAATGTATCTTTGTGCTCAGGGAACATTTGGGATATCATAGACTGGATGAGGATTTACAGTCATGCTGAATCCCAAAGGACCCCAACTACGATTCTGTTTGGACCCACGAGATCTCTTTCCAGGCAGCTGTCGGCCTCACCGATGGCTCCTGACAGCAGTGGGACTGTAACACTGGATCCAACGCAGGGGAGACAAAGTCATCTGCCAGGGTTTATGTGACACTGCCAATGGAAAGATAGAGTGTTTAAAATACATCAGTGGAAAGACCTTCAATGAAACCAGCTTTCCCCTGCTGATAAAAGACGCTGTTGACAAAAGAAATTTCTTTCAAAAATGACAATACTTGATTCACTCATTGATTTATAGAATTCCTGAACCAATGTAAGTAAATTACAGAAATTGAATTTTAATTGAAATTGAATTTGAAAGTTTTCACTCAGTCATTAAAAATGAATTTGAGCAATAACAATCATTCATGTTTTGATAAACCCTTTCATCTGTAGTGTATGAGGCCAGTTTTCACTTTCATCTTCAGTGAAATATCTCTCAACTATTAAATATATTGTCATCAAATTCATAGTGCCCAGAGGATGATTCTTATGCGCTGATATGGTGATTCACTGGTTTTTAATCATTGCAGTCAGCATGAACAATTTTCAAGTGAAATATCTGAATATTCAGTAAATGAAATGGCATAAAATATTTCCTCAGACACCAACGTTAGAATCATTAGAATAATATTTCTGGTTTTAAGCAAAAAGTCTTGACTACCTTTCATCAAATAAATTGTCCAATATTTTGGTTTATGACCAACAACTTGCAAAACTACAAAGCAGCATATGTTATACTTTGTGTTTAGGGTAGCAAATATTTAGCTTGCTAGCATGTTATCTCAATTAAGTATGGATGCTAATGCTTAAATATTATACCATCTTAGGCTAG
Source organism: Rachycentron canadum (assembly GCA_038496675.1). Lineage (NCBI taxonomy): Eukaryota > Metazoa > Chordata > Actinopteri > Carangiformes > Rachycentridae > Rachycentron > Rachycentron canadum. The sequence continues at coordinate 8,082,571 of CM076655.1, forward strand.
TATTGTCTTTGTAAGCATGTTGATGTTAGCAGTTCAAAGCCCCACTGTGCCTAACTAAAGCAGAGCTGCAGCATGACTGTAAGTTCTTAGTATAGTTTGATATCTCCACCTTTCTTTCTCTGACAAACCCTACCCATCTACCTGAATGCTCTCTTTTCTTTTCAGAGAGGAAAAAAGTCCCAAAATTCAGAAACTAACCACGTTGCTGTTTACATTGGCAACAGACTGGTTTTTCTTAGTATTAGTTTCTATTATCACAACTGATTACACCATGTCATCCCTCAGGCATGAGGTATTATTGTACAAATTGGGATGAAATTTCTTTACAATATAAGTAACAACTTGCAAGACACATGCTTTATGTATCATTTTCTATTTCTATAAGCAATGTCAGCTAATGAAGTGCTTCTACTGGCATAGGCAGTGATTTGAAATGGCACATGTGCCCTGTTTGTATGGTTGCCTGCATTCAAAGGCATGTATGTATCAGCAACAGCGACTGGTCCAGGTTTCTTGGGGGTGCTGACAAGGTCAACAATATGTGCTATGACTACCATCCAGGCAGCTCCAGACTGCATCTGTTATGTTCCTCACAAAACAGAACGAAACCCGGTCACCCCGTTTGTTTTGGTAACCTGGAGCATGAAAACACATTAGTGCCTACGTTAGGGGGCTTTAAATGCAAAGATTGGGATTCTTTAATGTGGTTAACAACTCAGTGACTATGCCACCTTTGGCTGCCTACTCTCAAAGTGCTGGGAGCTCTGGCTCCATTATTAACTCAATAAGCTCCTTTTCCTGGTACACACTTTCTATTTATTTCTTATACCCAAATCTTCCCTCTCCTTTACCTGTGCTTTGTGTGCCCTCCTGTCTTCTTCTTGCTCTCATTACTTCTCAGCCATCGTCTTTTCCTCCATCTTCCTCCCACATTCATCTCTGTTCTATTTATTCCACTCTTGCAGTCTGTCTCTCTGACTCTCTGCCCCTGTGTGTTAAACTGGAGCATGGAAACACATTCCCTTAAGTACCTGCCCTGGAATCTCCTCCACGATGATAACTCCAGACCCTTTCCATGCAGAACTGGGAAAGCAGTCAACCCAAACTCCCAAAATTTTTCAGAGGGGGGAAGAAAAAAACAAGCCATTAAAGTGTTTTTGCAACCTTTGAAATGTAAATTATTGTCATTGATGGTGTCACCTCTTCACTCAAGGCATTCGTCAGAATATTTATGGGCATGTAATCTTGGAAAGCCTTCATTTGTGTATGGTTCAAATGGGGTGCTCATAAATTACTGTAAACTGCTGTAGCAGGAGACAGATGAGCTGTTGTCACCCAGATTTTCTTTATGCCACATTACTGGTCTGTCAGAGCTCGTTTCTTTGCATGATCTGACTCTGATATAGTTGCATACATCTGGTCACAGAATTTTTATTGCCAACACTTGAGTTTAGCGCTGTCCTCTCACCGGCCAGGGCCACGTCCTCAGGTGAGCGTGAAACCTTTAACATGGCAAATCCGAGGACAAGTAGAGAAGAACATTTGTGGATTATTTAAGTGCCACCTGGATTTCTCATTATTGCTTTTCATACAGTAGGCAATAAGTCTTTAAAATTTGTTTATGCTTTAATAGTTCCACATCATTAATCCTGAGAGCAACTGACTGATATATAGAGGCCATTATGTGTGTGTATATAGGCACAGTTGTGTGTATTCATGAAGATGAGTGACAGACACCCACGGCGGAATAAGACTGATTTGATCCCATGTGAAGCAGACGCGGTTGCGTCAGTAGGACTGGATCATCAGAACCCAATGAGGCCTTCCATTGTCTACCTCAGTCTATTCCCTGCTGCGCCATCACTGAGTAATCTGTTTTCTGTGGCAGTATGGGAAAAAGGGATGTTCACATATTTGTGCACTGGTTATTGCTGTTATGTGTTTTAGATAGTTTGATACAAGCAACTTGTAACAACTCATCCACTTAAATTCATAACATGCAGCAAACCTTATCATGGAGCTGTACTCATTGCTGCATTTTCCTTGTATGTAGTGTTATGTGTGTTGTGACTGTGTCTGTCTTTCATGGAAAGAGTGCACCACCACAGATAAGCGTCCTTGGGGGACACTGGGGGCTGGAGTACAATACAAAGCAAACAGCGTCTAAACCTGTGAGATGATAGGCTTTCCAGCTGCCATCTGTGTCCAGTCTTTCTTTTCCCCAGTCTCTGTTTGTATCTCACCAGCGGCACTTGACAACCACTTCCTTTTCACTCAGTCAAATAAAATATATTGATACAACCAATCGTATTTATGGAAAATTAACCCTGGGTGATGAAAATTAGTTTAAGTGAGAGGATTGCCTTTTGTTCTCACTGTCTCTGATTAGAAAAGGGTTATCTCCAGATCAGATTTTCCATAAGGTATTTTCAGTGGCAGAGAGGTGGTTAAGTTTAGACAGAGCACAGTCAGTGTTTCAGCTTTCAAAGGGGCTCTTGAAGGCGACAAAGCTGCAACAATTGCCCTTTGATGTTCTGCACCAAATATTATCATGTGGTTAGACACAGTGTAGTATTTTATCACTTGGCAAAATGCAATTAATCTGTTTGATGACAACCACAGAGATCAAGAACAATGATAGTGATGAAACATGTTTTCAGTTCAGATCCTGTCGGCATCATGGCAATGAAAATAGCTCCATGCAGGTTTTGAATATACAAAAATTGTCCAAAAGTGCATGACATGCACACGGTGTAATGAAATGCCTTTATTAAAAAAATTTCCATGATTGTTGAAGACACACAGGTCTCCACCCTTGAGCAGATTTATTTTCACACATGCTGGGTGAGGTGTCTGCAATTCCTCCCCACCCTGTCATTGTTTTTTCTGCTGTTAAGTGTGAATATGAGCAGAAGCCAGGCAGAAATATAGAGTCTTGTTTAAGGACTTCTCCTGCTCCACTGAGTGCAGTTTTCTGATGTCACACCGACCTAACAGCTTTCCAGACGTCTGTAGTCCGTCGTGTCCATTGTTGGGGTGAGAACCAGACCTTGAGGATCAACATTTGTATGTATGATGTAAAAATCCAGAATTGACATGCATTATTCTCCCTGGTTCCAACATTACTCACTCATACATTCATAATACACCACAACAAGTTTCTAGACATTTCATAGTGCAGTGCATTGGTGTTAATAGGTTAATGGTAGCATGCATTAAGTCTTTTTCTGTGTTGTGTTAAGCTAAATTGCAAATGGCGTGTGTGACTTTGTTCTGTGAAGTCATAGCTGTGCTTTCTTGTACTGGTCTGTCTCTCTAATTACTCCTGTGCTCATTTCTGATTTTTGTACACATACTTTTTCTCTAAATGTGGTGCAGCTCAGTACAGTGATTCTTTGATCACCTGGACACACACCAATGACAATATGTTGCGACAAATGCAGACTTTCCAATATGTGCTCCAAATTGACTTCAAACGGATGTACATATGATGATTTCCCTGTCCAGACACTGAAGCATGCAGGGAATGAAATGGAAATCCTATCAAACTCAATACAGCATAATCTTGTGGTGCTGCTAAAAACATAGAGACAGACACACACTCTGCTAACACACAAAACAAATGATACCTCTGTTCCCTTTCCTCACACACAAACACATAGGAGACCTGTTGCCCAGGTCTCAAACATGCAGAAACACACACAAACACACACACACACACACACACACACACACACACACACACACACACACTTCCCAAATGAATCACCCTCCCAAGTGCTTAGCATCATCAGCATTCCCTGAATCAGCCATGACTGCAGAGCACAACTGCATGACATGAGAGTCTCAAGGGTCAAATGAAATGCACACTCAAAGTGCCACTTCATCTTCGAGGCATAACAGTGAGCAGCAGCTCAAGTGCAAACTCAAATAATACTGGATTGTGTCAGCCATTGTGCTCCTCTCACCAGTTAAAAAGAGTGCATGGTGGTACAATATAGGCTCAGGCCCTTTTGCACTTTTCTGCAGCCACGCATGACTTCTCCCCAAACGGGCTCCCCTCCAGCCCCTACTGTCTGTTTATGTAGACTACCACCAGGGCGCCATGGAATGCACCTCCACCACACTCGGCTCACACACACACATCTCTGAGACAAGGAGTCTGTCTCAACCTGCTGATATGAGCTGTTTGTGTTTTACTTTTACACAGGGCTAAATGTTTTGATTAAAAGGCCGTTACTATTTTGCTAGTCACAATGGCTTTGTAGTGGAGGGGTTTGCTGCCGTGCTGATGGACAGAGGGCCGCTCCCTGCCTCCAGTGAGTGGTTGAATGAGAAAGGAGCTGTCATCACTCGGCTGCTGACACTTGCCTGAAGAGAGAGGAAGGCGGTGTGTGTGTGTGTGTGTGTGTGTGTGTGTGTGTGTGGGGGGGGGGGGGGGTAGAGTAGAAGTAGAGTAGAATTTGGATGGAGAGCAAGTGACAGACAATGTGTGGAAGTGGTAGAAGATGTCAGGGAGAGGAGTAGGCCTTCAGAGAGAGGGGAGAGAACATTTGTGATGGAAGAGAGGAGGTCAGTAATGGGTGCAGCTCACCTCACACCCCTATCCCAGAAGGCACTGCAGAGAAGGAGTCTGCATTACGTAAAGGGTGGGAGGGGGGAGGCAGGTGGTATTGTGAAGCACACAATGCCTGTGATCAACAGTCCTGCTGGGCTGTTAGAGTCCATGGTTAAATGCTCCAGTGACTCTGGGGTCCCATGACATAATGAAAAGTTTCACAGCATTCAGTAATGGAGAGACTATTACACTAGTTTCTACGCATTGTGTTGGACGGACACATCAGAGGATGACGACATACCATAAATCTTCAAAACAAAAGGAGTAAACTGGGGAAGCAGCATCTCTCTGAGGGATGGAAGAGAAATGAATTTGGTATATTAAAGATGAGAGTTGCTCACTCCTAACCAGAAATCAGTGCTGATAGTGACATCAGCTGTGTATCTCTTAATAAGATCACTTTGTCTCATTTTTGTCTCATTGATTCAACTTTACATTTCAATTCACAACAATAACTGTGGGCCATAAAAACATGTCTATGTTCAGACAGATTCAAATATGATTACTAGTCTAATTGGATCCACTTATGTTCAAACAAACTGCCATGTAGCCTTAGTCTCTTTTGATGCAGATGTCTGAACATATTGGGATGAACACTAATAATTTGATCATATGCAGCTAACATTTGACTTTGACCATATTCATGTTCAAATTTGAGATTGTTTAAAAACCTGTTCTTGTAAACTGCTCTGATGATTATGCTTGAGGTCATTTGTATTAAAACAGTCTCATAGTGCCTCCCATTGGTAACTCCTGCACAGTGCATGCAAAATGTCAGTTCATTTTAAGTGAGCACAAAAACAAACTGTGGCAATAAAAGGATAATTGAGAGTCAGGAATTTTAGGTTTGTCATCTTTATGATCCAAATGAAACATTTAAAATTTCACTTGTTTTAGGTGTTAAAATTATTATTGTGTGAAGTGAGATGAGGAACCACAAGCTAGGTCCTCTGACCCATCAGTGAGAGATACCCCAGCAGACTGACTGCCCTTTCTCCTGGCTCTAGAGCAGGATAGATACTATACATCTGCTGTTTCATGCCCACCACATCAGTTTCAACAGTCATGTCACCCACAAAGGTGTGTGCAGTGGACAGATTGCAAAAGTATCACACAGAAATACAACTGGAGAAAGAATCATTTGCAGCTCAGATGTTGTTAATTTCCAGCAGAGAAAGAAAACTCACTGAATGAGCAGCTGGAGACACAACACTCCTGTATGTCAAATAAAATGCAAACACAGAGGCACTATGCAGAAGAAAACGCAGCAGACTGTTGTTTTTAGTTAGTCTCTTAGTTTTCACTATGCAGGAGCACATTGTCATCAGTTGTTCTTTGAGCATCATTAACTTTGTTGCTCAAAGGAGGCAGCATGATACACAGAGGAGGCCAGCAGACTATTGAAAAGCGTGTCTGCCATAGGGCTGAACCTGATACCCACTCCTTTTTTACCTCCTCTGCACTGAGCTGATGCATGAAGCACCCACAAGTTCCACCTCAGACCTCGAAAGTGTGACAGGAAGCCATTGTGCAAATATCAATTACAGCTCCAGTACTTTCTGACCAAATGGCCTCAAAGTGAGGCAGCTGTGGGAATCTGAAGCAGCTACTGATTCCAAGCCAACAGCATATGCTTTGGACTGTATTGCAGGTTATGATTCTTCTTGCAAAGTTCATATACAGCAGTTCATAAGGCACCTTGTCATCCATTAATGTGAATAGAACTGAAGAACTTTTTAAGTAGTGTGTGCTTTACATATTTCTACATTTGTTACTGATGCATTAATGTTGAAAGAATCTGCGTGCTGCTGCTTTACTAATCTTCACTGGAATACAGATTTTTCATATAATGTACTGTATTGTACATGACATGTTCAAGTACAGGATTTTTTTCTTGTGTGGCAGTTCTTTTTACTTCATTATATTTTCATCTGATGTATCAAATTAGTCTTTTTCAATGCAATGCATTGCAGAATTATCACATTAAGCTTAAATACAAAACAACTTCAGATGATGTAATTCACTCAGCAAGAGGGTGAACATGATTCTTTAAGTTAAAAAGCTATTTAACTGCAGGAGCGTTCAGGACTCACTTTCAAAGAATTCTGATCCAATTTAGCTCTTGGGAGGTCAAAACAATTAGGTGATTTCTTGTTTGTGTGCGTGCGGCCTGAGGTTTTGCAGGGTAAAATCCAGCTGGTTGTGTAACCTATAAATCAAGCCCACAGGACTAAATAAGAGCACTTAATTGAAAAAGTACTGTGTTAAAGTTGCATCAATCCCTGGTTCAGGTCCAGTTGGTGACCCATGTTGCTCTCATTTACAGTCAGCTGTCTACTGTCCAGACGAAAAAAACGTCTTTACTTCGATTCCGATATCATAGAGTCCAGCTAATAATATACATGTATCTACATGTGCATGAATATAGAGAATACAAGAAACTGCAGTACAACCATGCCAAAGATATGCTTATGGGGATTTAGAAACAACTGTTGCATTTTGTCCACCAGAGAGAAGTTAGAAAGTTTGTTTTTAAACTGTAAAATATCTTCCTTAGTACATGTTGATCACATATTTTGCATACATATTGAAAAATGTTTATTATGTCTTGTTGATGTTTTTGTTGTCTGACTCTGAGATGTTGATATCAGCCTCAAAAAAATCTGTATTGTTGGGCCACAGTACTGTAATAAACCATTCTGTTAGCTTATAGTATGAGGCCCTTTTTTAAAAAAAAACTATGAGGTGACATTGTAGATAGAGTTTGATTCCAGCTCCCTCTGTCCCTGAAGAGATACTGGACCTATAGTTCCTCCCAAGTTAAGTATGTATTTGTGGTGATAAAATGAAAAAAAAAATCAGTCAAATGACTGTAATGTGAATGTGTAAATACTTCTAAATTTATAGCTCCACACATTCAAAAAGTGAATGATAGGATTTAACCTTCTAACAAACTCTCTGGTTATTTAAAGAAAGTAATACCAGGGCTAATAAAGCAAACACAGATCGGGGTCTATGGTTAAAGTATGTTTTCTGAACTAATACAAATTAGCTTGCTCATGGCATTCCCATACAGGACAAAGATGATTCAGTACACTGTATTTGAAAAAAAAAAAAAAAAAAGTCCCAGGCAGTTTGACTTGCAATCGTATGCTATTCCTAATGATATTAAAACTGGCTCTGTTATTTTTAAGTGTTAGGAAATTTAATAAAACAATTATTGATTGGATGATTTGTTTATGTACCTTATCTTCATTGACATGTCAAGTTGTCTTGTGTGAGTGTCTTCTCTTCAAATATGTTGTCATGTTACTTTTTATTATATTTCTGAGCATATGCAGTGATAACAGGGACATTAATAGAGGCTCCAGCCTTAGTTGCCTATGTGTCTCTGTATTTTGGAGGTTGGTGGGAGTCAAGCGTTGCTTTTGTTATGACACAGCAGTTGTCGGCTTCCCTAAAATCCAGCCCTACGTGAACACATTACATTAAAAACTATGTTACTGGTAAACTGTGATAAAAACCATCATAAAGCCAACAATCACGATGCTCTGCCTGGTTCTGGTCGCTGAAGTGCGGTGAATCGCTCCCCGATGCCACTGATGGATAAATGCCAGGAAAGGTAGTCGATCGCAGATACGGGCAGCGGTGAGATGAACATGGCTCTCTCCAGAGGTTTGAGATGCTGTCAAAGGGTGTTCTCCTGGATACCTGTGCTTATTATAACCTCCGTGGTGTTGTGGTCATACTACGCCTACGTCTTTGAACTATGTCTTTGTAAGTACGAAAAAACTCTGGTCGTTTGTTGTGATTCTGACCGTTTAAGTGTCCACATCGCAGATTAGCGCACAGCGGTGTTGACCATAATAACGATGTGGACAGCGCAGGAGCTAGCTAAGCAGGCGGAAGTGGTGTAGGGTGTGTGCTTTTATTTAGTTAACGACAAATACGGTTTCTAAAAAGTGAGTGGTAATTTAATCTATCATTGCTGTTAAGAGGTCAGTGTTACTAACTGTTTGGTGACTGACTGTCCCTGAGCTACAACTGTCATCTAGCTAGTTGTGTTAGCCAGTAAATGTTGTTCCCCCTCAGATTGTCAAACTTTTTATTCGTGTCTAGCATCCGTCTAGTGTTTTTATGTCATTTTGACGTGTTTATTTTACAGTTACACTCACCAACACACTGGAGAAAGGTGAGTTATTCACTCGTTTTGTGCTGCAATTACTGTGGTCAGCTTAAAAGTAGATACATTTCTACGCCATTGTTGTTTTTGTGTATATAACTGTGGCAGGTGTTTTGTGCTTTCAGTGGTCTATCTACTAGTATTTCATGTTTGCTTTGTGATGTTCTCCTGGACTTACTGGCAATCCATCTTTACCCCGCCTGCATCACCATGCAAAAAGGTATCCTGAACTCTTTAAGACTGAAAGTTAAGGTTGAACACAAATTACTTTACTAGTATTACGAGTAAAGTCTGTAATATAAAAGACATGTGACGTTGACCATGATACATGTTTGTTGGTCTAGTTTCAGCTGTCGTACTCAGACAAGCAAAGATACGAGATGGAGGAGAGGCCAGATGCTCAGAAGCAAATTCTGGTTGAGATTGCAAAGAAACTGCCGATCTTTACTCGAGCTCAATCTGGAGGTAGATTTGCTGTCAAGCAATTAGCTTTGTGTGTGCATGCAAAGTAATCAGCCAATGTATCTCTTTCATTAGTGCTGATTGCTAAGACTAAGTTCAGGGTAAGCTCATCTCAAATGTCGTTCATTCAACTGACCATCCTTTTGTCTCCAGCTATCAGGTTCTGCGACCGCTGCCAGGTACTGAAGCCTGACCGCTGTCACCACTGCTCGGTTTGTGAAACGTAAGTCACCCTTTCCTCGTCAATCCATTCATCTAGAGATTGCCCTCGGCAAGGAGATATTTGAAGGCCAGGGGCTGTTGTGATAATTAGAAGATGTTGCTTTGTTGGAACACTGGCTCTCAGAAAGATTATCCTAATGATCAATCAGAACAGTGGTTTACCAAATAGATTCAGCCGCTCCTTGTTAGAATACATGTAAAGATGGATATATTAAAACCTGGAAGTCAAATTGAGAAGATGAGAGAGAGTTTTATCATGTCCAAAATAGTATGAAGGCATTTACTGCTTGCTATAGTTGTGCTGTCAAAATGATCTGCAGAGTTTCATGTTTTTCTTTTAAAGATGTGTGTTGAAGATGGACCATCACTGTCCCTGGTGAGTTGACTTGCCTGTATTTCCTTGTTAGAATAATTTTGTGTATTAATTTCACCAATTATAATGCCATAACTTATCTTTCTTTTAGGGTGAATAACTGTGTGGGTTTTTCCAACTACAAGTTTTTCCTGCTTTTCCTTTCCTACTCCATGCTGTACTGTGTATTTATTGCAGCAACAGTCTTTCAGTATTTCCTCAAATTCTGGGTGGTAAGTGTCATTCTCATAATTTATTACTCATTCTCAACACAAGACAATGCAGTTATATGACAAGTTTGAGTTCTACATAGTGAGCACATTGTCACCTGTACGCTAACAGAGAACTAAACCCTCTGTCATGAATTGTACATTTTAAAGCTCAGCATTTTTCTCAGGTTTCTCGTTCTCCTGTTTCACTCTTCCAGGGGGAATTGCCAAATATGCCTGCAAAATTCCACGTTCTCTTCCTTATGTTTGTGGCACTCATGTTCTTTGTCAGTCTCATGTTCCTCTTTGGCTATCACTGTTGGTTGGTGGCCAAGAACAGATCCACTTTAGGTGAGAGTTTACATATTTATTGAAAATCTCCTTAGATTCTGCTCATTAAGCTGTTTTCTCACTGCCTAAATGAAAGATGAATCATTTGCTGGAGCCCTTTTTTGTTATGGGGAGAGTTGAAACATGAAAACCTATTCTAAACCACAGTTGTTTTTCCTTTTTTAGAGGCCTTCTCAGCTCCAGTTTTTGTCAATGGACCAGACAGAAATGGCTTTAATGTTGGCATACGCAAAAACCTTCGGCAGGTATTTGGAGAGGATCAGAGACTGTGGTTCGTCCCTGTCTTCACAAGGTAAGTTTGCTGTCAAGAGACAGACAAGCTAAAATGCATAATTAGCTGATTCTCCTCCTGCTGCTCATTTTCTATTTGTTATGCTCTCTAGAATTTTAACTTTAGCTCTATAAAAGAAAAACAGTATTAAGACACTGAAGTAGAGGACAATAATACCATACAATATGGATGAGCAAAATAATTAAAATAATTACAGCTGCTTTGGAGCTAATGAACAAAATGTTGAGTGAGGGATTGAATCAGTGGATGTGTTTAGGAAATGGGCATGGTTACTTAACTAGCTTCCATTTTCTTTGGTGCAATGTACACGTCAGCCAAGGGAACGGCCACTACTTCCCCTTGAAGAATCGGAGTTCTGAGTCCCAGAACCCCTTATTAGCTAATGAGGACATGTGGGAGGAGTCAGATGATGGCTCTGAGGAAGGAAGCTTAGGTGAGTCACTTTGATTTTGTCAATTTTTTATATCTCCACATGCTTGCTTTAGTACCTACAAATGCTTCCGTAAATCATTAATGTTCTGCATCAAATGTAAAGAACTGTGTTATTCAGTTATGAAGTTAAAAAATCTGACTGTAGCAGAAGTAGCAAGGTCTGAAGAGAGTTTTCAGTCTGGGTCTAACTGAACCTCAAACATGTGTGATGTTTTCTCTGCAGAACATCTATAGCCACTGCTCATTCACCTCTCAACCTAGCAAGCAGTGGTGGTAGGCAGGGCATAAGGCCTGATGTAGAATTTCTCAGTGAGGAAGTAAGCCTCCAGCTGAAGTTTTCCACTTTTGTATAAACCAATTGAAGAAACCAATTAATCATAACAGAGTACAGAGAACTAACACAGTCAAGTCCACAGTCAAGTTGCTAATCACTAATATATAACTGAAATTTTGGTGATGTAGGATATGATGTATTGTATCAGCCATGTTTAACCACCAACCACCTTACTGCTTTTAGCGTCATCTAATCCTTCAAAAAAGCCTTTGGTTTACAGCTTTTAAAATATCTATGAAGAACTTCTTGACATGCAAGATCTGTGTTGCAGTCCTCCCAAAGCTCATTATGTGGTTAATTGTTTTTGTTTGATAATTTTCATCTCTCAAATTACTTTACTCTGCTACTTGTGGTGAGGCTGTAAACTTAAAATAAAACCAAAGATGTATACCCAACATTAAAATGAATAAACATGGTGTGGAATGAATGCCTACATCAACAACTGTTATTTTTAGAAATATTTCTCAAAGCTTCAGTTGCACGTTTTCCCACTATTTTGCCACTGGAATCTGTAAACACATCAAAACATGCCATCAATCTTTCCATAACTCAATGCTTCAAAGACATGTTTAAAACAATAAAAATACATGTGTAATACTTTGGCAGTTGGTAGGATGACACACTTTGGGTGTGATTGTGAATGTTCTGGGCTACAGTAATCACACCAGACAATTGTATATTTGTACAGTATTTGTTCAATTTCAGTGATCTGCAGGCATTGCTATGTTTCTGTGTTTGGACCACAACCAAAATAGTCTGCTACCACCTGGTGGTCATATGTGACACAATGCTAACTACTGTATGAGCTGAAGCAGTTACAATAATAACTATGAGAGAAAAAATATTAATTTATATGCTGAATATTTCTTTTCTTTTTTTCATTTCAGTTGAGGACCAAGACCCCTCTGTTACAATAGAGATGGAGGAATAGTAATTTAATGTAAGGACAATTAACACTGGTACAGATGATCTAGATTTATATTGCACACTGTGTACCACAAGGCAATTGCATTCTAAATCATATGGATGCTCAGAAAAAAAAAAAGAAATATGAAGGGGGCCAAATGAGTGGATTTAAACCTCCATTTGGATTGGCATTGCCACTTTTACCCTGGCATATTACATAGCGAAGAATAGAGAAACTCATTGGATGACCAGCAGCAGCATCAGCTCTCCACTCATGGATGGACAAACGGTATCAGTTTGATTTGGGGAAAAAGAAACTTGTCAAATATTACCTCATATACAAAAAGGCAACTGTTATTTACCACAGGTCGTATATTTGCTTCTTGTTATTTATCTGAAGGCACAGACCTCTGTGGGATTATGAATTACTGTTAATTGGGAAGCTTCTGTCTGGCACTGTGCGTTTTTATATGCCTCTCTTTCAGTGTTTACAGTGTTGCACCTTAGAGCTTGGTCTGCGCAGGGTGGTATCTAATGTGACATCACACTTGTAATGCTCCAGAGGTCTCCTGTAATGAATCATTTGTCTGGCCTCTACCAGTTTGAAAACATTAACATAATATTTTCTTTTTTGATGAACATAAGCATATTCAAACACCTGACTAAACCTCCGCCTTATTAAAATATATATATACACACACACACACACACACACACCTGTTTTGGGTGACTACTTCTCCTAAGAATGTATCCAGCTTGAGAGCAGATTGTGCCAAATTTTAGGCACTTATTTACGAAAGAACCTATCATATATTTGAACAGAGTATTTAATCATTAACATTTCAGTTAGACTGCCATTATCAATGTCTGATCAGACTTGTAAGAGTAATCAAAACTACCACGCATTTGTAAGCTTGGTTTACAGCTACAGCTCATTACATTTGATAAGTAATACTGACCTCGATCAGAGTATTTTGGCAAACTGAATATGACGTTCATAATTTTTCACAGGAATCATATCCTGAATATACTATATATCATGACTCATGCTGGTGGATACAGTGCTAATTAAAATAAAAATGCATTGCTCAGTTTTGACTTTCAAGTCTGCGATAAGCATACAAGATACTGTGATTAAAGTGTTTTTTAATTATCACAACTTATTTTCTACCATATCGGCCACCCCTTGTAAGATAACACTGCTGTGTGGATGGTAAGTGATCAAGTGCTTTCCTCATAGGCACAAAATCATGTACAGGGATGACATAGGTTCGTCTGCCTCTTTTTCGCGTTTGTTCTTTTTAAACGTGCAGATAAATGACTCATCCTCATCCACTGGTTGGTAGAGGTCAATGGTCTTCTGCAATACGATGTTGTGATTTTTTTTACTACCTGTGTCTATGTATTTTTAAATTTTGATTATAATTTTAACAGATTCTCTTCATCGAGGCTGTTTGGCTTACAGACTTGTGCATTTCGCCACTGTACTTAATTAAAAACTATTTCTGTCATAGCATTCACCATTTATTCATCATGAGTAAAACATTAGGCCTTCATCGAACCTCAATGCTGTACGACCTCGACACTTTATCTTGCTTAATCAGATCTTTTTTCTATTGTATTGGGTAAGCCAAATCAAATGCTGCTCATGTCTGAGAAATACATTAAGTCACTTATTGATTAAAGCTGTGTTGTTTTTATCTTGGGTATGATTCAGTGTTTGAAAGCATGTATAAAATATTAGGAAAGATGTGGATGTTGAGTGTTTCATGTCGTCTTGTGTCTATTTATTGTTATAATGTTCAGTTTTTTTCCTGTGTATTAAGTTTACTGGTTCATAACTGCTGCAGGCGGTGTCTGTTTATTTTACTCCAAGTGACACTTAAACTATTGAAGCAATGTGCTTTTATCAAGATGACAAATTATACCCATCTTGCGAGCAGAAAATAGGAGTTCAGCATTGATAGAGCATGTATGGTTTTGAACTGTCTTTGGAGTATGTGATTGTGGCGCTTCCCTTTTTTAAAACACCTCTGACCCACCAAAAATATTGACACTGATTCATTTGCTGTTCTGCCTGTAACAAATATAAATTCTTTATTGATCCAACAGTTGTAGTAACATGCAAAATAAAGCGCTCCATGTTGAACTCTTAATAATGTTCAGTGTTCTTTCTTTCCATTGCATTAGTATAGCAGAAAAAAAAAACAGTGTTAATTTTCTATCATTCTAGGAACTTTTGGAGACAATGTTGCAGTGTGTATTTTGGCACAACAAGGAGAACATGAGATAGAATTAGGTAAACAACAAAAATACACTCAAAACAGATTTCCCATCATGTTCCTCAGGTTGTCCTCGGTTTAGTCTGTGCCAAAGTACCTCTGTCCAAAATGTGTCGGAGCCACTGGGTGAACCTCTGTGGTCAAGATGGTGATATCTGGGAACTCCTGGATTATAGATTTGGCTCCTAGAAGAAAAGTAAAAGGTGTTAAAGAATGGGGTTGTGTTCTACAGTTGTTATCAATGCATTTCTACTGCACCTTAAACTAGCAGTCAAAACTTATTTTCTATGGTTAAGTTTTCATGAAATGTGGTACAGAAATTAAGGGTTAATCCTGTTTACTTTATTAGAGTTTGACAAAATTCACATTACCTTACATGTTAGTGTAAATACTCAATAGATGGAATTACATAACATTATCCTCTCAGCATGCTAATACTGCAGTGGCCACTAGGAGGCTTTTAGATAAATAGAAACATTAAAATGCTTTTTTTGTTTGCCTTGAGGTTATTAATATTACCAGATGTATTTATTTTAGGAGAATTAAATGGATTAGATAATTTTATTGTAACATGCCCATCAGATATCAATATCATATTAAAGTGGAAATTTAAAATCAATGGTGGCAGTAAAAGAAAGGTCAAGGGCTTAAAAAAAAATTGAAATCCTTCTCTGGTAAACCATGAATACTCACATTAAGTGTCAAATGAAATCTGATCTGTAATTAATAGAAAGACAACTCACAAGGTCCACAAATTACCCCATGATTTCCAATATTGTGATTAAATGCTTAGAAGGGCCAATATTTTCATGTAATACATATATATAAAATTAATTTAAAATTACTTTTTTTGTTTGTTCATTTATTTTACCATTGTTGGTTGATCTGCTGGACAAAACCAATCAGCAGTGCCACAGCATTGTGGTTACCAGCAGGATATTGTGTAAAGACAATGACAGAATTGGAAACAGAAAGAGGAGACTGGCAACCAAGAGTGTGGTCTGGTGGATAAATAAAAGTAAATTGGTTGCAGTTGCAGTGAGCTAGCTGGATTGGTATACCGTGAGGTGTGGAGAAGAGACTGAGGAGGATAATATGTCTGGGCTGGACTCCGTGCTCTATCAGCACCCTCACCGCCTCAATCACTGTGTTCCCTGTACCTGCAGACACAGAAAATTCAACATTTGATTCACATTCCAGCTTTTACAATGTAACAACATTTACATAAATTAAAACTTTCTGATTCACTTTTACAATGAATTGGGTTAATTACATAGCAATTAATATGAAATATTTCAAATTAAAAGCATTACATTTTGACTATCATATATTGCATATACATGATGCACTATTTTAGCATCAGAAAAAAAAATGTTAGTATCTGCCCATGATTCTGGGCACTTGGCAGGCTTTAATTTCTGACCCTGTTAGCATGCATCAATGTAGCCCTATGTTCCATCATTCTGACATCATAAAACATGCTTTCAACCTGGCTTGGTTGACATCATTTTTTTTTTTTCAAAAACAGAGCAGAAAAACACTGCTTTTTGACATTGGGAAGCCAGAGCTATTAAGATACTATTTTTGTTGGCCCTCATTATGCTATTCAGCAGCTTGGTGGCTATCTCCCAGGCAGTGTATAATTTTCACCATGAGAGCTATAATTATCAGAACAGTGTGAATGGGCCTGTATGATGTGGAAATGCAGACTTGGTGTGAAGGTCAACTCAAGGAAGATATCTCAAAAACAATTAAATACATGGAACTGTTGGACATCTCTTGACATTTACGAGCTGCTGAAGACGGTAAACTGAAGTCATCAGTAGGTTAAACTGTGCTTACTAAGGATGGGGTACATGAGCAGCACTTTTCTTCTGTACACGTCTGGAGGGAACTTGGCGTAGTAGACCTTGGCTTTCTGTGTCTCCTCATCACTCTGGATGAGGATCTTGCCAATGCGAATGGAACGGCAGCAGTCCCGCAGACCCTGCTCCATGGCCTCACCTGTGCGGAGACACACAACAGAACTGGGATCAAAATCTTGTCCATTTAAATGAATGAAGGAAAACTGATTTCCAGTAATTGACTATAGTAGTAAGTAGTAAGTAAGTATAGTAAGTACGACTATACCTTTTGCACTGAGGCACACAGAAGCTCTTGCCCAAACAAAAACTTGGGGGATTCCCTTTACACTCCATAAAAACACTTGAGCACTGTTACAGCTTTGTTGCAGTCCTCTAACGGTTTGTGGAGTACTGAATGTTGTGATAAAATATATATATTGCACTTTAACTTTTTTGACTTCAAATAATTATAAAATTCTCACGTCAAATCTGATGAGGCACTGTAGATTTCATTCCATTCATCTTACCCTGCAAATGTGACAGTCAAACAGACAGAACTAGAAAATGTGCTCAATAGAGTGAACCTCTACAAAGGCCAATGTCAAACATTATACACCAGACTTCAATGAAAAAAAAAAATCTAACTCATAGTAAATGTTTGAGCACTGCACCAAAGTTTAATGGGTTCTTCCCTGATCCATGTTCCCTTCCTCCACAAAGCAGCATGTATAAAAACCTGAAAAATCACATAAACGTAAACTGAATTCTGTATGCCTCTGAACACAAAGTCTACACGTGTTACGATGCCACTGGTGTCCAGATGTACTTACAGAGTATTTAAGCTCTACTGTGCATCAAACAGCCAAAATTTTATATTTTGTAGCCTAGCATTACTTTCATAAAAGGATGTTACGTTTTTGCATGTGACTTTGACAACAGTCTAATTAAATCTGAAGGAAAAGAATGAGAGTGAGTCAGTTTCGCTAACTGCAGTGTCTTCAGAGAACATGCTCTGCAAAGTACAGAACTGTATCTGTCGCATACCTAGTGTTACATTTTTCTGGTATATTATTTAGTAGTCGTATGAGCAATCAATTTCACTGAGAGAACAGGACTGCAGATAAAAAGCGTATAATCAAGACCACACAACAGCCTGTCCTGATAAATAAGTACAGGACAAAACATACAGCATGAGTGCACAGTTGGCAGAAATCACATATGCAAGGAAGACATACACTGTGCTGCTATCAAAGAAAAGACATTTTTTGATAGGTGGTTTAACTTACCACTCCTCATAATGCTGACTCCACAGTTGCCTCTTTCAAACTTGACACCTTCATACTTGTACCCTGTGGGAAAAAATGAACTAGGAATATTCACAAAAGTAGCTGAACAAGCCCACTCAGTCATAAAGTATGTTAGAGGTAAGCCATGTAAGGATGGCAGCCATGCATTTATTTGTATCATTTTAATTGACTGTACATGTTAGAGCTCAGATTTGTGTCTGGACCTTTAAACCTGACCATTGGCTTCTTAGAGAGAAGCATCCTCACCTGTTGGCGTGGTCACAGTGCACTCTGAGTAGGGGAGCTGATTCAAACCCTCTTCAACTACTAGTCTGATCTGTTGTTGGACAAAAAAAGTGATATTTTTTTATAAAACATTTTATAAAACGTAAATACACACACTTGCACTATGTAGTAGTGAAGTCATGATCTTACCAGTCGGTCAGCACAAAACACAAAATCTCCTCTACTGGTTGTCCTGAAAATAAAAATGATTCATTTGAGTCAGTACAGCTATCAGAGATCATGTCTTACTTTCAATTTTACGTCTTCACCACAATATGAAAGTGATTCAGTGAGTTTGGGGAAGTTAACAAGATAAACATCATGTTTTTATTATTATTATCGTTATTTTAAACAACAATAAAAACTATATATATATATATAATTGAATTGATTAGGACATAGACTAAGAAAGCGTATTTAACCCTTTAAGATTAAGATTTTGTTTCCTTTAATTGTCCCTTTAAGTCTCTTTAGTCCCTCTATTCCAGTCTTGACTGTTATCAGCTTGTTCCACGTCTTCATGTATAATGTCCAAACAGGGTGAAATATTAAAAACCAAAGACGCATTTTTTTTTATTTTTTTTTTTTTATGACTGCATCTTTCTTTACATGTCTTAGTTTTCCCTTCAAGTTGAACTGGAAGTATTGAGTTTTAAATATTCTGCTAGTTAATTAGTTTACAGCACAGCTACGAGATTTGCTCCGGCCTTGTGTTATGGCCTGTATGTCAGGATGAATGAGAAGGGAGGAGGGACTCACTTGTCTCTGATTATGGTCTGTAATTCACGGATCTGGTCGTTCAGAGGGAGCAGTTTGAGCTGAGGGCCCAGGGTCTCCTGGCTGACAGAATGGGCGGTTGCATCATTTGGTTCAGGGCTGGTCAGCACCAAAGGGACGCCGCCGCTGCTGCTGTTACTATTGCTGTTGTTGTTGTTGTTTGCAAACCGTACTTGCTTCATCGGGTGCTCCTGCCCATTGCTGGCACCGTTCACTTGCTGATCATGACACAGCATCCTGAGTAGGAGAGCAGTTTCTCTTAAAAACAGGAAAAACGTACTAAGGCCAGACACCGTTTTTTCTGCTTCACCCGCCGCCTGACAAAGACGAGCAGCCAGACAACGTGTTCTTCCTTCGACCTCTGTTTTCGAGTGAAATTATCCGGCTCTCGCAGCTACCACAAGGGGGCTGCCCATTAAAACCACATCCACAAACCTCCAGACACCCAGTCACGTCGTACTAAACCCAAACGAGTGTCCGTTATTTGCCCCGGTGGATCCTAAAGCTGCCGCTCGTGCTCGCCTGCTAGCTTTGACACTGACAGCGTAGGCGGAGACCGGATATGACGTAGGCGGTGTGTTCACTAACCGCCTTCCTCCTTCGGCAACATGGCGCCGATGTTGGCACCGCTAAAATGTGGCTTTCACTTCCAAAGGCGAAAATTAGCGCTCCTCCTTCGACAGACGAGCTCATATCACACGTGGAGTAAAAAACGAGGTGAAAACGGGACCGAGTATAAACGTCCAAGCTCATTTACGGTGAGTGAGGACCCCGGGGGTTAGAGGGGACGCTGTGTTTTGGTGCGACAGACATCGGGCAAGGACAGAGGTGGAAAGTGTCTCTGACTAACTTTCAGGGAAGTTAGATGTGATGACTTGGTCGTAGTTTTTCTTTTGTTTAAAAGGGTGGTCGATGTCACGTAGACAATGATAATGTCGATCAAGTTAAGCTAGCGTTGAACGATAGCCGGCTAACTAGCTAGATATGAACTACTTTCGTTATCTGTGGTGCCATATAACAACATGGTGAACGGTTATTACAGACCCTGCTGTTTGTCTCTTGGTTTGAGTAAGTCACCATTTATCGAGTTACCCCTGTACCCAGTCAGTGGGGTCAGCCACATGCTGTGAGTGTGGACTGACTGGAGTCAGTAAATGTTAGATAAGACTGACTGTCCCACCGGGGACCCAGCGTTACTGCTGATGTAACTGTCATCACGTGTTCACAGTCTGTTATTGATTATCTGATTAACTCACCTCTTAACAAACTTTCAGTTTCCAATTTATTAGGTACACCTTGCCAAAAAAGTCTAAGGCATGCCACAAAGCCTACACTTAGTTTTAAAAAGGCGTTTATTGGTCTACGGTGATTTTGCGTGTTTATAACATTTTATCCTGTCCATTTATTCCAGTTATTGCATTAGTTTTAGTTATGTGAGTAAACTGGCAATGGAGTGCATTGCTTCCGCTGAGTAGGTTCCCCTCAGTAAAACTTAGTAGAGCTGAAATAATTTAGTTGATTGACAGAAAATAATCTATTACTAGTTTTTATAATTGATCAATCATTTCAGTCATTTTTCAAGCAAATCGTACAACAATGTCAAATATTCTCTGATATCAGCCACATATTGTCATATATAGTACATCAAGTAATATTTTTGTAGTTGGTGCTTTGAGCTAATAATACAAGATATTTGAAGACGTGTTTGACTCTGCAAAGCTGTGATGGAAATGTTTGAGTATGTCAGAACTATTTTAGAAACACTGGTAGTAATATTGAAATTAATCAATATTTGCACCCCTAAAATTAAAGTCCAGTTTGAATTTTTGTGATGTAAGCTCAGTTTACAGAGTAATCATACAGTTAGAATAGTTATTTTTTTGGTCATTGTAGATAAGAGTAAGGGTTGCACTGATATTGTGTCTACAAGGAGATAACAAGGTTCAATGCTGGCCAGTCCATATCACCAACAAAAATATGTTTTTGTAAGAGTTTTAGTTCAAATGCAGGTTAAGTTGAAGTTCAAAATACATTCCTTAAACCACACATGATAAATCTTACATTACAGTGAATGTGCTTGATTTTTTTTTTCTTCTCACAGGCTCACCAACATGATGTGCAACTGCATGTTATAAGATTGTTTCATGCCACAAGCTCTAAAATATTTTGATCTTGTATTGGCTGTGAAGTGAAAATTAATTCAGTCAATGTGAAATGGTGAAAAACAAAGAACAGCTATCAGTCAACTTTCTCTCCATATACATGTTTGTTTAGTATCTCCCCAACCTTTGAACTCTGACTTTGGTGATTTAAAACTGAAGATCCAGTTGAAAACACAGGGAAGAAAATGTTTAATTAATTGCATTTGTATTGTTATTTGTGGATTGCTTGTTATGATCTTTCCTATTGTGTTTCATTGTGAATGTTAAAACAGCCATAAAAATACAACAGCAGAAATGAAAAACATCAGTCAACTGGGACATCTCATGTGTTTCAGTTGAACTACTCTCCACACTTGCAAAAAGCTACATGGAGTACAAACAGGAACGAAAACTGTCACCAGATTTTGGAAGCAACAAGGGTAAGTATTTGTGAGAAATGATTAGTGTCTGTTATCAAAATCCAATCCAGAATAACAACTTGCATTTTTTGACAGCATTTGCAGGTGACCAACAAACGGACATGTTGGCATGGACATGCAGGAGGAGGGCTAAGCGCAGATCCAAAAAATGTGGTGAGCACAGTATCTTGTTTTAGTATTTGGTTATAGAACATTTTTGTGCTCTTATTTTTAAGGACCAATTTTGCATATGCATGCTGAATAAAGACATATGAACTGAAAATAATCTAGGGGAGAGTAACGTAAAGGGGACTGTCTGAAATGACAAATGACTATTTATATGTATTAATTCATCTAAGAGTTGCAAAAATATTGACTAATGTCATTCTCAAGTGACCAAAGCTAAACATAGTCTTTTCTGATATCCACGTTTAGCAATCCATTGTTTTTCAGATGTGGGGTAGGGATAAGCATCTGGAGTTTATTTTTGTTTCTGATGGAATCATAATATTCTTGATATTATTTATTGCTTTATATATTTGACATATTCTAATTAAGTAATTATGTAGGTTTTAAATGCACTATAATTTATCACTTCATACTCCTCAAATTCTATACATAACTATTCCTTACTCAAACAAACAATGGTCTGACAACAGAGGTTTGAGAGTCTGCATTGCTGTTTTTGTCCATTAATCTACACTCAATAACCCATAATGACAAGATAAAAATTAAAAACTGAAATTTCTTACTTACAAAAGTATTTCAACCCATTAATTGGTCTCCTCCACATATAGCCCAGAAACCTCTGATTGTCTGTTCAACTGTTAATGTTAATCCTCTCTTTCAGTGACACCTATGGCTTGATTGTGTTTGATTAAAGGCAGGTGTTGGGCACAGTTTCAGTGTAATTTTCTTGGAGGTGCTGCCATACAGCAGCACTGTAACATGGTGCCACCATATTGAGTGGATTAGAGGAATTACTGCATATTCCTTGGCCTGCAGAGAGTCCCTGTGGCAGGTGTGTGGTGGAGTGTGGGTAAACAGCCATGTTGGCATCAGTGGGCTCTCAATCTCAGCTGGGATGACAGCCCAGGTGTCTCCTAGGACTTGTAGTGTCAGGCTGGATCCCCAGGTCCACCTGGAGTCTCTGCTGTTGTAGCTTCTCCCAGATCTCCCAAGGGAGTCCATCTGACATTTGACGTTCCCTGTGTCCACCCAGAGAGCCATCTTTATGTCATTGCTGAATGCAAAAATTAGTTTCTAAAATTGGCAAACATAAGGTAGGTTAGAAAGTAAACATAAATGTAAATATTACCCCTCCCAACCTATTTGATCCTGTACTTTAAACGTCAGGCCAATTTATCAAACTAGGATTACTATGATCTTAGAACAAGCTTTTATTTTGTTTTCCTCTCCACAGCTAAAGGAGGTGAATTCAGCGACGATCCTCTCTGCAATGCTGTCATACGTTTGGCCAAAGGACAGACCAGACCTGCGGGCCCGTGTTGCCATTTCTCTGGGTCTGCTTGCTGGAGCCAAAGTAAGTTTATAGACATGTTAACTTGATATTTTTAGTGATATAGAGCGAATTCCATCTGCTCAACTTTAAGCAGTGTTATTGATACATACTCCACAACTGATATTTTAAGTCTACCACTTAACATTGAGTCTCCAGTTCTTATTTTTATTTTATTATTTATTATTTTATTTGTTTATCTTTCTGCTTTGTTGGTTTCTTCCACCCTAAAATCAAATTTTCTAACTGCAGCTAATGCTCTTTCTGATTATATTAGAGCCCATTTTCTCTGATACAACTTGGTCAAGCAGAAACACTTAAGATGCTTTTACAAGATATTCAGTTTAAAAGGTTGCTGTTTCATAGGTTGGGCTTAATCTTTATTAAACATACTCATAATATTTGAATATAGTTTAATCGAGAATCTTTAAATTGCATAACAGCTAAGACAAGAAAATTACAGCAAATATTGTATCATACAGCATTAGAGCACCGATTTAAAGTGATAGAAAATCCAAAAAAGCAGAAGAAAATCAATATGTATGTAAATATATGTAAAATCATAATGCTGGAATTGTCTTTTAAGACACAAACAAATATTGCTCACATCTGTGTTTATGCCACTGATGATGCTCCTGATGGTTTTGACAGTGTCACAGGTAAAAAAAAAAAAAAAAAACAGTTGAATGTGTGAAATCATTATAGACAGTGCTGCTATTATCTGTAGCTTAGTGACAACTTGAATAAACACCCTCTCCAGTCTTCACTTATCATCTAGTCCCACGGTTTTAGACTCCTTCTTGCATGTTGCTGTTCATTTTAATTTGTGCCTGTTTTCAAAACATGATGCATCATAGAGGACAGACAACTGGAATTTGTGACAATAATATTTCCTCTGGTAAAACAGGTATTGAACGGCTTTATAATCAGATGTCATCAGGGTGGTAAATAGACAGTACGCACGATGCTAGTAAGATTAAGAGGTCACTGTTGGCTGCTGACATGTTGTTAGTTAAACCCATAACTTTTTGTCAATGTTATATGTCAAGCTTTAAAATACATACTATCTAGGAAAGAAGTGTTGGGAATAAAGAAAGAATGCTAGTATTTAACCAGGAAGTGTGAGGAACCATTCTTAAAAAATAACATGAACCATCATCACAGGTATAGTTAAAACCTGTAACACAGAACAGTCCACTTCTAGCTTGTCTAGTTTTATTATTTGTGAATGGCATTCCATTGTTGTTTGGCACTGCTGTTGGAAGACCAGGTTGATATAAAAAGCCTGGTCATGTGTTATGTTTGCTCTCTGGTAAGGTGCTCTTGAGTCCAATTGCTGAGAGTTGGCAGCTCACTTAGCATTGTTTTCATATATGCCTAATGTTTGTAAACTCGAGTTTACACTAACTGTGATACCTGACATGTTGATGTTCTGACCCTTGATTACTCATGACTATATAAATAATGGAAAAGTTTATAAAAACTTAACAAAACTCCTTTTCCTTTTTTTTTTTTTTTTTTTTTTTTTGATGTTTTTGTTTTAACTCATATTCAGGCCAATCGCTATGATAAGCAAATGATAGGATCTTTTATTTTGTAGCCAGCAGGACCATTTTGCTTCTGGACCCTATTGTATACTTGTTTCCTTTCTCAGTCTGGTTGTGCATTTAAATATTACATCCATGGCAGAAATGGAAGTATCATAATGGATATCTGTTTAGCAGCAAAGAGAATTAAGAGGAAAGAGAGTTAAGGGACAGATCATGAATCAAGTGATCTCTCCTCTGTCAAACAAAAAAGAAAATTTGAGCTATTCTAGCTTTCAGTTCAATCCTGAATTTTTGATTGTTATCATTAAAATAAGAAGTGCTCTGAGAAGAAGACATTATATTGCCTCCACATTGTTATGGGATTGGACATGGGTTCCCAACATTTCAAGGTTTTCAATTGGTCCATGAAAATGATAGCGTAATACTATCTGTGACTCAAAATGAATCTCGGCCAAGGCGTAAAATGGGGGGCCAAATATATTTCATGAGTGTGACACTATCGCCGTGACAAAATCTGTCCACAGACAGACAGACATGTAACACCAAATTAGTATTAATAACAAGTACTACAAATTCAAAGTACATTAACAAATAGTGCCGATCGGGAATTCTGGCATGGGAACAATTACACAGAAACACAAACTGAACAAAGAAATACTGATCATAATTATCCATCTCTGCCAGTGTCACTCCTGTATATTCCCTATTATAGAAACTTTAATAGGGGGTCCCAAAATTCTTCAAAGTTTTGTTTTTTTGGGGGGGTATGTATATAATTTTTTATAATCCCATTATGTTGCTATCTCCTTGAGGTGTGGATCTAGGTGTGGATTGTTTGTTTTGATCACTGTATACACACTGCTTTTATCATCTTGTTGATTCTGAGAAGGTTCATAATTTTGAAAATTACCTATAATGATGGTGTTGTTTAAGTGTTTTAAGTGTATTTTGATAAAATATTTAAAATCGAATATACATTTGTCAAAACAAATAATTCTCAGCTCTGACTGCCTTTTCTAAAGCAACATTAATGCTCACTATGATTACACTGTGTAAATAACAGTGTTATAATACTGCATTTAAAAGAGATAGCTTTTAAAAGAAATAATTAACTACAAGCATCAATCAGTGCATGATGTATTTTCCCTTCTTTTGTTGATGGTCTCTAATTTACACCCTGGAAAACAATCACAAATTCGCTCCCAAAATAAGGTTGTCCTGCTGCTGCCCAGCATGGCTCCCTCTAGTGTATCCTAAGGAGGAGAGAACACACAAATGCAATCCAATCTTCTCCTATTTTCCTGCTTGTCTGGGGTTAGCCTTGATTTCTCCAGTTTGTCTGTTTCAACTGAAACCACCAGCA
This sequence comes from Rachycentron canadum, assembly GCA_038496675.1. NCBI lineage: Eukaryota > Metazoa > Chordata > Actinopteri > Carangiformes > Rachycentridae > Rachycentron > Rachycentron canadum. The sequence continues at coordinate 8,108,398 of CM076655.1, forward strand.
GTGTGGAGGCAATTTTTAAATCAGCTGAATAATTATGTGGTTAGACTGCATCACCCCTCCACACTCCACATGACATTTTATTTCAAACAACTGATTATATAGAAGCCCTTGTTTTTGGCCTCAAATAAAGCCCTCTCTGTCTGTGTACCAGTCTATGGGTCATGCTGTAGGCTTAAGCTAATTCTTGATAGCCTGAAGGGTCTTCTCCACTACTTGACACAATGTCACTATTATGAGATGACATATCACTAGGTACAGATTGACATGGTGTAATATCCTCTGTTGGTCGTGAATGGATTAAAACAGCACATCCAACCTTATCATGCACTAGTGGTAAAATTGGGGACATGTTTTGGCCCTGTAATAATAGCCTGAGTCTATTTTTGTCATGTTCTGTTGTCTTGGTAGCAAAGTAGCAGATATTGTTTTTCCTTGAGGGACTCAGAGGACTTCTATTGTCTGAGTATAATACCCATGTGTATAAAGCAAGATCCCTGGAGATGTAGCTTTTGCAGTTTAAATGGTGCATTTTAGGTGTCCTTTCATATTAGCGGGTCGACATGTTTTTTTTTTTTTCATTGTTTTTATATAATTGTTGTTACCATTATTTTTTTGGAATTATATCATGCAGAATTTGACAGGGGTAATGAAACAAAAAGAAAAGTTTAAAAAAAAAAAAAAAAGGCCTCCCCAGTGTTAGGGGTGGAGAGGTTCAAATGAAATGGGTTTCAAATGAAAATGCTAAGCTGTGTGCTGCTGTGCTCTCTGGCTTTCCTAATGCGCTGCGGACCGCCTAGCCTGAGTCACACAGCTGTCCCTGTGCTTTTAATTAGCCCTAATAACCATTTCAATTCCATTAGCAGGAAGCACTAGCACTGCCAGTCAAGAAAGCACAAAGCATACCATACAAACATACATACAAATCCTTCAATGACACCTGAATTTGTTATGTCAAATGTAATGCATAATAGCAGTGGAAATCCATCTTTCAATGCATGTGGGCTACACACACAGATACTGTAGAGAGGCACTACAGAGGGCTAGAAAAATGGCACTGGACTATACTGAGCATATGTCTGTCTAATAAGCTATTTGAAACTCTTTCCCCTCTCTTTTTTTCTTCCCTCCCTCCCTCCTTCCCTCTCTGCCTTCCCAGATGACCAATGTGATGGTGCCCTTCATGTTTAAGTATGCAGTGGACGAGCTTAACCAGATGTCGGGACACATGCTGAACCTGAGTGACGCGCCAAGCACTGTGGCTACCATGGCAACGGCCGTGCTGATTGGCTGTGAGTCCCAGACTTGTATTGCACTGGCAGGTGCCGTGCTCATCAGAGGGGACTGTGGGACTGCCTGTTATCTACAGGATGACCTTTCCCAACACATTCATATCAATGCTGGTCCTCTGCCTCCCCCTCGCATTATTTACATTATGTGCTCTGCTCTGCGTCTGAGTTCACTTCTATTAATCCACATGGCCCTCTCTTGAGTGCGGAGGACTTTTTAGTATGGTACCTGTGAGCCCCCAAAGCAAACAGAGCAGGATAAATTTTCAAAGCAGCGGGGAAGAAATTGCTAATGTCCTTTGAAAGTGGCTAGATATATTTTTGAATTACACAGGGGCCAGGGATGTTTCTTTCACTTCATCCCTTGAGAGCGACTCCCTTTTTTACCTTTTCTGTCCAAATGGGCACAGTGAATAAAAGAGGGGTCAGGGCTAAGATGTAGTGGGAATGAGAAGTTCCTTCCTGATTAGAGAATTTTTTTTTTCTCTGAATTTCTGATGAAAAGCATAAATAAATACATTTTGTAAATGTGACACCTACTGTAAGTCACTTTGGCCTTGAGTGAGATCAGCTTGGATGCAATGTACACTTAGCCCTTTAGCCACTTATTTTAATGAGCCCACTTAGGTCCTGCACACTAATGCTGCCTCTTAAATAACTGGAGCACATGAACAAGACTCCAGACAGGACGAATTAGGATGACAAGGAAGAATGAAGGGGATACTCTTATAGAAAGTAATTTTTTTGTTCCTTCTTTGCGACACTTGGGGCCCGGTACTATTACTGGGTGTAATTTGGCAGAAAAGGTTGCACAGTGCTCATCCTACCTTGTCAGATGTGGACACATTGTTCATTAGAAGAGCATTCCTATTTAACGCCACATTATAGGCCCGTGAAGACCGGCAGACAGAGCGATTATTACCCTTGACTTTGTTCTCAGCAGACAAGTCATGTATTTGTACAGCTCAGTGAAATCACCACAGGAAGGCCATGTGTCACTCAAACACAGACTAATATTAATTTGTGACAGTCATGCTAGCCATCTGCTTGTATAACAGTTTATGAAAAATGTAAGGAATCAAATACCAGACGTTTCTTGGACTAGATTAGATTTGTGATTTTATTAAACTGAAAAACATGTAAATTCCCTTTTAAAAACTCAAATTATGCAATAATAAAAAACACCTAAAGGAAAGGTTGTGTTGCTTCCATCCACCCTCATTATCCCAGAGGAGCCAGGGGAAGTCTAGACACAGACAGTGATAAAATTAAGTCCTTTCATTGACAACTCATAGTCACATCTTTTCATGGCACTCTTATTAAAACCTCCTCCCCCTCTACTAGTATTCTGCTGAAACATGTAGCTCGCTTTCATCTACACGCATACTCAAAACACTTGTGTACGCTCAGATACCCTCCCTTCCCTCAGTCCGCGGTGTACTGGCCTGCCATAGTGGTGAGGCTTTAGACAGCATCCTGCCGTGTAATTACAGAGGCTTGAGGAGGCTGCTGTTGTACCATTGCAGGGCTTATAGACCAGAGATGTGAAAAACTGGCCTGCCACCTCATACAAACTTTTACTTTAGAGCAGGTGACAAACCTCAACCATGTCTAGTCTCAACACTTTCAATATACCGTGCTACATCGTGCAGGATAGGAAAGGTATGGGTCAGATTCTTGTCGTCTGCTTCATAATAGTCCTGATGGTTTAGGATGGTGATAGATTCTCACCAGATAACATCCAGGCCTGCTGTTTGAACCTCCCTGTCTTTCATAGTAGGTGTGCTAAACTCTCCGTCTCCTCCTCTATCCCAGATGGCGTGTCACGGGCTTGTGCAGCCCTCTTCAACGAGCTGAGGAACACTGTGTTTGGCAAGGTGGCCCAGAGCTCCATCCGACGCATTGCCAAGAACGTCTTCCTCCACTTGCACAATCTCGATCTGGGTTTCCATCTCAGCCGCCAGACAGGGGCACTGTCCAAGGCCATTGACCGTGGCACAAGGGGCATCTCCTTTGTCCTCAGTGCGCTCGTCTTCAATCTAGGACCCACAGTCTTTGAGATGGGCCTCGTCAGTGCCATTTTGGTGAGTTTTAGTGTGAAATTGACGCATAGATTATGGTAGTCATTAGCTCTGGCTATTAAGTTATTGTAGGATACGACCAGAAAGGCTGCTTTCTGGCTCTTATTTTTTGTTGCTGTTACCATTTCCATCCTTTATGTTAGCTCAGGACCCTTCCATCACCTTGACACTCTTCAGAACAGATTGTCTGGAAATTAATTTTGGGGATATTGTCTCATTTACATTCTAACTGGAATATGAATCCCCATGAACTTTTGGTGGCAACACAGAGTCCATTAGTGTCAATGATGAATCCCAAAGCTTTGTAGGAGCTTAATGTCCTCCTGTAGAGTATGCCCTGAACAGATGCCCCCTTCCTGGCCATCACTGAAAGAAAGGCTCGTCTATAGCTTCCTGCCATTATTCCACTCTGGACCATAATGTCAGCTTGCCTGTAATGAGGGCAGACTTCATTGCCCAAATAGCTAAAGCATTAGCACGATTATTCCTTGTAGTTTCCCCTCCATTTGTAACACTCAATTTCATAGTGGAATGGTCAAAAACAGTACGCTCTCAAAATACCTTGTGACGCCAGTGTTGGTGATGGTCTGATGTCTCCGTGCATCGTTTTTTTTTTTTTTTTTAAATCACAAAGCTGTTGAGTCACAGCTTGTAAAATATCCTTTGTCTTGACTGTGCTTTTCTCTTTTGCAGTATTATAAGTGTGGTGGACAGTTTGCAGCAGTTGCCTTGGGTACCTTGTCAGCATACACACTTTTCACCATTCTCATCACACAATGGAGGTAACAATGTGGACATTTGTACTTTCTGTGTCTGTCTGTAGTTCATTCTTTTTTTATTTCTTATGTTTGCTATCTTGACAAAGGTTCAAATGCGTAATTTTGTACTGTCTGTACTGACGATAACAATGTTCACACACGGGCACGTGTTTTTGCATGCAGGACTCGTTTCCGGATAGAAATGAACAAAGCAGATAATGAGGCAGGCAATGCAGCTATTGACTCCCTTCTTAACTACGAGACTGTTAAGGTGAGATCCTACCTCCACCATGTACACACACACACCCCTTCCATACACTCGCTCCTCCTCATCCCCACCCCTCCTCCCTTCATCAATTCTTTGTTTTTTTTTTTTTCTCATTTTCTCTTGCCTTTTTTTTTCAATTCACTTAAGCCAGGCACATTGACGTGAACAAATATTTACTTGACTATTATACTGTGTTTCTCTGGCAATATTACCACTGTCAGAATTTGCCTTTTAATCGCTCACTGTCTCTTTCTCTGGTTCCAAACACTTTCCTACAGTTTAAGTTAAACTTTACATTTCAAATTTAAATATCTCTGAGTGACAGGGGTAACATTTATGACTGGATAGGCACAAAGTCACAACCAAACTCTGCTGTGGTTTACTTAAAGGTGGTTATTCTTTTTCCCCCTAGTCATCATAGATGAGTCTCACACTAGTGTAAGCCCACAAACACAGGTTGATAGTCTGATCATGGAACCAGTAACATGTTTGCAAATGTATCCCCTCTACTGCATCCATGTTGTTTATACTAGATTACACCCAACAACCTAAAGATATTCAGTTTATTGTCACTAAAGACAAAGAATGTAAATAATCACAATTGCGAAGCTAGAATTGGCTATTATTTGGCATTTTTGCTTGGAAAAAGTTGCTCATTTATTTACTATTGATCAGTTAATTGCATAATCTTTGTATCTGCATTCAAAAAGTCTTCAGACCCCTTCACTTTTTTCATATTTTGTTCTGTCAATACAGAAAACATTTTTCCCTCAGCAACCTACTTATAATACCCCATAATGACAACATGAAAACAATTTTTATTATGAATAATTTTATTTATTTATTTATTAAAAAGTAAAAATATCACATTGACACTGAGATAGATGGATGAGATGAAAAATATAAAAAAATATTTTAGTATAAGGCTGCAAAATAACAAAATGTAACAAAAGTGATTGCTGTCTGTCCATCCATCAGTTTGTTCTACTCTTCTCTCTATGTGTGAACTTGTCCACTCTCTTGCCCAAGTGTCCTTCCAATTTCTAACAACAATGAGACATTTATTACAGGACAACTCAGGACTATTTTCCTGCTTTAGGCAATGACCCACATTGTGTCTCAATTATAGTTTTGGTACGAAGGTTTCTGTCACTGGATGTTTTATTTTGAATAGAAATGTCTGCTGAGTACCAGGGTGGTTTCTCTCTCAGACACTTGACTGATGTGTTATGGTATGAATGTAAACATTGCCTTGCACTTTTCTCAGTGGCATAGTTATCCTAAATCTCTGTCATTTGTTGTTTCAAGTCTCTTTTTAGGTAACCTCATTGTACACAGAACACATACAAGCTTAATCAGCATCCAATTTTGGGGGCTTTGTTGGCTGTTCCAGATATATTTTAGTACCCATGTTATTTTCTTTGCTGTATTATTTTGCGTCCTGTTTTTCCTAACGTTTTGTTCTGTGTTATTTTGTGTCATCTGTGTCAATGTGGCCGGATTTAGCATCACTCTGAGTTGTGAGTGTGCATATGTAATTAGATCTCCACCCACTCAGAAATCCGTTCCACTTTCACAAAGGGCTGGATGAGAACCTGAACATGGTGCCTTGCACTGCTTCAGTTTGTCCTCCATGTGCTACTTTCTTCCCTTCTCTTTCTGATTCCCTGCATTTCCCTATATGCAAATCAGCGGCAAGGCGGTAGGAGCTCAGCACCACTGCCGTTAGCTAGAGAAGCAAATCGCCCACTTAACCAGAGCAGGGAAACAATAGTGCAAACTAAACAAACAGCAGTATTAGGTAATTGGCAACAGAGTGGAGGAGGGTCATTGTTATGATTATGCTGTGGTTTTATGTGCTGAATTTAAGAAGATGTACTTGTGGCTGATTCATGAGGATTTTTTTCTCTATAAATGATAGCTATAAGTCTGTACTTCTTGTATAGTAGGTATCTATTTAAGCTGCTATAGATCTTGTTTAACTTTTAAGTATTGTTGAAGCTTACAGTTATAACTGCCTATTATTTTCTAAACTTTTCTTTTGCCATAAGCATTATCCTCTGCCGAAGCTTCAGATCCACAGCCTACTCAGCAAAGCAGGCTCTGGATTTTGTTCTCCATGTCCTTTAAGATCAGTGAGGAAGAGATGTAGATACAGAGACATGAAAAAGTACTTTAGAGGCAAACTGAGACCTAGATTATAGCCAGAGCGGTCACTGAGAACAAATGCAGCCTTGAGGCAGGCTGTGCTAAAGTGTCCATCTGCCTGACATTGCTCTCCATGCTTCCTTAACCTTTAACCTTAACCATATTTTGTGTCTCTCTTTTTCTCTCTAAACTTACACTTTATTTCTTTTTTTAAATCCTTGTCTATCTCTATGCCCTGTGATCCCTTTCCCCTCCCTCTCTTTATTTTCCTCATCTCTGCTGCAGTACTTCAACAATGAGAAATACGAAGCTGAAAGATATGATGGATTCCTGAAGATTTATGAGTCATCCTCTTTAAAAACCACATCCACGCTTGCCATGCTCAACTTTGGCCAGAGTGCCATCTTCAGCGTTGGCCTCACTGCTATCATGTTGCTGGCCAGCAAGGGCATTTCAGCAGGTGAGTGAGTTTGGAGTAAGGTTTGGGGAGGGGTTTTCAAATTTTACAGATCTTATCAAGATCTGTAAAACATGGAAAAACACACGACCAGTCCTGAATTAACTTCTTGATGGCCATGATCTGTGTCTACAATGAAACTGGGAAAATATTGTGTATTTGTAAAAAAAGGAAAAGAAAAAAACACCTCAAAACATAAACAAATAAAAAGAAAAAATGGCAAAATAGGAAATTTTATAGCCCAGATGTAGATAAAGAAATCAAAGCGATATGGATTCAGACTTTATCATGCTTTGTCTGCTTTCATAATGTATAAGAAGAAATTGTTGAGTTACTTTTAATATACATACCTAATACAATAGAGCCAAAATGTGCATGTCTGTAAGTTGTTCTGTTGCTGTCATGTAGGGACGATGACCATTGGAGACCTGGTGATGGTGAATGGCCTGCTTTTCCAGCTCTCCCTCCCTCTCAACTTCCTGGGTACAGTGTACAGAGAGACCAGGCAGGCCCTAATTGACATGAACACTCTTTTCACACTGCTCAGCGTCGACACCCGGATCAAGGTAACTTCTTGGCCTAATGTGTCCTCCGTGAATTACAAAATACTTTGTGGTTTTTTTTTTTTTTTTGTCTTCTTCGAACAAAAGAGAACAACAGAGACAAAATGAAAAGTGTTCAATATAAAAATTGAAAGCATACTCAAAAAGTAATTTTACTCAGACCAACAACTATACATAGTGTTTAATTGCATGAGTGGTAAAAAATTCAAGACAGCACTGAGTTATCCTTTTGGCTGCATGACATGGCTAACCTATCTATGTGTGCTGTAAAAAATGATAGGTTGTAGTCAAACTGTATAATTACATGCTTGATGTGACTCAGGTGCTTCAGGTGCTCATCTATTGCTGTTTGTAGTGCATGTCATTACTTGCTGCATTAGTGTTATCTGCATCAGTATATGACATATTACGACAGAGCTGTGTCAATTTTTTGGTGATTTGTTCATAACATTTCATCAGCATCCATTTTAATTTGTATACTCTTACTTAAAACTGATTTTGTATTTTCTTTTTTGTTGTCTTAATCAATAGTTCTAGTCACATCTACTGCCCTTTATATGGGTGTGGTGCTACATGTCCTACAACCTCTAGAAATTCACACTGATATTCAAATATATAAAAGTAGCTCCTCATATTTAATATTTAAAATAGTGTAATAGGAATCAGTTGTTTTTGTGCGACATTTGATTGTATATATTGTATTGTATTGATGTATTGATTGTGTGTGTGTGTTTAGATATATGTATATATACACACACACACACACACACACACATATATATATATATATATTTTTTTTTTTTTTGCGCGACATCTTGTGTCAGATGTGCAAATGTGCGCCTGCTGCCTAACAATATGAATACCATTCCCATCTCCAGCCTGTAATTACAGTAGGAGAAATTAATCTATCCAGTTATTTTTCGCTCATCAGTAATACTCCTCTCCATTGTGATTCCCTGCGGAATAAAACTGCCCAGCAGGCCATTACTGTCTGAATGCAATTTTTTTTTTTTTTTTTTTTTGGTAGAACACATCGGCCTATTATGTAGATGTAAAGTAATTTCAAACTCCCCCTCACTTGAAACTGTTCAAAATAAAAAAATATTATTTTGGCTCTTTTCCATGTGGAGGGTGACAAATTAACATCTGTTTATACTAATGGACTGTGAGTTATTTGTAATTATTGGCTGAGGTGGATTGTGAGTGATTATGTTGCTATTAGGTAGCATAGAAATAGAGCAGAACAAGCTTTTACTCTCAGTGTAAGGATGCGCTTTATTCACTCCTGACCTTGGCTGCATCTCAGCACTATGGCTCAGCTCAGTATGTACTGAAAGTTTTCACGCCTATTGATCCTTCAGTCACTGTGAAGGGCAGCGTGTGAAGGTTCAGACAGTCTTTTCAAATGACCTCTTAGATTTAGTGTGGATGTCTCTGCTTTATACAATCTGTGTAGGTTCTATGCTCCAGCATTATCTCTCTTTTCAAGGTGTTTAAGTAATGTTGCATCATGCTGGGCCTTCTCTGCCAGTAGCTGTTCAGTATCCAACTCCTTTGTTTCCATTTCTTCTGTCTCAACCTTCTGATGGTTTGCTCTAGGAGAGGGATCTGGCCCCACCATTAGCTGTCACACCACAAGAGGCCACCATCCGCTTTGAGGACGTGTATTTTGAATACTTGGAGGGCCAGAAAGTCTTAAATGGAGTGTCCTTCGAAGTGCCTGCTGGGAAGAAGGTGGCCATAGTTGGTGGCAGTGGGTCAGGGTAGGTCAGCTCTCAGAAATACACTGATCATTGAATGTTTAGCCAGGAATGTGCCCTCTCATTTGTATGTGTATTGTATGTGTCGCTCTTTTCATCAGTAGACTACTGGGGTACAGCTTAGAGACAGAATGATGCTGACGAGTTATTTCACGTCTGGTTGCAGAAAGAGCACCATTGTGCGGCTGTTGTTCCGCTTCTATGAGCCCCAGCGGGGGAACATCTACATAGCGGGGCAGAATATCCGAGACGTCAGCCTTGACAGCCTGAGGAAAGCTCTGGGTGTCGTACCACAGGTCTGAGACACACCAACACAATAGAATGATTAGATAGAATAAACAATGAATAAGTAATTTTATCAACAACACATAGCTTGTTTTTCTGTATTTTGAGCCTCTTCTCCACAAATGAAATATACATGTGTCTTGTCAGCAGTAAATGTAATATTTTTGGGAGTTATTATTGATGATTTTACACAACAAGGGGGCAGCATAGAACAATGTAAAGTTAATAGTTAACAACAAGCGTTAGAAATAAGCTGAATTCAGTTTTCACTGCAGTGAGCTCAGAGGCTGATCTGAACAGATGGTACATGAACAGTATTTTTGTCATTTGCGTTCTTTCTCTTTCTCCCTCCTACCCCTGTCTTCGTCTCTGCAGTGCTCTGTTTCCGTCTCTGCTGCAATAAAAACACTCTCTGAAGCCTCATTTTTTTTCATCTAACTGTGTTGTTGTCAGGATGCTGTTCTGTTCCACAACACCATCTTCTACAACCTGCAGTATGGAAACATCAGCGCTACACCAGAGGATGTGTACCAAGTAGCACGTTTAGCAGGCATCCATGATGCTATCCTCAGGATGCCCCATGGCTATGACACCCAGGTTGGGGAGCGAGGCCTGAAGCTGTCAGGTTTGCTGCACCATCATGACTACTGTTTAAATATGATCTCTCCACACAAGCAAGTGAAAGAGCTGTGTGTTTGGTTTATTTCCATCAATAATAAACTAAACTGAGGGGAAAAAAAAGCCTGGCTGCTAATAGTTTAATTCTATCAAGTAAATTCAAGAAAAAGCTTAGAAATATATTGATAATATATCAGGAGTTTTTTGATTATTGGTCATTATTTTCATTTCAGATTAATCTACTTATTATTTTCTTAGTCGATTAATTTACAGTTATTTCTGAAGTTTCAGAAATTTCCTTAAGCTCAACATATTCAAAATATGTGTTATGCCCAACCAACTGTCAAAAATTGAATCATAAAAGAAACAAACTAATTTTAACATTTTTTAAAAGCTACCACCAGTGAGTTTTTTTTTTAAATAAATAATAAATCCTTTTATCACAGTAGTTGCTGATTATTTTGTTTTTCGGTTGTCTGAGGTTGCTTTATGGCAAAATTATAAAAACTTTCTGAATGACTGACTGTGTTAGCTGCTCATCTTCATTACATTAATGACATTTTCAGTGAGCCACTCATTATCTTATGAAAGCAGAAATAATCCAAGACAGAATATCCTCACATTAGTATTGATCGTAGGGTTTTAAAATTTAAAATGCATTAGTATTTAGTAATGTCAGTTTTGCACAGCTAAACAACCCAATACAGATTTCACATGCTTATTTCTATACAGGTGCTAGAATAAATAAAACAATGCACAATAGCCTACTCACATACTGTCTGTAATGTTCACCATCTGCTGCCCAGGATGCGCTGTATATGCGCTTTTCATGAAACATCAGTATAATAAACTGAGAGACTGCAAGATACAGTCTTAGAAGATTTAAATTTGCACAGCTCTAAATTAAATGATTATACTTTTCAGGATAAATATGGTCTTCTGAAGAAGATGATAATTAGAATTAATTTAATAATTAAATTTAACATCTTTTTATGACATGACATCATAATAAGGCTTGAGGCTCATCTCTAGCAGCAATACCATTATTGTCTTCTGTGTAGTGTATGAACTTAGCATGTTGCCTTACAGTTATAGTTATCTGCATTTGATCTGCAGCGATATCACAAGACTGTAGTATTTGGCTCCTAGCATCACTCTGCAACTCATTTATCCCACGTAAACACACAGTATGTGAGCACTTTCACTCAACACTCAAGATGCAATTACTGGCTGCACAGATTTCTTTATGTGGAGTTGACTGAGTGAGTGAGTGAATGGACAAAATAAAGACATGACTAACTTCTCATTAATTTCACTGCTGCTCTACGTGACAGCTGCCAGTGAGTTTGTGAGACGAGGGGGTGTACAGGGAGGGGTGCAGTCTGGGCTGTTAGGCTCCTAACTTCTTTCATTGCTGTTCTCCACCAACAGATTTATATCTGCTGAACACAGCTCGCTTTCAAGAGGCCACACACAGCTCATATGTAATAAAGGCAGAGTCAGACACAGTGGGAGAAATCTTTGCGTCCTGCTGATTTTTCCTCACAATAAAATTAAAGTGTGTTCTACTGGTCTCAAGCTTGTAGCATTTGGTATTGTTGAGTGTTGGCCCTTTGTTTGAGGTAATTATCAGATGAGAAGGGCCAAACAGAGGCCTGCTGTATCTTCACCTTTTGTCTTTAGCCTCATTTGCTTTTACTGATGATGTTTTGCTGTTTCAGGAGGGGAAAAGCAACGTGTCGCCATTGCTCGTGCAATACTAAAGAACCCACCCATGCTCCTGTATGACGAAGCAACGTCCTCCCTTGACTCTATAACAGAAGAGGTGGGCCTGACAGCGCACAAACACATAACACACTGACAAACACAGGCATGCATAACGTACACACAAATGTTAAAGTTCTGCTGCACGTACAGGTCGACGCCTCACTCTGTCTGCATATGCATTTAGCAGAGCAAACACCCACTCAGTCACCTGCTGTAGGTACCTGGTAATTCAGCTCACTCCTGCGTCACATCTCCTGTGACCACTCCCACCACCCCCACCACTCCCCATCATATACACACTCACAGGCACACATCCATGCTCCCTTTTCCCACCTGCCACTGTTTTCTCCTACTCAGTCCCCAGCTCATCTTAAACTTCACAGTCTTTGTAAATGTTACAGTTAATGAGTAAGTTCAGCGTGTCCTCTCTGAACTTCAAGAAAAACAGTGGGACAGTCGATCTGGTTGTTAATTGAGATTTTCTGTTGCTTTTCATCACAATTCTGTTTTTAAATCATCATATGTAAACACCAGAAAGAATAACATATAAAGGTGGATGTTGCTGAGCAACATTGTGTTGACTTAGCCTCTTCTTCAAATCAAAGTTTGGAAGTACATTTCATATATATCCTGTCATTCATGGTCTTTTTTTCTTATTATTTTTGCAGACCAGCATTATTGCAAACCTGGAGAACTATTTTCCTTTGGATTAGGGTATACTCTTGTTAACAGACAGATAATTTTCTTTTTCCTCTGTGCTTCCAGAACATACTGAGTTCAATGAAGGAGATGGTGAAGGACAGGACATCAGTGTTCATCGCCCACAGGCTTTCCACAATTGTAGATGCAGATGAGATTATAGTGCTCAGTGAGGTAAGAACTCATCCACTTATTTTTTACTTGATCTTGTACCTTCCCTGATTAACATTTCTAGTTCTAATGTCAGTTCCATAAAAGCAAATTACATGACGGTTCAGAATTTCCAAGTATAAACATGCGGTGTGTTAATTGCCAGTCCAATTAGACGATTTTGCATTGAAGGGAAAGTGCTGACCTGCACTCTACATGACCCTCAGCACACTGTATCTGCCAGCAACAAGAATTTAGCAAGTAGCCTGTTTTTGCTTCTCATTTATTTTCAGTTACCTTTCTTCAACGTACGTGATGAAAACATGCTTTGTTTAGCTTTTCTCATTAACTTCAACAACAACAGGACACTGTTAGTAGAAGTGAATGTATTATTTTCTCCATAAGGGCTCATTAAAGCAGTCAGACTCGACTGGCTGTTTTGGTCAGATGGCGTGTCTTGTTTGTCTCAGTGACTAATAATGTATGGGCCAGCTTCCCAGACACTGATGAGGCCTCATCCAGGACTAAACATGTCTTTCAATGGAGATTGCCATTCAAATTGTTCATCAAATTTTTTTTTTGACAGATGTGTTTTAGTCAGGCTGGAAGTGCCATGGTGACAGGAATTATTTTTTTTAATGTGGAAACAATTTATCTATATGGTGCATTCTCACTGTATTGTGCATCAGAGAAATCTCCAAGAGAAAAACACTACAGCATATAAATGGTCAGGCTTGGAAAAATTGTAAAGCACAAAAAAAGACAGAGTGAACTCAGTTATCGTCTAGAAATTAAGAGTTAATATGAAATGTAACACAGGTGAAGTGACATTTTCCACCAGTGTTCGAGTCAGATAGGATAAAATGAGAGAGGCTTCTTTGAACTGTGGCGAGTGAGCATGTGTTGTTCCATGTTTCCAGAGTCAGATGGCAGGGATCAGAGGGTCGTGGTGAGGAGGCATGTTTGCGTGTGATGTCGCCACGGCGTTTGGTGGTGTCACCAACAGAGGACTGCCTGGGGTGCTCATTAAAATAACGAGCGGAAGCAGTCACGTGCCCGTCTTGGGTGCACTAAAGATGATGCCAACACCTCTGCATGCTCATGGGAGGTGGGGGAAGGGGGTGCCTACATTTGTGTTCGACTGTGTGGGAGGGATGTGTGTTTGTTGTGTGTAGATGCGTATATGTGTCTATGAGGCCATGTTTTTGTGAGAGGAATGCAACAGTTGTTGGGGAGGCGGCAGGGATTCAAAGGAGGGGGGGGGCTCTCCACAGAGAGTGGTCAGTGTTCTGTGGTCACGAAGAGATGCTAACTATAGGACTCTGTATGAATAGCCCCTTCATTTTAACTTCACTTGATTTGCCATTTTTGTGCTAATTTGTTTCTTTTTGTCCTTGACTCTCCTCATTTTCTTTGCCAGGGTAAAGTGGCAGAGCGTGGTGACCACCGCACCCTTCTCAGCACCCCAGGCAGCTTGTATGCAGACCTGTGGAACACACAGAACAGCAAAATCTTGAACAACAGCAAGCGCTCAAACGAGCCGTCGGCTGAGCGCCTCTCCCAGAAGGAGGAGGAGAGGAAAAAATTGCAGGAGGAGATCCTCAACAGTGTGAAGGGCTGCGGGAACTGCTCCTGTTGAGAGAAGCTGCCACCTCCATGTCTCTTCGTCCCTCACAGATGGCTTACACTGGAATTCCTAGTCTGTGTGGTATTGGAAGGGTGGTGGTGGGGGGGGGGCAGCGGGCAGCATACATTCCCGCTACCCACTCCCACTCCAGTCAAGCCTCCACCCATGTGACTGTCCCTCCTCCTCCTCATGTCAATAAAGGCCACTGCTCTGCAAAGTGAAGGAGGAGGAGCAGAACAGGGAGCAAGTGTGTTTAGCACTGGCTGGTGTCCAGAGATAGATCTTCTATGCCAGTTGCCTCAGCTGAAGCCAAGCATAAGAGACCTTGTATATCACATACGTGTGTGTAAGACATCTGTTAGTCAACATGGTTGGCCCCCTCCTCCTCATTTTTGACATCAGGTTTATTGACATCTTCCATTGCACTGGAAACGGATGAGAGTACACGTAATGACTTACATATGCCTTGATGTTGACACAAAATTTATATTGATTACATTTTTTAATTATTTTTCAAATAAATTGAAGCTATAGTTTGCTTTTTTTATATTTAGGATGTGTACATGCTGCAAGTTATTCTGCAGTGATCAGTTAGAATACAGTACACAAAGATTGTGTGTTTGTTTGAATAACACAATTTCAGAAAGCTTTCAGATACTTCAGTGGGATTCAGTCATAATGCACATTGCCCATGACACTGTTCTAAAAATATCACATTTGGCAGATAATCAAGTCTACTAGACAAATCATAATAATATGGATGTTTGGACTCTGAATAGCTCCCCAGTGACTTGGTAGTATGACACAGTCACATCCATGTAAATATAACACTGAGAGTGACAAGACTTGAGTCTAATAAATCATGAATGGGTTTCACCACGCTGGAGCCACATTAAGAGGTAACAATTTAAAAGCCTCCTTTGGGAAAATTTCACAGTCATATCATTTAGCCTTGAATGATAGGTAACTTCCAATGGAAAGTTATGTTTGAGATTTTAATAGTACTGAGACAGCTTTTTGGATTGTATGATCAGAAGCAAAGACTTCCTCCTGAAAGTTACTTGTAAGTGTTAATATTTAAAAACCGACAGTACACGTGTTTCCTCTTTTTCTGAGGGCTGTTGTCAGCTGTGATATGTACATTTTGGTAGGAATCTTGCTATAGTATTGTTGTCGGGTGTCTTGTACTATACACACAATGTAAAGCCTGTGTCATAGTGTTATATTGCCTGTGTAAGTACACTCCAGACAGACATATAAATGTTGGCTTTTCGTCTAAATAACAAGGTTTCCAGATGCTGCTGTTATGATCAGGGTTGGGCAATATGAGGATATTAATTAAAGTTTGTTACACCATAAATTAGCTATATCTTTATTGTCTGTGGTTGTATTAGACTGGTGGTTCATCAGTTCATTGAATACATCCTGGGTTTCAGGGTTTATCTATGGGGGTCACAAGATAATTAAGATTAATTAATTTTAAAAAAAAGAAAGGAATGACTTGACAAGAGGAAATGTGCTTATGTGTGTTCTTGAGAGAGTGAGAGTTAAATGAGAAGATTGATGGATGTGTCCTCTGTATGTTTAATATAAGGCTACAGCCAGCTGTCGGTGAGCATAACTTCATTTTAACCTTCCCAGTAGCTGCTTAGCTTTGTTTAGCATCAAGACTGGAAACAGGGTAGCGGCTAACCTGGCTCTTTTCATAAGTAATAGCCGCTGAAGTGTTAAATCCATGAATGTAATTGTGATCATTGTGTTCATTGTCTGGTGGACAGAAAGACAGTGGATCCCTGCAGCTCTGGATCCTCCTCAGGGACCAGATGCATTAGACGACGCTCTCGATGAGGCTTTTCGGCAGGATTATAATTGAAAGAGTAGATTAGGACAACAACAAAAACATTCACATAACGTGACAGACCCAGCCCTGCTACACTTCATAGTGAAGCCTTCACCAGCTCCTCAGGAAGTCACACATTATAGATGAAAGTAGACTTTGATAGGGCCCTGCTTAAAAGGGAACCAACTGGATGATTACTGGTTGGATGGGTGTCCTTTCATGCGTCTGATGTCCAGGCAGATGAGTTGATGTTAATGGCGTCCTTCTAATCTAACCTAGGAAGACATTATGAGACTATTTATTAGCGACTCCCAACAATGTTCAGCTGCTGCCCCTCACAGGTTATTCGCTAATTATTCTGTGAATGTAATTCACTATGATCTGCTGGGGTTTTCTAAGAGAGCCATAGATATTACACGGAGTAGAATTTCCTTCTCCTCTCTGCTAAGGCAGAGCTTTGTGTGTGTTTGATACGGTCAAGGACATTACACTCTCAAGTATTGAAGTTACTGAGCAATCTGAGATGGACCTACACAGGGAGGATGCTTGATTTGTGGCTATTTATGTTTTAAAAAACTGAATCACAGAATCTGTTGCTCAATGACCCCTAATTGTTCTGTATGGCGTGCATGTGATTAGCGCTGTTGTGAGCTGTTTGTCTGCATGTCTTCAGGAGGTAATGAGGAAGCCATCTCCCTGTTTACCATGCAGCATTCTGCAAGCGCAAAGGAAGACAGGCACACAAAGGCCTCTAACAACATCCTTAATATGGACCGCAGCAGGAGAGTCAGCCCCTAATGCAAACCACGACCTTCTGCTGAAGGAGAGATTTTCAAAGAACATCCTCCCGATGTGCAGATAGGATGGTGTCTTCTTTCTGCACCCACTCTTTTCCATCTGTAAGTGACTTCTTATTATTCTACATGGTGATTCAGACATGGTTTTAATGTGTGTACCTCTAAAGGAGAGCTGAATTTCTGGTCCCATGAAAACTCTTCGGAGTACACAGGTGATAAGAGGTGATTCAGCCACACACGTCAAATCCCCACTGACCCATCCATGGCCTGTTGCTGAAGTCCGCTGCACTCTTTTTCATCAAGATAACATGCAGAGTAGGCTGAGACTGAGGGTGATCCCTCTGCACCAGACAATCAGCTCACTCCAGTCCCACTACAATGAAACTAGTATGTGGCCAAGGGCGTCTACGCCTTGATAAATATGCATCGATGCCTCAGAGAAGATGTAGTTATTTCCACCGTTTTGTGTGGGAGTGTAAATTTATGTGCGCAATCCCTGTGTACTATATCAATGCTCCTGGTCAAAATGGGAATGAATATTCAAACATGCTTGCACTTACACACACGGCTGATCCTTTTAAAGTCAATAAACACAGACATAGTTGGTATTACCATCTCTGCACATACAGTACACTGCATATGACATCAACTCTAAGCAGAGACAGGATAATCCAGGCTATATGTGTGTAACGAAACCTTACTAAACCTGCAAATCTCTGGTGAATTTATCTTATACCCGTGGGCAAACAGGCCTCTCTTTTTAGTAAGTAATCAAAGTCTTTTTTACATCTGCTCATACAAAATGTTAAATTGTCTCTATTTTTGAAATACAATTAATTACAATTAATAAGTATAGACTTAATTTCTTTGCCAAATTAGTGAACTCAGTTTCTCAGCTAATTTATTCTATTTTATACAAAACTTGTATTTTGTCAAAAATGTCATATGCTGGCAGAGGGAAACCTGTAAAACCCTAGTACAAAATCAATCAAAAAAAAAAATCAATATATAGGAATAGATACAGAATACATGGTACAAAACAATGACATAAAAAACATCAGTGTTAGGAGGGTGATGGATCTGATTAAAATTCTCAGGCTGTAATGAAATAGTATTCAGTCTTAATCTAAAGTTTTCAGTCTTAGTCTAAAGATTTCAACCAAACATACGTCTTTAAAATCTAATGGAAGTTCATTCCAGATAGAAAGGGCAAATGCCTAAGTTAAATGAATAACCTTAAATCATCCAGCTTGCACAGTGAACCAGTGAAGATAGACCAGATGGTTGTTACATGATCAAATGTTTAATGTTTTTAATGTTCTAGCTGCAGCTTTCTGAAAAAGCAAGACTTCAGAATAGCACAACCAGAAAGTCCAGAGAAAAAAGCATTACAATAATCAAGTTGGAAAAGTACAAACACATGAGTTATAGATTTAGCATCATGTAATGACACATTACTGAGATGAATAAATTCTGCTTTGTGAAAAGCCTTGATAAAAGACTAGATTGTCAGACAAGAATCAGAAAGGACTCCAAAGTTTTTGGTGGTTGAGCTTTCAGAAATAATACAGGCATCAAAATAAACGTAAACAATGATAAATGTCCATACATGTCTAAAAACTATTAGGTTACTTTGCAGACATACCAATAACTTAAACTGAAAAAATAACTGGAAAAAGTCATTATTGGCTTTACAGGTAAATATTACTATGATCAGTGTAGCAATGAAAATTAACACCACATTGGAAAATATGTCATCAGGGAGAAGCACTACATAGAAAAAAGTTTAGGGCCAAGGAAGAATCCATGGGGTAGACCAAAGTTTACTCCAGAAAATTCAGAAATATCATGATCATTCAGAAACCATGACAGCACCATGACTAATATGCTTCTCCAGGCAGGTTTAAAGTCTGCTGTGACCCTGGTGTCAAAAACTGCACTCAAATCAAGGGACAACAAACAATGTTTGCTCAGACTCAGCAGTAATTAAGCCAAAAGCAAGATCCAAATTTATCAAAATGATTGTTGTTTGATAACTAGGCAGTAAATGACAGGAAGGTTGGAAATCAGTCTATAAATGTAATTTTTAAATGTTTTTTAAGCAGCAGTTTAGTAATGGCAGTTTGAAAGGCTGAGGACACAGAGCCTATAGAAAGTGACTTACTGATAATGTTATAAATAGGACTCTTTCAAAAAGGAAAGTTCTTTTAAAAGATTACATGGTGTAGGATTTAATATGCAGGTTGTAGGTTTGAAAACAGTTACCAGGCTGGTAAAGGCCTCAGGGGAAATTATTTCAAAGTGCGAGAGAGTGCTGTTGGTCCGAGTCACAGTGCCTGCATCCATCAAAGAACTGGAGAGTTCATAGCCATCATTCTGAGAAGAGCGTGGACCAGTGATTTTATCTCTAACTCAGTCGTATTTGTTTGGAAATACAGAAACTCATTAGCATTAAATGAAGAGCTAGGGGCAGGGGTTTTCAGTGCGAGTTAAACAACTGTATCAAACAGAAATAGTGGATTATGTTCATTAATGCTCATCAAATGAGAGAAATATGCTGTCCTAGAGGCTGATAGTGCAGGGTTTTGCTTATTAAAATTCTTGATCCAAGCATATCTCTTGTTTTGTCATACACCACCTGCACTCAAGTTTTCTGTAAGTCTGTTTGAGTGCATTGATGGCATGAACCAAGAAGTTCAAGTTGTGTTGTTCTGCTGATTTTGGACAGCAAAGTCACAATTTTCTCATCTATGTGGACATCTTTAAATGTCAGTCTGTCACATGTGAATCAGAAAATGTCCCAAGAAAATCACTATGGCCGCAATCAGAGAGTTACCCACTGTCAACAGAGCAGCTGCAGGGTTAGTGCCTAGATGACCCTATCATCACGAATGCCTGTCTCTCTGTACAGTGTGAGACGTATCCTGAATACTAAACCTTACTTTTATCCTTTGGTCCTCCCCAGGTTTATACTCATCCAAGTAGTGCCCACATGCGATAGAGCACAGTGCATGAAACAGGGTTCAGGTGAAGTCAGCCCTCCACAGAAGAAGTCACGTTTTCATCTAGAAGATGAAACCAGAGAAACAGGAAGACTGGCCATGGGATGTTTTGAAAGTTTTTACTTGCTCCATCAGTCTCTCAATTTCTTTCCCAATAGATGTATCAGTGCTGCCCTGGCTTTACCAAGATGGAGAGACCTACAAGCTGCTGAAGGGCTCCAGCTTGACTCAGAGCATGTGTAAGTAACTTAATACTACATGATATTACAAACTATAGTAGCATGGTGACTTTAGCTAACTTGCTGTTACACCTATAATGAACTTGTTTGGAAAATGTTGTCATTGCTAGCTGGCTAACTGTTAGCATTGTTGTGGAGTCTATCATAGCAACACAAACATGGGCAAATGGTTGGGGTTGGATTGTTTTTTGTTGGCTCTGTGTACACAGGGTAACTTTACTTTACGACTGGCCTTGCTACCTGAGACCTGGAAGGATAGTGGTGAGGGCTTAATTATCTGTTTTGACATATTGTGGAGGTGACTATCATCTACAGAACCTTTAAATTCCCATCAATACAATAGGTCATTAATTTCTAAAAATCTTCTGAAATCAAATGATCAATAAATAAAGGTGAGATATGCTGTAAAATCTCAGAGGTGAAGCTTTGGGGCTGGATCAGGTGGCTCAGGGTGATGCACTGTTGAGGAGAATTGACATGGTTGTTCTGGTCCTGCCCTGTTATTCAGTGGTATCTTTAAGGCTTATGGGTTTACATAAATCAGTGTGAACCTGTATGTACATTTTAGGGCTGCTTTTTGAATCAGGCTCACTACATGTCATGCAGAGCTTATAAATCAGATCAAATGGCCCCTTCGTAGACTGTTTGGTCAGGCACAGTGGTGCTAATACACAGACGGATGCATGCGGGTTACAACTGTCATAATCTTATTGGAGACTTCACACTCACTGTCAGACCTGGTGAGCATCAAAGCCTGAAATTTCAGCATTTACATTTTGCTATCAGCCCCCACCACCTTTAATCTTACCTGGGCTTGAATGCCAGAGTCACCTCCTGTAGATTTATTTAAACTTTAAACTGTGGTAAGGAGAATGTGCCCTCTTTTTCATATTTTATTCAGAGTAACATTTCAGCTGCACTGCCTGTAAAACCTCATCTCATTATAATGTAAAACATTTTATTACAGTGCCAAATCTGCCAGCTCCTGTCATTCTGCACTGGTTTGTGAGACTTTACAGTACACATATCCTTACCTCAACAGCAACTCTTGATTTATGTCACACCTGGTCACAAATATTTTAAGTCTATTGCATCTAAAACATTGAAACTTTAGCACCTAAATCAATCTAATTAACCAAATTACACGTTTGGCTAAGCATAGTATACACTGATCCAGTTATCTGTACTGCAGTGAGCCCTTATTTTAAACTCAAGTTTATATGATATATATTTAAATATAATATATATTATATTCTATACTGTAAGTATATACAATGTTATATTCTTTATATGCAATATATTATTTACCTTGTCAGTAATATTACACAATACTTCTTGTTTTAGAAAGTAATAATAAAAGGAGAAGAATTTGAGCCTGTGGAGCCTCCAGTGTTGATGTACAGTTGTTTGGACATGGCATTACAAACACTGATGTTTTCTCTAAAATACAGAATTGCAAACAGTGTGTTGTACTTTGTTTTTGATCACTGCAAGTCTCTAATTTATATCATATTATGTTTTCTTTAAATGTTCTGAGAATTTACCATGCAGTCATTTTAACTATGAGTTTGTATCTTATGGAAACTCTTATTGAAACTTTGTACAGAGTGTGTAGACTGGGCTTGAGAAGAAATTGATGATTTTTATCAACAATTTCAACAGTTTTTATGTTGTTTTAATAAATTGTTCACCTCTAATGCATTGTGTATTAAAGCAGCAAAGAAAGCTTTGGAAATATTTTGCACTAAATGGATGAAAAAGTTAATTTAATAAATGAAAAATACTTGAATTGGCCTTGTAAATCTTATGGTTAAAATAAAAGATATATTCTGTTTTACAGCAACATAGTTAAGCCATTCTTTTGTACTGTTTCTTACATACAATCTGTTTTATTTAGTTTCATTTCCTTCATTCATTTATATGAATGGAAATATCTTTTAAGGGTTATTGTTCATATATTAAGTTAGATGGAGTTGGTGTATTGTATTGTATTTCCTACAACAACTATTTTGACTCTCTTTATTACAATACATGTTTAGATTTGTGATCAATGCTTTATATTATATAAAGATTAAATTCTCCCACCTTCACAGTTAAGCAAACCATTCAAACGCTAACTTTTTAACATACATTTTCATTATATGTGTGTGTGACATTTAAGCCTCAGTATTACTTAGTATAGTTGAGCTTATTATTTCACATTACATTCATGCAGCAGTAGTGATTATCTCTGTTTACAGGAAAGACATGAAGAAACTCAGTAATTATAGCAGCATGAAAATGTCCGTCTTTCATAAGCTTTAAGTCTTATTATCAACTTGCAGTTGATTCAGAGGAGCAGTAAGACAATTTGTTTCTTCCTTAAAAACATCTGTCAAAGTGAGTGCAGTTAAAAAAACAATAAGTAATAAGTAAGAATGAGGAAAAACAAGTTGATTAATTGATAGGTCAATCACAAAGAAATCATCTGCAATAATTTAGATGACTGATCAATCATCTCAGTGCTTTTAAAGATATAAAGAAAAAAAGGCTGATCATTGTTGCTAATATATGAAGAAATCTTCTTATGCAGTCAAGTGATTTTCTGTGAATCAGTTCTTGTTGTTCTTGTCAATATGAGCTCTCTAATTTCTCACATTATTAGTAGTGAAAATAATAGTCAGACTAATCAATGATTAAAATAAGATTTTATTGGTCTAGTTTTGTCTGTAAAGTCACAGGTTCTCAGAGCCCAAGGTGACGTCTTTAAATGTCTTGTTTTGTCAGACCAACTGCCCAAAGCCCCAAGACATTTAATGTACAATGGCATAAATACAAGACAAACATCACGTATTAAGAGCTGAAACCAGCAAATAAAAAGCTGTTTTAGTCATAAGCCACTAATCTATGATCCAAATGACTTATTAACATTCTATCAATGAATCAATTAACAAATTGTTTTAGACTCAATATTCAATTTCAAGAACTGGAACAATGAGACAATTAACAGATGGTTAATCCGTGGCTATTCAGGTTATCACTAATCATTCAGTCAGTTTTCAGCAGAAATGTCAAACAACTGGTTCCAGCTTCTTCTGTGTGACAGTTTGATGCTTTTTTTCCTCAGAAGTCACAGTGAAGTGTTATCTATTTAAACTGTTGGACAGATCAAATCAGATATTTGCATTTGCCACCACGCGTCTCTTATGATTATTATTTGTCATATACCATATTAAGTGGAAGCGCTGTTTTTGTGCACGGCCCTTCCTTCCCCTGACTATATCACTCGGTCTTGGTTAAGACCGAGGTTGTGAGGTTTCATGTGACAGCTGCTGCGTTGCAACTTCAGAAATGTGACCAGATGAATTGACCGTAAAACCACTGTAGAAGTGACTTTTCCATTCAATCAGTTATTCGGTGATTTGTCATTGATTTCTCTCTTTCTACAGTTTGCAGATTCAATTCATGTTGAGAGAGAGAGAGCGGGAGAGAGAGAGGAGAGAGAGAGAGAAAGAGAGAGAGAAAGAGAGACCCTCAAGTCTATCCAAATATTGCTTCCAGTCCGGTAAGTGTTATGAGTGGGCCTATCATCCAGCATAGGCATACACGAGTAGCCTATTCATTATTCATGTCATTGCAGTTGCCCTGTTATGATACAGTCCTATTTGGAGAGGGCTACCTGATTTGCTCAGCGCGTCCGTCAAAGCAGTGCGTGGCCCTGCGTCGGCTGGCTGTGCGCGCTCATAGGTCGGACCTAGAAGAATCGGAGGGGGAGCAGGAGAAGTACGCGCCTACGAGACTGCGCGCCGCAAGGAGGGGGAGAGGTCCAGCTGCAAAAAAAAGAAAAAAAAAAAAAGAAAGAGGAGAAAAAAAGAAGAAGAAAAAAAATACGCCGTGACAATGGCAACATTAAGCATCTCGTAAAAGGTAGATAACTGGCGTGGGGGCGCCGCGGATCGGGAGTTTTGAGAGGCGACGGCCCCTGTTTGTCCCGAGAAAGGCGCCGACATTAGGACATGCTGGCTGCCCCGTAGCGCGTTTCCTGGAATACGAATTCTCCCGTAATTGAAGATGGAGCGGCGGGGGAGAGGAGAGTCGCGCTGTCTCCATCATTGAGAGGCGCGTCCACCTGCTATTACTGGAGGCCCAGGCTGCTGCTGCTGCCGCTGCTGCTGCTGCTGCTGCTGGTAGTGGCGGGGAGGGTGGGTGGGGGGAACATGCAGGGGAAGTGCTTGCATTTCGGGGGAAAGACGCATCTCTGATACTGTCCAAAGCAGCGGAGAAGGATCCCATTGCGGCGGGGGAAAAAAACGCAGTTTGGGCGCATACGCTCTGGAGGTAGGCAGAGGAAACGTTATTATGCTGCTATTCAACGTGCCGTCTGTATTTGAATAGGGAGCGAGCTCTATTGGGTATGCACATGACAGCTTGATTTATACACACACTGATTTATATCCCTTGCTTTCCCTGATGTGATCTGATCGGACATTTTATTCAAAGGGAGAACACACCAAGCATGCGGTGTAGTAGCAGCCCTGCCTCCTTGGGACAGCTGTCGAAGCCTACATTCATTCGTCTCTGCTCCATCGATTACCTTATCCCTGCGAAAAATACCCCCACTTCTGTAAAGCACAGGCTGTGGCTATTCGCTGTAGGTTTAGAAATACAACATAAATACAGATACCACGTGTGGTTGTTCATATCGAAGCCAGCTACCCTGCACTGTTTGTATGTTTTGAAGACAAACAGTGGCCTGTGGACGTCATTTTGAATCAACGCTATGCATCCCGAGCAGTGTTGCCCCGAAATGAATAAGAAATGAATTAAGGGGAATAATCTATAGTCCAAACTAATGAATGATTCATGAATGGGCTATTGAAACCCAATGGGATAACACATCATCTTACAGCTAGGCCCCTCCACTGTGATATGGCGAATAAATGATTCATAAATGGGTTATAGGCACAAATTCTCAAAATTGGCTTAAACATCACCATAGAAGGGACACGCACAGGTGCACCAAGGCGTGTGTGAATGCCTGCACTGTGGGGTCACTAGATCAGTAGCTTACTGTGTCTGTGCTCCCCTTAAGGATGCCTCATGACAGATGTTTACTGGATGTCCCAGTCAGCCACACTGTGAGCCAGACAAGCCATGTAGAAAATAATGAGCTGCAGCCCATAATAACAGCCTCAGTACTGTGGTTTTGTGGAGGTGTTAGAATTAGTTGTTAACTTTGTTTTAAATAGGATTTTAATTGGCTTAAATTTTAACGAGCTAGAAATTTGCCTGGCTGATGTTTATTGGAAAGCCTCTCAAGATGGGATTTTGAAATAAGAACTTGGTGAATTTATTGCTACAATTAATGATCTCCACAGCACAGTTATTGACCTGGCATGACTTGGTTTGATTTATGTTTTGAGGCATTTGTAGCCTATTTGACAGGGTGTTTTTTAACTTTCCAGCATGCACTGGGTACTTGTTGGAGGATTTGCTTTCAAAATAAAATGTAATGTTAAACTGACAGGTCCAGGGGGCAGTTATAGTGAGCTGTTACAATGCCTGTCGCTGCCCTCTCCCTGTCTAATGTGAAGACAGCAGTGGAAACCAGATGGAAGGCCATGCATTGATTGAGTCAAAGAGAGCCTATAAGAGGGCCAAATTGAGTTGACACGTTGATGTGGGTGTCATTATCATGTGTGACGGCAAAGTGTGCCATTGGGCCTGAGGCTACATGACGTTTGGAGGGGGAGAGGGCCTCCTTGCTCTGGTCGCCCGGCCTTGTTTGAAGATCACAGATGCGGAAACTAACAGGAGCTATCATATCAAACTGTGTCTCCATTCGGTGATGTGCCACCAAGCGGGCATGGAGGACTGTCTTTGCGGCATTTGCCATCCACATCTACTTCTCGATCAGTCTCATTGCTTTCACTAAAGTGTCATTTTCCGTTCACTTTAAATTGGGTGAGAAATTGAGCCCAATGACACATTTCAACACCATGGCCCTCTTCCACAGTAGCAAGGACAGCGCTGGCAGGTTTTCTGAAAATGTGTTTAAAATGCTATCCCAGCGTTATGTTGCAGCAATAAAACCAGCAGCTTGTGTACATAGTCTCTTATCTTCCCCTGCCCATGTGTGCACTGTGGCTTCTCCTCTGCTTCAGCCTTAGGCACGTGTTGGTCCTCTACTACCCCGTTTGTCAAATGTGAGAGAGTCTCAATTATACAGAATGAAGTGATCTTCATCAATCATCCTTTTTTGCACCAGTGGACAAAAACTGACATATGTGAGGATAATGCCTCTGATTCATTGTTTACACCTTGTATGTTCTGATCACTACAAAGCAATATAAATATGAGAAGCATCTATCAGGATGTAACGCTGTGTTACAAAGATTTATTTTGTATGATTGATCATTTTTTAGTTAGCACATAGCAGAACAGTGGTGAGACCATCTTATTAAGTGCACAGAAATGGCTTTTCTTGCCTATATGGAGCCTGGCTGTGTTTTATGTCTGCAGTTTTCTCTGCACATTGTGTTGTTACAGTACGGGTGCACCCTGGCTCTGTCCCAGTTTATGTAAAAACATGCTGAGCCCATCAGGACCGGCTTTATGTTTAAGCACACCGTGTTTATGACAGGCCACTGTATGCAGAGGCTTGCTGGGCGACCCCAACTCTGTGTTTGGCTGTGACATGCTGGCTGTGGCCCAGCGCAGGCTGTCTTTTTTTCTGTGCTGCTGCCGCTGCTGAGGTCTGTAATTAAAGGCAGAGGTAAGTCCAGGGGAGAAGGCTCGGCTCTGATTGCTTTTCATGGCCGCGAGGAGAGAGCTGCAGCGTGTCCTGAGGGACTGAGGCGCTGCTGAGCTCTTTACTGTCTGCTCTGCCCCCCAGACGCGAGCTGTTCCAGGAAGACACACACATACACAGTTGTACTCATACGCTACTGGCATACTCATGCGCACACACACGTAAACATACTCAAACACATCCTGCTGCACACGCACACACACACACACACACACACACACACACACACACACACACACACATATATACACAGTGGCTGAGAGAGGCAAAAATTTCATCTGTAGCTGACAGGCAAACTGTGCTAATCTACTTTAAAGAATACCCTGTTTTAGAAAATATGTGTCAGTATGAGGCAAAACTGTTACAGTGCAGTCATGTAATGAATTAAAAGCAGCACAATCAGAACGACATTAAGGATCTGTCCCTCGATTGGCTGCCGGTCGGCATTGACAGAGCAGTTGATGTGTGATTGGGCTGAGTATAGATGTGAGCAGAGGCTGCCTGTGGTTGTCTTGGACCAGCGCTCTGCAGGGGGAAGCTGTGAACCCCCCCTTACCCCTCCCCTTTCTCTGTCTCACTCCCACCCCCAGCAGCAGCCAAAGCGATGAGGGCTGCTCTACACTCTGAGGGCCTAGGCAAACATGGACATGCTCACGTATAGGATCTGGGTGGGCCCCATCGTTTTTAGGGGAAAAATGGCCACAGTGCTCTCCTCTCCTCTGTCTGTGGATTCATTCATGACAACTCACTGGTGGAAGCTACACTGAGGTTTTAAAACCATCACATGCCTTACAAGTCATATCAAAGAGAATCCTGTGGAAGGCAGAAGCAAGGGTACTATGAGGATAGGAGGTATAAAAAAATAAAGACACAGAGAAAGAGAGAGAGAGAGAGGAAAGCAGTTGGATGCTATTTGAATGCCAAGTCCAGCCACGTTTTTTGCGGCGTGTTCATGAATTAGTTCTGCCAGGATGATTAAAGTAATGCATCAGGATTTCTGCCATTAACAAATAAAAGTCCAATTAAACTGGGGTCTATTAAACCACTTTCCACATTGCCTACTTGATCTCAATGTGTAGGCTGGTGGCCATTGGGACCAAGAGCACGCAGGCTTGACGTTCATTGCTCATTTCCTGCTTCCACATCAGACCCTTATATTACAGATGGATAGATAATGTGAAAATTTCTCCTGTTCTACTCACACTCTCTGGGGCCCCTTGTATTTCAACCCGTGGGACTCTTGAAACGGATAGTGAGATGTGATGCTGGGAAATTTGAGAAGGACGTGGTGGAAAGAGGTGGAGATTTAATGCAACGGACACAGGTGCACTGACATGAATGGTGTGAAAGCGGCATATTCACAACATGATTCGGGAGGGAGGAAGCTATATGACGGGGCTGGATTTTAATTGGTTTCACACAGTGTGCTCCCATGTATTGTTCCTTTTGTAATGGCACACACAGTGGCAATAACAGATCTGGTTTTTGTTATATAATAACACTAATAGATTCATCGCCCCTTGTCTAATTTGAACATGTTTTCTTTTTTTAATCTTTATGTCGGAGCAGGGGGAGCCACATATCCGTGTTATGCTGGATGTGTATACTGTCAGGGTCCCAAATACTGCAATAATAAGCCACCTTCATTAGCCTTATCTTTGATTTGGTGGATGGAGAAGTAGGGGGTGGGGATGAGAAAAGGGGTTGATGACGAGTAAGGGCGCAAATCATAGGGTAGATTGTAGTGTGAGAAAGGAAAAAACAGAGGAGCTGCAGAGGAGAGGAAGGGTGGACATGGTGAGAAGATTAGAGGAAGGGTTGGATGGACAGACAGAGAGAGAGAGAGAGAGAAAGAAGGTGGACTGAAAAAAAAGGGAGAGACATAATAGTTACTACTGGTGGTGGGGGTTCAGGGTGCGTCCTCCCAGCACAGCCAGTTGGAACAACTGACAGTGTTGTTTCTAATAGGAGAGAAGCTTGCTGTGCCCTAGATGTTTCCCTGCACCTTTCATTTTCTAAATGCTGTTTTGTCTGTGCACCACTTAACAAGCCACCAGTGCCTCAGAAAGGAACCATGCTTTATTTGCTGCTGTACATAATTACCAGCCATTCAAAACAGACTTGTTTGCTACTCTAAACGATGTTGTGAATTTATGTACAAATACAAGACAGGCTATATTTTGCTGTAAATCTTTTCACAGCATACAACAGTTGAGCATTTACAATTCACTGCCAGCGTTTGGTCTAAGATTTGTTGTAATTCATTTCACTTTAATTGTGCTGCTGTTTGCAGAGACATTTGTGCCCTAATCAAACATCAGTGGTAATTGAATCGAATAGCTATTTTATCATATGTTAGGTTGGTGTAGAGAGCAGAATGACAAAAGCCTGTTGAGCAGATGCAATAGTCTTCCTGTCAGATGCCGTCAGCTGACGACTCCCGCTTTACTTTTCATTTACCATAGCATGCCAGAGGCAAAACATAATCCATGCGTGACACATCTAAGCAGAAGTCAAATGAGAAATGTTTTTGAATATCTTAACACAGAGAATGTGAATTGAATTGCATACATGAATTTCAAGTTGGATTTGACCCTGATCTGTTGGATGATGTTGCTGATGATACAACAGCATGACTGCTATTCTACTACGGGTAATAATTATAATCATTCACAGCTAGTGGTCCTTGTCACAGGAGTGGAGCACAATGGAAATAATAATTAGGACTTCTCATTTCAGATGCATCGCAGAAGAGTGTATCAAGTGTGTTCTGCAGCTCTTTGACTTCTAGGATGTACAGCTGTGTGTATACTTGCTTGTTTCTCTGTGTGTGCTATCGCTCCAGTGTGCCACAGTCAGAATTTCTGCTGGCTCTGGATTTTCTTCAGCTTTGTAACTCCTTTTATGTCGCTGTCTCTCTCGCGCTCTCTCACACACACACACGCACGTGCATATATTTTAACATCATGACAGTGACCCAGTCTCTGCTGTCATAAACAAGTAGCTAATTGTAGCTTCAAGAGACATGAAGGGCCTGGACGTCGGCTCTGCATTTATTCTGGGCTCACCCCTGACAGCAACCCTCAGTGACGTACTGAAGCTCTGTCATGCGCAAATAGACATTTTTCAACTCTCTATCTCTCAGTGCTCTTCTAACCCATTTCCCCAAGTCATCATTCAGCGACACTGTCAGAATACAGCCCACATATATCACAGTTGAGCCAGTAAAATGCTCTCCAGAAGGAGTCAAATATGCACCTTAGCGTAGCAGCCACTGATAAAAGAGCTAATTTATCATTTAGTCACACAAAGCCTCAGAGAGTCTTTGTAATACTTTGTGTGGTGGAATCCAGGAGATCTGAATTTGCTGAATATTTTCCAGGTTTTCTCTGGGTAATGCCAGAGTTGGTCAGTTAGAGTATTTAGCTTTGTTTTTGAATGAGGTGCCACATTTATTCTTCAGTTTATGTTTGTAGTATTTGTTTGTAGCCCTGCCAAAAACAAAGACAAAGGAAAGTATTGTTCTACAGTCCCGTAACAAAAGTATGGAAGGCTGGATCTGGATGCTTGGTCAGATTCCAGGTGCTTTTTTTTTTGTGTACCTGTTTCCTGATATAATCAATTAGTTGACTGACAATACATAATCTGCTAATATTTTCATAGTGGTTTATTTTTAATATATCCCATCACTTACATTGGTTGGATTTGCTGCTTTTCCAATTCAATACTAAAGTGAATATTTTTAGGGGTTTTGGCTGTTAAAACAGAAGAAGAGATGTCATCTTGCGATCGTGGGAAGTTGTAACATTCTGACTTTTTACAGACCACAGCTAATTTATCAGTCAAGGAAATAATTAGAAGAGTAATTGGTAATGAAAATAGTCCTTGGTTGCACCCTAGTTAAAGCAAAATTAAACTTTGGCATGCATACCAAAACTCAGAGATCTGTCAGACGACAGCCAACCACAATAAATGCTAGAGACATGCTGTATTATGTGAAATTCCTCGTGGTGCACATGCTGACTTTGCTTTTAGCAAAATAGGTGTATATGTGCTTGCTACTGCTGGGGACTCATTTCAGAAAGAGTAACACATTGCTATTTAGAGCAAGTAATCGTGCAAAGTACATATTTAGCATTAAAAGTTGCATTCCCCTGCACTGTGATACGTCTGTATAAGCAGGAGCTACTTATCATCTCTGTCCGGTAATCTTATATCCAGTGTGAATGGTTCTGTTGCCGAATCTGTGATGATGTCGCCATGTTTCTGTCACTATGGGCTAAATACTTTGGGAGCATCGCAGAACCACGTATTTTCCTTTTATATTCAAATGACGTTGTGTATAACCTGCTCCTCTGAGATCTGTCTCTGAGGTGTGGATATATATGTATATATATATTCTTGTGTGTGAGGGTACCTTTGTGCCTTTTGTGTGCACTATTTGGGATTTGCTTATGGTTTATTTATGCAGGTAATTCCATTGAGAGGGGAGAGCCGGTGTACAGTCTGCATACATACTCTGTAGCCATATGATCTAATAGGTTTAAACTTCACTATCAAAGATGTATGCTGCTGCAATGTTTTTGCTGCAGTGATGAGGCCTCTGGAGAGGTGGTAAGGTATCTATGTGCATTGTGTGTGTGTGTGTGTGTGTATATGTGTGTGTGTGTATGTGTGTGTGTGTGTGTGTGTTTGTGCATATGAATTATCTGTTGGAGGGGCAGCCAGTGCATAGAGAAGCCCTCTGTGCTGACTGTTAATCCCAAGGCACACCAGGTCTACCTGGATTTAGTGACCTGACAGAAAATTAGCAATAGCAAACACCCGTCTGTCTCTCTCTCTCATATACTCTTACAAGTCTGCCCACAACTATTGAGACTCCACAGTGAATGCAGTGACAGTCTGCCAAGTGCTTGGAAATATGAATGTGTATGTATGCATGTGCACATGCTTATTTGGCCCCCTGAGCTTCTTATGTGGGCATGGAAGTTTGTTTTTGTGTACACACGAGTCAGTCCGCGTTTATATAATAATAATAATAGTAATAGCACGATTATTTTTCTCATCTTAGACTGTACAGAAATGATAGTGAACACTTTGGATATTTGGACAACACCAAGTGCCAAGGAACACATATTCAGAGGACAAAGGCACTATTGTCGGGAGAAAAGTAAAAATTTTGTAACAATTTACACTTTGACTCCCTTTCTGGGGGCTTTAGGAAATGTTAATTTAGTTCCCATTATAAAATGTATTTAAGTCAGACGAAGAATTAATTCCATTATTCTAGGAGGCAGCTGGGGCTTCTGTATCCGTCGAGACGGTTTGCTGCTCCCTCCTGAGACCTGTGGGTTTTCCCATCACTTTTAAAATCAATTACCTTTCTACCTCCCTCGCCTCTCCAACTCTCTCTAAGTACTCTCCTCATATTCTTCATTAGAAAACCCACCACTTCACCTATAGCTCACTGTGAACACCTCAACTGGAACTCTGTGTATTTTTAAGTGTTCGTGGCACATCTGAGTGTCTCTCTGATTTATTATGTCTTACACAGTAGCGTGCAGCTGTAGGCCTTTCGCAGATTGTTCTCTGCCAGCGTTTTCACTATCTAGACAGTGTCGCTGCCTTAAGTATAAATAGGAAGACAATCTTTGGCTGGGTAAGATCTGTTAGCCCTATGTGACACTAAAGCCACAACAAAGACCCTGCTGTACTGCTGCTGGGGAGCGACTGCAGCCCTTGAGAGAGATCATGTTATTCTCCCTTGTGCACCATCTCACAAACATCTCACCGCACTAACTGAGGGGAATAAGCATGGATGGGTTTGACGGCTGCTTCCTATTTTAGTCATCGGCAGGTAGGCGGATGAGTTGAACTGCGGAGGATCTCTGTGCAGCGAAGTCTTCGTCTAATTAGTTTGTCTAATTATGTCTTTGTGCTGGAAATTTCTCAAATTAGTGGTATCGTGCAGAATGTGAGCATGCTCATTATGGTTGTCATGAGAATTGTTGCGGTGGTTGGAGAAGAGAAGAGAAAGGGAGAGGGAGAGAAGTAGTGTCATTGGAACCAAAGGCTCTCCACGGTCCAAATCCCTTTATCAAATACAAATATCTTGTAATGGGAGATGTGGCGCCCAGCTTCGTCCCAGGAATTCACAAGGAAAATGCTTCTTTTGCCTGTGAAACACTCAACGCCCCTCCTCTTCCTCCCTGTGCAGTGGGGTGCTAAGGGGGTGCACCTATTTGTGGCAGACCAGAAAAAGTTCCCCTTTGATTTTCCCTCCTTGTGCGTCAGCTGCAAGAGTGTCACAGCATCAGGGATGTAAGTGTCTCACATGGAGACACTTTTTGATTTTCCCTCCTTGCAAGGTGCCACAGCATCAGGAATGAAGACCCCCCTCCTCGTCCTCCCTGCCATCACCCACGACTTTGTGCTGGCCACCAGGCGAGGACAAGCCCCCTGGATCGCTCGCTGCGACCCAACCGTTTCCCTCCCTCTTCTTCATGGTTTCTCCTCTTGCTCTCCCTCCTCATTCCTTCCCCTCTTTCTCTCAGTCTCCCTTTTTCCCACTATCTCTCTCCCTCTCCTTCCCCCACTCCTGGGCCTTCAGTAATTGGTATTCCGAGTGGCAGCTGGGATCCATACAAACACAACAGACAGAGGGAGAGGGTGAGGGAGGCAGAGTGTGTGTGCAAGAGAGAGAGGGAGAGAGACATGGAGGCAGGGAGAAAGAGAAAGCCAGCAAGTCAATACGCTGGTTCATTAGAGCACTGAGTCACAGTGGCCGCTGCCTCGTTTGTTTGTGTTTGTCCAATACTCTGTCTTAAGCAGAGCCCACCGCCTCTGTCCGCTCACACTGGCAAACCTGACAGCAACACACCCCAGGCTGCCTGGTCGCCTGTGATATGGGCTTTTCTGTGCCTGTGAGTATTTGGACATACTGGCTTATGAAATAATTACCAAATCAATAGCTTTAGCACAATTTAGCACAGCAAGCCTTTTCTCATGATTTTCACCAAGCTCATGTGTAGAATGGAGCCAGTATAGAAACTGGCATGACAGATATTTGCTCACCTGTATGTTATTCCTTAATCATGTTCTGATAGAGTTATATTTTCCTTGACTGATTATATGTCAGCGAAATATGATATTTTAGACTGGATTGAGTGAGGTGTTGATGAGACACGCAGCGACAAAAAATAGCAGTTCTGATTATGGCGCTGGATGTAAAGAAAACCAGTTCTCAGCCAGTTCTCTGAAATGGAATTTAGAGACAAGAAAAAAGAGTGAGAGAGAAAGAGAGAGAGAGTGAGAAATAGAGAGAGAGAGAAAGAGAGAGAGAGTGAGAGAGAAAAATAGAGTGAGAGAGAGAGAGAGAGAGAGCTTCCATTAGGAAACAAAAATAGGACTCTGCTGTTATTGAAAATATGAAAGTGGATGTTCCAAAAAACAAGAGGGAGGAGTGTTTTCTGGTCACGGCAAGCTGAGAGCAGACCACTTGTCAGGATATTGAAAGAGAGAGAGAGAGTGAGAAAGAGAGAGGCAGGTTAAGAGAAAGGTCTGAAATGACCTGTTCCTCTCTTCAAGGCCTGTTTATTTTGGAGGAAATAGTAATATGATGGTGACTGTGTGGTTGTCTGGCTAGGGCTGTTGGCTCTCAGGGTGCTCATGGTGCACAGTGACCTCTCATTACCACTGCTTGAGGGAGCGTGAAACAGAGGAGATCACTCCAAAGGGCAGCTGCGTAGATGCGCCTAACCTTTTAAACCATTGGAATACGTCAACCATACAAATAACTCATTAACCTTATCCATTTAAATGAAAAGCTTCTACTTTTATCCCACACCCCCTTCTTCTCTTCAGTATTAGATTTGTTTAATTGGTCATTGCACATGATGAAAATAGCAAGCCCCTTTGCAATGTGGTGTGGTCATGGCAAGCCATACAGCAGGGCAATTGGGATTTGGCCCCCTTTGGTCCCAACACTTAACGAAGCAGGTTTAAGAATTGGGGGGTGGGGGGGGTGATAGTGTGTCAGCATGTGTGTGGGTCTGTTGTTTAGGAAGTGGCCTCTGGCTCTGTACAGAGGAACAGGAGGGCATTGATTGGAGGAGCTCAATAGCTGAGGCCTTTTAATCACCTTGCTCAGAGGCTGCATTGTCCCACAGGCCCACAGAATATGTGCTGCTAATACCCCTGTGCATATGCACACAGCCACTGGCTCCCAGGCTTCTGCAGGCCCTCACAGACCCACACTGCCACTAATCAATAGGCCTGATTACCTACAGGGAGCCAGTTTGGGCTTTGTTCTCATTTGCCCACAGAAAAGCTTGCACCCCACCCCACACATCTTGCCAACTTCTCCCTTCGTTTAGACGCAATATGCTAATGTTTAACGACTGTGACTGTGAAATTTGACCTGCTGCGCCTAGACTTGGATCTGCCACTATCAAACAACTAAATGCTTGTTCTGTGAGTCTAGAATAATTGTGCTGGTCTGACCCAGTTGTAAAGAAAACATTTAGACTTACACATCAGGCTTCTAAAAATGGTATTTCTCTCACTCTCTGTTCTCTGTCTCCCTCCCCTCTATCTCTTCCTCCCTCAAATCTGTCTCTCTGCCTGCTTGGCTGTCATATCTCTTTATACTGTTTAGAAATGCTGTACATTGTGTTACAGGGTTGTGACTGATAGCCTGCCAATTTCAGCTGTGGCACATCAGTGAGGCTAACCCCCATCTCCTGAACACAGAAAGACCCACATTAAAGCCGTGACAGTGTGCTCCTTTCACTGCTCTCACTGATTCTGTACCTCCTGATTAAGTGTTTCAGAGGAAAGCTGGGTTTTCATTTAATATTGGTGAAGGCCACTGGTAGCAAAGAGGCCAAATCTGCAACATACAGGAGATTCTGGATGTAGAAAAACACAGAAACTCCCTCCTGGGGTGGTTTGTGTGTTGTAGACGTGCTGCAGCTTCACACGAGCAATAGACAAGAATTATTGTTCTCTCTCATCAGAGATTCTGAGACCATTTATATTTCCATCTGTGCAGCCTATCAATAAGCCTCTAAGCCGGGTTTCAAAAACTAATAACATCAATGACTTTAAAAGGGAAAACAAATATCAAAGGAAGGCGGTGTATTAGCGAGTGGAGATGGTGGGTGAATATTGAGATTTGAGTTTGTAGACGGTGAAGGGCAGAGTAAGGCTGTTGTTCCGTCCCATGCCCTCATCATTATTACCTCCATAATATACAAACATGTAGTACTCACACTCTTACTCTAGCTGATACCCTTCTCTGCATTTTTCTGTCTTGTCGCTCAGTTTTTTTGCCTCTGCCCTCTGTTTCCCTTCCCATCTCTCTCTTTCTCTCTCTTTCTTTTTCTCTGTGTATCTCCTTTCTTCTCCTTCTGTCCTCTAATACCCCCCTCCTTCCACCCCGCCTGCCCCTGTCCTTTGGTTTTGAAGCCAAGTAAAGGAGTAGCCTTCTGAAGCAACGGGGAAATAATTTGTGGCTCTGAGAACAAAGGGAAATCTTTACTGTGAGAGTAATGGAATGGATTTTGTGATGTGGATGAAAAACATGCCTTCATTTTAGAGTCTCATTTTGAAAAACAAAATACTGATAAAAGATTGTAATTTAAAGAGAACAATAATTAGGTGTAGTATCTGATGGATACAATATAACCCTTTGTCAGGATCATTATTATTAGATTTATAGATATAACCAAGAAAACTATATTATCCCAGAAAAATCACTAGCTTGCGTTAAGAATTTATCAGCTTCTTATTATTTATAACTTTGTTGAGTGTTTGCCATTGTTATTGTATTTTGATGTGGAACTTTGAATCCAAATTGCAGCCACTGCAATTTTGGGACAAAAATACAGGTTTTAAAAGCACCATGTGCAATCCATTATGGTTGCGTATTGACTGGAAATTCCTTAAAGCCCTCGACAGACCTCCATGCTCACTTATTGAGCTGTTATCAATGAGCTGCTTTTGTCTTGGCTCAAGAGACTGTGGACGTATTAGCAAGACATTTATTGTGCTAGAAAAGAAGGAATTGGGGAGCCAAAGATGCAGTGGATCTGTCTGCCGAACGTTTACTCCTTAGTCTCTTCAAACGATATTTTCTATTCCTTGATGTCTCAAACTGCAGATTTCTTGTGGCCTCTTATCTCACAAAGTTATTTTATTTCTTCAGCAATGGCTATTTATGTGATGGAGCTTATAGGAGAGCTTCATAAAGCCAATGTGCTGTTGTCTTTTTCCGTACTGAACACCACTCATGATACCAAACCCTGTTTGAATGAAAAGAAATTTCACAACATGAACTTTGCAGCTTTTGAAACGAGCCTCCAGTACTCCTATTAATACATCAGTTTCTGACTCATCTGTGTTTCTGATTGTCAAAGTAACCTGAAATTGCGTTATTAAATCATCAAAAAATAAGATTTGCATTTATTTCCAAAGAAAATGAAGATGTTTGCACAAGTAGTGTTTTAGGATTTAATGACCACGTTCAGTTCATTGCATGTTGGCTCTCTATAGCTGAATTGTTTTTCATTGCAAAGATAGAAAAGTTATGTTTCTGACACTTAGGAAACAACTTTACACACTGACTGCTGAGTGAGTGACAGGTGACAGACACATTTAAGAAGTTGTCAGTTTGTTCTTTGCCTCACAGCCTTGTTTGGGACGTGGACAATTGATGAAATGATTATTAGACATTATAGATGTTGTGACTTGTTAACTATTATGTTATCTTATTTTTTAAGACATCTCATTCTAATATTATATAATATTGTATAATTATGTAATATTTATATTTAATTTGCACTAGACTATTGTAACAAATGGTTGTTTTCTCACTGAAATGGTCTTTAAATGTCCCAGAGAATAATGATAATAAACTCCAGCTAGTTGCTACATTATTTAGTTATAGCCAGGTTGTCAGTCTATCTGAACTTTTTTGACTTACAAAAATAATATTTAGCTAGCTGCACAGTTAACAGTATACTCAAGTAAACCTTTACTTAAAGTTGTGGAATACCTACCTACATAATGTTATAATATAATGTAATTATTATTGTTGTTGTTATTATTAATAATAACAACAACAATAATAATACACTAACTTTCCATGTTGAATAGTAATTTCAGTAATTAATCCTTTCAGTCCATTGGCTGATTTTTAACCAAACAAATATGACCTCCACAGATAAGCTGTGTTTTGAGTTACTTTATGTAATGAAACGCCTCTTGATTAAATGCTTACTAGACAAACTTGGACACAACTCACTTCTTGCCACGGAGAGAAGGGAGACTTTAATCAGTGCAGCAGCCTGTCCTGCATTACTCCTACAGCCTCCTTCCCCCTTGACACTGGCTTTCACTAAGTTGAAAGAGGCATTTGGGGGTGGGGTGGGGGGCTAGTTGACCTCAGCTTCCTCTCTGCTGTCTGCTGGAGCCACAGTGTTAGTCATCTATGATTTCCATCCATTAAAACAGTCAGCAGGGGAAGCAGACCCCACAGCACTTTCACTGTGCTTTTGTCACCAATGATTAGAGATGTCTGTACAGTGGATTGTGTTATTGCAAAGGTAACAACTATACAAAAGTTTCCATTTTTGAAATACATGTTCGTGTTTGTTGTATTTAACACTGACATAATGTGAGTCAGTTTTTAAATGTCTTAGACAATTACATTAAGCCTGCAAAATATCTCCAGTACAATTAACACGTGATATTATAATCAATTAGTGAGACAGCTGCAATACATGTTTACACTGAAGTGTTAAACTGAAAAAATGTGTGTTTTATGTTTTTTCTTTTTTTTTTTTAGTGCAATCAATGATGACCACATTGCAATAGCAAACGAATTCAGTGTCGATATTAGCTGCTTGCGTCTTTCTACATGCTTGTTTTTTCACACAGATCTCTATGTAAAACACATCACTTCTTGTCTGGTGTTAGGTTTTTCTTGGCAAAGCAGAACCCTTAATGAATTGGCGTTCCAGTGACAAGACATAGTGGCTGTATTATTTATGACAGAAGCAAAGGATGAAGAAGGGTGACATTGTTACAGATGGATGGGTTAACAAAACACGGGATACCAATGTTCATTTCTGATATTTTGTCTGTCAACATGTTTTTAATTTAAGTGCGACTGTGAATGTTCCATAACCTTTACCTAGTTGTTATTTGTACCCAAAACATAATCTTTTCCCAAACCAAAAGAACCTAATTTTGTGCCTAACTCTGACCAAACCTTAATAGTAGCATTGTCAGATTAGATAATACTTGAATGTGTCATTCTAGACGCATTTTGTAATTTTATTTTGGAGGACTTGTTTAACCTAACAGAGCTGAAATAATCATGTCACCAACATGCAGCATTTTGAGAGCATTTTGCTCCCTTAATTTGATGGTATTTTTTTCAAATAGAATACAAAAAGTCAGTTTTATTTGATGGGGACTTGTTTTTGTGGAACAAGGGATGAGCAATTTTTGGAAGGGAGGAAATCTGAATTTCATTGCTATCCTGTAAAAAACATAAAAAAAATGATAATTTTAGATTTTTCACACTAACTAAACCTGCAAATATTCCCTCTATGCTTCATAAACAATTTGAACACTCCTGCAGGTTGCTTGTCCCTGGAAACCACTGGCACAGTCATGGTTACACTAATAAACTTGTATAAGCTTGTTATGGTTTGGTTAGGTCTAGGCACAAAAACAACTTGGTAAGGTTTTGGAAAACATTGAAGTTGGGGTTAAAATAAGTACTTTCTTAAGGTTAGAGGACCTACGTAGTCATGGTTACAGTGATGCAAATCATGTGGTAAGGTTAAAGTCATGGATAAGAAAAATAACCTTGATCATTGGTATTACAGAGGAAACAAACAGCACTGTGAAAGTCCTTTGGTTTGTAGAGCATCCATCCACCACAACCTTCAACTCTTGACACAGATATTTCACTCTTCATGCTACATCACATGACTTCTTCCATGGCTCCTGACATTGGCTATTAAAGGTTACCTAACAATAAAATGTAGTAATAACCTGCTTGGACAGCTGATTTATGGGCTGACCAGTTTTAATTGGACTATCCTGAAAATTAATTGACACTTTTTCTCATGAATTCAAGATGAAAAGTTGAAATGAAGATGCATAGTTTAGGGCAGCTATGTTATAAACCTGTGTCAGAAATTGTAATTAAACCAAGTGGAGGCAGGTACTTAACCAACAAACACAGAGGGAATAAATGTTAAAAAGTGGTCAGGAGATTAAGCTGAGGTGAGTGCATCTTCCATCCCAGCTGTCATTTCCTCCACATCTCTTTCACCATCTGTGAGCATGAGGAGAGAGGGTGTGAAATGGGCTGCCCATGCATACAGCCATTAATCACAAGCCCAGAGGTAGTAAACACTCTTTGATGGTCATTAGAAAACAGTTCTATTACAGAGGTTACTGTGTCTAGCGGTTAACCTTCTCCTCTTTGATGTATAGCTGTGTGGGTTTTTAGAAAGGGAGGAGGAGGAGGAGTGGGAGGATGGGGGGAAGCATCTTCACCTAGACTGGAATGTCCCCTTCAGCAGCTTTTGAATCGTTGTGCAATCATTGTGCAACCTTTTGTTTCCCTCCCCTAATACTCCTCCTGCTAACCTCCCCACCCCCTCCCACCCTCCATCATCCCCTTCCTTCCCTTTTTCTCCCTCCCCCTTGTCATCTGAAATGTGCCCTGCATAAGTGGAGGCAGCTGCTTAAGTGCTGAGAGAGGGAGGAGAAGGGGAGAGTGGAAGTGGAAGGAGTGAGGTAAGGGCCGAAGAGAGAGAAAGAGAGTCTGACTCACAGTTAGCTTTGCTTTCCCTCCCTGAATTCTGCAGTATCTTCTCCTCCCATTGCACTCAAGGTCTCTCTGTCTCTGTCTCTCTCTCACTCTTTCTCTCTAGTACACACACACACACACACACACGCATGCTCTCACGTACACACGCACACACTTTTGCAAGCATAAATAAGCTGGGTTCAGTGTTTTACTTGAGGTTTCTGGCTTGGTGAAAATAATTGTGTATTGTGCCGCCTTGGTGCATTATTGACTTGAGAGGTTTTATTGTCATCTTGTTTTTTTGTTATGAAATTTTAATGCGAACCCTCATAATTAGGGTGACTGTATTTGATGCAGCTACCAGCTTTATCTCTGTTGTGCTTCAGTGTTGGTGGTGGTATATGCAGGGCTACTGATGCAATAACACATGGTTAGAGTAGTGACAATTGTCTCTGTCAATAAAATGTCAGATGAAATGTCTCTGGAGCTTAAGGGCAATTTGGCGAGGGTTTGTGCCTGTGTCTTTAGTGCTCTTGTGGCAGTGGGCTTCATAGCTAAAAGCACACTCCCCTGCAGTGGAATTACATAGTGGCGCTGATGCCAGCAAAAGCCGAGGGCTTTTATCAGCTGTCATTCACACGAGAGAAGCTGGATACAGGCAGCAAGGCCACCACGGCATGGCACAGGACAAAAGCCTAATACTGGACTGTAATTGTCAGGGAAAAATGGTATCTAACAAGGTCAGAGAGGAAATGTGATGAAGTTGATGCACTGCTCCAACTGTACTGTAACCTTGATTTGGATCAACAAATGCACTTCCAAAGAAATGCAGATAATAATCTCACATCCATTACATCAGTTGGTTAATACTGTGTAGACTGAAATCTTGTTTCCTTGCTGGCACCGGATGTCAGTGTAATGTCAGAAAGGTGTTGGACTGTACCAACTCCAACATCAGGCAAATGTTAAATCTTTGTTGGAAATGAAAATTGGATTCTTGTCAAAACCCAATGCTGGCTAATTGACATTGTGATATTAGGCGGATATTAGGTTTTGGTCACCAATACCTCATGACTAGCATGTTTTCATCATCAATAGGACGTTGGCATGAGATGGAAGACGTTTGTTTTTGGTTTCTTAACAACACAATTTAAAACCAACAAAATATCAACATTAGCTGTCATTATTCTACATCAACCTTATGATGGAATTCGACTTAGACCTGTCATTATAATATTAATGTCGAGTGACATTGGTTGTCATTTGCACGTCTGCTACATAATTTTATATATGCACACATTACATCCAAATGAAGTCGGCATAATCTGATTAATGATAATAAAACTGTCGACTTTGTGTGAAATACAAAAAAATATTAGTATGTTGATATTTGCAGTTATACACTAGGTATGTACTGTTGTAACTGACACTGCATTGAAAGGTACTTCAATATTTCATATTTTATAGGCCTATTGGGATCAAATATCTTTTTTTTAATCAATCAATTTATCAAACAACAGTAAATGAATCTGCAACAATTTTTATATTTTTTTTTTCTTGAAGTCATACTTAAAAACTGCCAGAATTTGTGGTATTTGCTGTTTGTAGTTTTCTTTTGTTTATAATTATATTAGTGACAGTAGAGAGAGCAGGAAAGGAGGGAAACTGGAAGGTTCAGGTTCATGGTTGGCACTTTAACCCCTTGCATCAGGGCTCTGTGATACTAAACTGAATACTTTTTGGTTTTGGACTAATAGTTCATCTTAAGGAAAATATCATTTTCATGACTTTCTGACAATTTAAAAAGCAACTGATTAATCCATTAAGAAAATAAGAACTAATATAAGAACTAAATAAGAACTATTATTTTAAGAAAATAATAGTGAAAATAATTACTGAACTGTTTATGATGGAAATAATCATTAGTTATTTTTTATTTGGAAAAAGGTTAGTTGTTGCAAGTTTATAGCTACATCATAAATTGAATTTATTTATGGACAGCAGTATTGTTGTTTTCTCCAGCTCTTATTTGTAGGAGGTCACAGACGAGTAGTCACATGTCGAGTGACATGTCAAGTGACTACCCCACAACTGTCCAAATTATTATGCACAAGTTATAATTATTATTTTTAGTTGGTCATAAACCAATAAGCTTTTATTGTAGAGCCAACTAGATTGAATAGATTTTACAGTGGATTTTCAGTGATACGATTCCTCATCCATAAACCATAGAAGGAGGAAGGAGGTGTTATTCTTTTATTCCCAAAATCATAAATTCAGTGTTGCCAGTTAAAAAATGTGCTCAGGGAAAGTGTTTGTTTCTCTTTCCTTGAGGTATTTTCATGCAGAAATCTCATGTTTATCAAAAGATATTGAACACATGCTCTACCTGTGTTTCACCTCTTCAGCAGGTATCCCAACCAGTTGTTGTCTGCAGCTGTAAATGTGCAAATACAACATGTAAACCTGATGATTACACCACTCTTAATTAAGCTGATCTGAATTGTAAACTTTTATTAAAAGTTGTTGTGGTAAAATTTTTCTACAAATTTAACATGATATCAATACGCAACAAAATCCAAAATATTATTAATATATATTCAGAAGAGCGGAATTTGTGGTTGAGCAGTTTAAAGGTCACCATGAATACAATATTAATGTGTAAGGTTAAATTTCTTAGTTTGGGGATGTTTGGACTGACACCAAGTCAGTTTACTGTATAAACTGTGCTATACGCCCAAAGTATGAATGCTGTACACATATGGAAGCTGATTTCCCTTTTATGGCCTCATGATAAACACAGCTTACAGCTTTATGAAATATTGTAATAAGTCATTCTGTTTTATTAACCTCAAATTTTTTAGACATGATGATATTAACATGTCATGTTTTGACCCAAGATGATTTAGGATGGCTGACTTTGAAACACTAAACTGAGAGTCACCGACGTTCTGTGTGATATTATTATGGATGCCTTTTCTCATAAATATTAATGATCAAGGAGTGGGCCTACAGGTCAGCGTAGGTTATGAGGTTCTTCTGCCAGATCACTTAGACAGAAAATTCATGCAGATGGAAAATGCCAAGGACTGTGACATACAGTCACAAACCTCTACAATGCAAAGAGGGGTAACTGTGAGTGCAGAAATTCACCTAAAATAATATACTAAGATTCATCCCAACATTTATGTCCATGGGTGTGGCCCAAATATATATTACGTATATTAACAGTATTGGTAAGCACAGGCCAGCGCTATAGAGTCTGGGAAGAGGGACTGCAACAGGATGAATACATTGTTAGTTAGGAGTAAATTATCAACAAGGTAATTTTAGTAAAGGCCAATCAAATCAGCTTCTCTTATCATGTTCAGAAGCAGATGATAATTTCACAATGAGCCCAGAAAAAAAGTATGTTTCCTTCTCCTGTGAGAACTATGTAGAAACCCAAATATACTTTCAAGGACAGATGATGTTTCTTTCCACATATAATGAGATACAGGAAGCTATTTT
Source organism: Rachycentron canadum (assembly GCA_038496675.1). Classification (NCBI taxonomy): domain Eukaryota; kingdom Metazoa; phylum Chordata; class Actinopteri; order Carangiformes; family Rachycentridae; genus Rachycentron; species Rachycentron canadum. The sequence continues at coordinate 8,152,877 of CM076655.1, forward strand.
GAAAGGGAGATATGCATCTGTAGCTTTGTGATGTATAAAATGATTAATAAGCAGTCTTCATTCAGTCAATACTATCATAATATTTGTTTGTTTGAGCGTTTATTTCCACATTAGCTGCTGCATCACAGCAGCTACTCCTCCTCAGAGTCATATACAACATAGATAGTGACAATACAAATAAACAGCACATACACACAATTACATAATGACATTTGCAATACAACATTCACTGACTGACAGCAACACCTTTATCCTGTGTGAAAGCAGTTACCTGTTTACATGATTACTGCTCTTCCTGTAACAATCTTTTTTCATTTGGAAAATATCAATTCTATAAAAATCTTACTTTAGTTAACCATAAAAATAAGCTTTGATTTCTATAACATTATTATTATGTTGGTTAACCATAAAACATAAGTGTAGAATTGTTGTAAATTTGGGGATTCCTTTATTAATGTTATTTTCCCAGAGCCTGGTGCCTTTGTTTGGAAGATTTTACTTGATGATGCCTGTAAATCTTACAATGCTCATAAAGTAAAAGACAAGGTCCTGACCTCAACAGACTTTGCTGCCATAATAATATTAATGTATTATTTTGATTGAAGTGTAAGTGTAAAGTGTGTAAAGATTTCATCTCAAGTTTTATATAAGAAGTATTTATTTTTCTACCAACTAATTCCTAATTTTTCTTTTGCCGTGTGTGAGCAATAGTAAAATAATAAAGCAGTCAAAAACACAGGAGCAATTTGATGCCAGAAAAGTGACCAATATTGCACAACTGAAGATGTATCACTTTATATTATGCTCTTAAAAGGCATTAGAGCGAAGGCTAATTGATCAGAGCTCTGACTTGGTGTTTTATGTTTGGCAGTGACCTGTGATGTTATCAGTCTAAGTAGTGAGGGTGACTGGAACAGCTGGCTGCTTAAGTGCTTTTGGATCAGCTTTTTTTTTTTTTGAGCAACTGATGATCGTGTTGGTATTTGGCACTACATGTTTTGTTTCAGATTTTCTGTGGCATTCTCACTGACACACCCCCTTCCACCCCTGGATTTAAAATGTAAATTGCCATTTTTGACTGTAACGACAGATTACCGATGACGTTTTAGGTAACATTATAAAGATCGATGCTTTGGGGAAAAAATACATGTCAGGATGAGCCTCTTTCAAAATTTCACAGGGAAAAACATAAGACCTATGCTTGCAAATTAGGAAACCAACAAGAGCACAGAAAAAACAGGATAAAATCTAAAATAGGGAGGAATGCACAAAATCCAAATCTTCATCTGGACATGTAAAGCTTCAATTATAATGTATAAATAAGGGAAAATAAATCCATAAATAAATTTTGTTGTACAGATTCCTTCACTAATATAAATGTAAGAGGTTTTGTAGTTTGACCTTTATCCTGTAGTTTCCCACTTTGTCCTTGTTGATTTCTTGACACAGGGATTTTTGCATCAGGGTCATGAGTTTGCAACGTTCTTCTAATTTTTTTTAATGATTGTCAGCGAGCCAGTACTCAAGAATAGGTGAGCATTTTCCCTCTGCTTTTTAGCAGATAAATTGTAAACAAAATGGAAATTAGAGAAAGAAAGAAAGGTTTGATAGAGGGGAATTAACAAAGACTAACAGCTTGACATATTTCTGCAGTGTTTTTACAAGTGCAACACAGATAAGACATTTTTATATCACTCCTTCTGCTACTACACTGAAAAAACACTGCACAGAATTTGTGCCTTTTTGTCACCGCACAGTACATTACTGTCAAACTGACACCACCCTAGTTGTACCTGTCTGACACTGTACCGCCGCTGCTACTTCCTGAATCTATTCCAAATGCAAATAATAGTAAGATGATCTTTATTTACATGCACATTATAACCAAGGTTATTCATCAATTAAAGCTTTCACACACCTGATCATAATGTTTACCCAAGATTTATATCTGAGACGATGAGGTTTGGTAAATAAAGGGTTGGAGATTATGAGATGGAAAAAAGAGGGTTCATTGTTGGTGTTTATCGTTTTTGGCCAGATTATTTTTTATTTTGTCTCTCAAAAAAACAAACAAAAAAGAAAACCAATACTTGTGCCAGTGTTTATGTATAGAAAGTTGCTTTTTAAACTCATGTACAGAATCACAACATTGACAGAGGTGAGACTAAGCTTTGTACATGTGACAGTAATTTACAAGATTGGCAAGAAATCCAGGTTAATCGGGCTATTCCTACTGTAATTTGACTAACATGAGCCTGGATGTCTTCATGACAGTTGAGGTAATTGTAGCATTGCCTTAATTTGGTTATAATACAAGGAGGCCAAGGAGGAGCAATTACCTAGTGCCCTACATTTTAACATTAGAAATAGTGGTAATAGCAAAAATATGTAACCACAGAAAAGCCAGCTGGGAATGCGATCAGAATGGTCTGCCGCTAATGACAAATAACATTGCAGTAAGGAAAAATGTGAGTCTTCTCCTTGAATTTTTTTTTACCCTGGGTGTTTTTTCTTCCAAGGGCTCATCAGCAACAGTGCTGTTATGTTGCAGGATCTCTGTTATTTGGGATATGAGAGTCTATCTGTGCTGCTGCTGGGGGAGCGTCTCTGAATGGCTGCCCTGGGTGCTGAGCAAAACAAGGCACAGAATGAGCTGCAGCAAGCAGCAGTGGAGAAACAGCAACACTGCTATTCAGCCCTTGGCCTGTGCTCCAGAACATTGTGTGTACATCTGTAATCTTACCCACCCCCTGGGCTCACAGAAGACCCCCCCACATTTTCTCTCTCTCTTTATTTCTCTCTCTCTGCCATCACCACCATGTTCTCTCTGCCTATCATTCGCTCCCAGCCCTCATGTCCATATTCTTTCTCTCCCTCTTGCTCAGTCACCCTCATCATCACGTCATTCCCTTTTTCTTTTACACAAAGATATAGTCAAGCAAATACACCCACACACTTTCTCACATTGACACCCATACACAAACACACCAAGGGCCTCGAAGATACACCCATGTGTGAAGATCACACAGCCTTAATGTGTCAGAGCTACTACAGCCTGCTCGATTCTCCTGTTAATTAAAATGAAACAATGACGTCAAGAAAAATCTTCCCATTTTGGGGTCATCCGCGGCTCACTGCTATGTGAGGCTTGCCCTGATTTTTCGTATGTATTTATATGCGTGTATGTGTTGAAAAAGCAAACGTTTTCAGCTGAAATCGAACTGGAGTTGCGAGTGTTTAAATATACATGAAGGAGAGGGATACATGAATGCGATCCTGTTCTGGATGGTGAGCAGTTATGAGCTGTGTCATGTGTCGGCGCTTTCGACTGCTCTGTGCAGAGCTTTCATCAGCCTCTGCCTCTGTCACTGAGACATTCCCTTCTCCCTCCCTGCTCCCAGCTCCACTTTACACACTGTAATAAGGCATTCATACTCTCTCTCTGTTGCCTCGGCTGTTTTGCTGCACCACTACATTGCAGTCCAAGTGTAAAAGCCTGCTGTTGTGTCAGTGAACGTGTGCAGATCTTTGATGTGCACTGATGTTATTTTACCATATAGATATACTGCACATTTATATATGTATATACATATGTATAAATATAGATACTATATATTAACCAGCTGCATTTTAAGGATTCTATTGAAGTGTATTTTATTTTGTTTATTTTTCAGTCCTTTGTCTATTCTCTGACGCTCCAGCTGTAAAAGGTGATTGGCTTGTAGCAACAAGGACATCATGTGCATTGACATGTTGTGATAATCCATGTGATATATTGTCATCTGCTGGTTAATATGTACAGCTGTTTCCTTGGGGATTAGATGTGGCTGTCATATTTCAGCTTGAAGATATCATGAGATCACACTTCTGCCTGCACTTTAATGAATCTTTATTGTTTTCATTGTATTACCAATCAATCATCATTTCATGCAATTACTGTTGCATTTTTTCATTTTTTTTTCATTTTTTCATTCTTTCAATTTCAGTGTATGCCAATTGTACTGTTATAACTATTTGTCTGGTTTAGGGTTTGTGTGTTTACCTCTAATGGGAGGCATTATAAAACACATCTTTAAAGCTCCCACAGAGTTCAAAACAACAGGAATGTATTTTTCTCTCACGTCTTTTCCTTTTCTCAGACAGCAGTAGCTTTCACAATTGAATTTGAATGCCATGCTTTTAGCGCCAGGGTTGTTTGATTATCCACAGACAGGGAGCTGTGCTGGATTCCATTCCTTTCATCATGCTTTAACCAGTGTGAGCTGGCTCCCCTGTCGTATTTTATGAGAGGTGATTTTAGTGCCTCTCCTTTATGCAGATGATTTTGGCTGCCTCTCCCCAGTCTAGTCTTCAAGAGGTGGATATTGGTTTTGACAAGAGAGCTAACCCTGCTACCTTCGCTCTCACCAGGCTGTCTTCCTGACTGCCTCTCCAGGCTGGATATTCTGGGCCATATGCTAATGTGAATTACACTTAGTGAAAGGGAGGATGCCGGATGCATCTACAGGTGTTTTCAGAATGAAGCTCGATGACAGGAATATTACAACGGGCTGGAAACCTCATTGACCCTTCGCACTCTCACAGGGATGACAGTGACTCTATGTACTGCTGCTGAGCAATATATGGGCTTTATGTGCAGTAATACTCACGGTTAATAACCACATCAGATGACATATGAATTACATGTTGGCACAGAGCTTATATATGAGACCATGTGCTGTCATTTATAGGCTTTTTCCTTCCACTGATAAGTGTTCATACTTCCTTTGCATAAAGCTGAATTTGTGCACTATTAGATAAAACCCCTGGTAAGCTACATATCTCCTTCATGGCTTTACCAATAGTCAGATGTAAATTTAGTGAATGGGGATAATGAACAATGTTAATGGGGTATTTCTGGTCCTGCTTCAACTCTGAAAAACTCTAGCATTCTTAAAGCAACATAATCAAATTGTAGCGCTTTTTTATACAGCGACTGGACTTAAAAGTTACTTTTGCATTTGTGTACCTGTAATTCAGACTGCACTGTTGAAGAATACGCAGCATTCACACAGGAGGGTGATCATGTTTCTGAGTTGATGCTGAAGCTTGAACTATGAAGTCAGTCATACAGTGTGTGATAATCACATCTCTCTTTCACTCTCCCTCTTTCCTGTTTCACTGACTAAGTAGAGGGCTTTGCATGATTGCTTGGATGAGTGTTTCCCCTCAACGCTGCATTGCTATTGTCCACTTGTCCCTCCTTCATCTGTGTAATTGTATGCATGAAGTTTCGACTGTAAATCCCAGCTGTTGGCAGGTTGTCTGCTCCTGCATTGCTGGTTATTCTGGTAAGCCATTGGCTGAGTGCTATTGGTTTTTCTTAAGCTGGCAAACATCATGAAAGATAACACAAAGAGGAGCTAGGTAGGTCAGGTTTTTTCCTGCTTCTCCAGTGGAATAGATTGAAATAAAAAAAAAAATGTCTCTCCTCTCTGCCCACTGAAACAGATAGAGTAGCTGTGTAGAATAAAGGAGATGCTTCTCTCTGTATCACACTCCATCAGCATTATTTACCAGACCTGCCAGTTGCTTTGTACAGCACCTCTCCCTGCCAAGTAGGCGACTGGCGTACGACCAGGGGCTAGTGACAACAGGCTACAGTGGAAAGCAAGGAGAGTTGTGTGGATGAGCCAAGTCTATTCATTCCCTTAGGCCGCTGAGTGAAGCACAGAGCTCTATCTGCTCTCACTGTGGAGAACATAGGACTTTATGGATTTTTTTAATGTACGCTATGCTAGAAATGATCATAAACTTGGCCTATCTTCTTTAATCTGAGTAGAAATGCCAGAGTGCAGTGTTGGAACATTAATAGGTTTATAATAGCTGTTAATAGCCATATTTGTTAACCTTGAGCTGAAGTTAAAAGGCTTAGAGTAACCACAAGGCTTTGAGCGTGTTACGTGTACTGTATGTACTGTACTGGAGGTGAATCATTTGTGTCAGAGAGGCTGCAATAAATGCATGTTTTGTTTGTCATCCCCAGCCACACTCCCATCAGCCCTCCTCACAGAAACCTATGGAAACATCAGCACTCAGGGCTTGGACACAGAAAAGTGATTTTTTTCCACTGTGTGTCACAGATGGTGGGAAAGCCTTTGTAATGCTAATATAATATCACACTGTGTCGGCCTAGCTCTGCAGTTCGCTCTGTGCACCAAGCAGCCTGGCTGTGGAGTGATTTACCAGTATGGAGAGAAAAAGACCTCCCTCGGTTCACACTGAAAAGGCTGCGTGGTTGGTGGGTCCTGCTGCGACTGGGCCTGCCTTGACTTTATTGATTCCCTGGTCCGTCCATTGCTGCACACTGTTAATTAACTCTGTCACATTGTGTATGCTTATGAGAAAGAACATTACTAAGTGAAACTAGGCATTAAAATGGCAGGAAGAATATAATGGATGAATTGTCTAAAACCACGGAGCACAATGTATCATGACATAAATGCACAAATGGTCAGATAAAATAGGTTCTTCTTTCGCTTATGGAAAAAAGACATTGGCTGTAAAAGGTACATGACTATCTATTATTGTGGCTCTTACTACGACTGGTATGCCACCTCCCAACAAATGAGCCAATGGCAGGACACTTCCTTTGGTGTGAACCAATGACTTTGTGCCTCCATCTGTGGCAGCAAGTCAGCTGCCAGAGAGGAGGAGACAGGGACATTGATGTCTTTCTCTAGCTGTGCCACGTCACATTGTTGTCTATTCGATTTCCAGCCCTCATCTCTGGTATTTGAATCGCAAGAGGGAGCGTTTCATATCCTTGCTGGGAGAAGAAGGGGGATCTTGTCTATCTGAAAGAGCATGCTGGATTAAGGGGGTTATTTCCCCAGAGGGGGGGATATGAGAGTGAGTGTCACTCAGACAGCACTCACTCTCACACTGCCTCTGCCTCTGCATGTTGCCAGGGAGCCCCAGCTTTGACTTCTTCCCCTCTCCTCCCCTTCCTCTCCTTCATCATGTAATCCTTAGCTTTTTGCCTCCTCTCCCTCTCCACTTCCTCCGTCTCTTATACATCCGCTTCCCACCATCTCGTCGCGCTCCCTTCCTTCTTCCCCTGCTGGTTCAATGCTGCTCTACAGGGAATGGAGAATTGCGTTGTTCGGAGGATGGTTGTTATTCCAATCACACCTCCGATGGAGCGAGGGTCCAGTAAAGTACAGAATAATTGGCAGGTTCCAGCAGCTACAGACAGCCATGCTATTCTAGTGTGTGCGTGTGTATGTGTGGGTGTGTGTGTCTGTGTGTGTGTGTGTGATGAGAGGTGGCTGCTGTAGGTGCAGCATTCAGAGGTCATTTCATTAATTACTAGCTCTTGTGTTACGCACGTGTTCTCACATTCTGTGTGTCAGTGTGTGTAGTGATGACATGTATGTGCTGACAAGAGGCCTGCTGCTGATAAAAAAGGATGTATGACCACTGATGTAATAATTAAACCCATATTTTCACTGTTTCATTAAACCAGCCAATACTGTAACATACTGAGTCGTTGAAACTTGGCTGCAGTATTTGTCTGTTTTTTTTTTTTTTTTTTATCTCGCTCAATATTTAGCCCACCTCTGCGTCATAACTCACTAATACTATTTGTGTCTGTGTTTTGAATGTGAGTCTGTATTTTAGATAGTAGAGTAATGGTGCAAGTGGAGCAGATGTTTGGTAAACACACACACCTAATTAGCTGGAGGTCATCTTGAGTCAGAGGGTAGAGGTCGTATGTGTTCACCCTCAGCCTTCTGAGAGTCCCTGGCTGATAGGACTCCAGGGTGACCACTGATACACATCAATGGAGTCAAGCAGGGCAGCTAATCAAGCATGTGGTGTATAGGGCTGGGGACAAGCGTCAGGGAAAATAAACCAGTGCTATCTGCTGGCAAACACATTGACCCGCAGACTTAATGGAACATGTCTCCCATAGGTGCACTGCTCTATTGATTAGCAATTGATGGCATTTGTAGCCAACACTGATACTGAGTGTGATTTTGCTGTTTTTCCACCATCTCCACCATAGGCAGGACTATTCTTGGAGAGGTTGAATTAAAATGGATACAGTATAGCTCTGTGATGCTACATGTGCTGTTTCTTTTCTCAGCTGTGATTAGGTACCATGGAGGCAGGCGCCATAGCGACCATCATCACTTCTTGTTCTTATGCCCTTTCCCTGCCATCCAGCTTCACCTTTAAGGGCTTCTCATTTTGAAGGACTAACTTTAAGTTCTTCCACAAAGAGACAAGTTCACCATGCTCATCCACACACACACACGCGCAGTAGATGCACAAAATCGAACACAAAAATAAACACACACCTCGTCACGGCCAGATGCATAACCAGAGCCAAATGCTGCCACATGTTCATTTATAGTTGGGAACACACACATACACATGTGCACACACACAAGAAGAAAATAACGGCAGTGGCCCCAAAAATTGCATAAATGTCAATTGTTCTGAAGTGAGAGAGAGGTAGAACAAAGTGGTGGTAATAAAAAATATTGATCACTTCAGCCCATAATGCATCTGACAGGCATTGTTGTGGCAGAAACAGGCATTGACAGAGTGCCTTTGCAGGCATGTAAACCTACAGGACATTATATCACTGTATTAGCACTGATCACCGCAGTGTAATGGCCCCCAACCCCTCCCAGCCTGATTTAGATTTAGCAAAGCCAACAAACCGTAGCACTGATAAATGCACCTGTTGGAAATATGATAATTGCATCTCTGATGACTGACCTTTTTTTTCGTGATTGCAGTAAAGATTACTTGCAAGCACTGCAAGCCTGTGTGGCTTTGTGTGTATCAGTCAGGAGTTCATAGGATTGGTCATGATCAGTAGTTTTGGCACTGTGTTTCTGGGGGGTGGATGCATCTTCTGTATTTATCAGCACTCATACAGTCATACATCAGCATCTTTTTAACTGTACTGAGTGGGAGCACTGTGTATGAAATGAGTGTGTATGGGCAAGTGTGTGTCTGTTTGCGTGTGTGACCGTGTGTGTGTGTGTGAACGTGTATTTGAGCTTGTGTGCACAGCCTCATTAAATACGCAATCGTTTCATAAGACTGACCCTTCATGAGCAGTGGGTGGACCAAACATAGATTTGCTCAAATGAGCAAATGAATCCGTAATGTGAAAGTTTATGGTGTGTTAGCCCATGTATGTGTGTGTACGTGTGACTGTGTGCTGTGTGTAACAGCATGCATAAACCTACGGTGCATTTCCAATTTCTGTGATCAAATAATTTTGTTTTACGTGCCTCATCTGGTTTTCCTCTGTTCTGTATGTTCTTGTGCAGGGCTTGTTATGTTAGCCTTAGACTTTGAGATGTGCTTTTGTTAATGTCATCACATTAACTGGGTGCTGGCATGTACTCTCGTGTACCATAAGAAGATTGCTGTACATGGTCGCAGGATATATCCATATGTTAGTGAGGATGGCATTGCCTCTGTCTCATTAGCAGCAGTGCTGGGGCCGCGAGCTGCTTCTTGTGCTCCGTTGGGACAGCTGATGAGGCCTGACTATGTGACCTTTAACAACCTAATCAACTTTTAACACCTTGCCTACTGCCTGCCTTATTGCCATTCTTCTTTGCCGGCAGGGCCCCATCCCCATTTAGACTCCATCACTTTTTTTTTTTGGAGCCTTGTTTTGACTGATCATCTGTACATGTCTGAATGAAGCAGCACTGTAAACACATGCAGCAGCAGCCTCAGGAGACATGCCCTGATGCATTGCAATCAGCTGTTTTTCTTTTAGCCACCACTCCACTTATTTCTCTCCTCTCCTTGTCTTTCTCTGTCTTCTTCCACTCACTGTTGAAAAGCTCAGGTTGTGCAAAGGATACGCATTGAAACTGATATAGTTGCAAGTTTATAAATAGCAGTTCAAAAGTTATATATCATACAATGTGCTTGTTCTGGCATTGGACAAGAAACCTAATTAAATAGATTATTATTCATTAAATGTTGTACCTGCATGTAGAGTATGTAAAGGTAATTTTGAGAACTAATCCTAACCCAAACTAATTTAATATAAATATTTAGTAGAATAATTTAAAAATAATAATAATTTCATTATTGCCTTACAAAAATCTAATATATAATAGTAATATAAGATCAAAGTTTTTAATTTGTTAAATATTTAATAGACAAAAAAACCCAGACACAAACTGGAGGATTAACCTGTAATGACTTTCCTCCAAAAAATATAATGATTGACACAATGATACAAACAGCTGAAAACCATTATAAAATAATTCAGTTTAATGCACTAGTTACTGTATATCATAAATTGTGGTCGGCTAAAAGAGAAATGCAATACAATTAATAAATTAATAAAAACTATTAAAATATTAGGGTGGACAGAATAGAATGAAAACATAATAATACTAATACTATATTATGCAATCCATCCCATAGGCAGCTTCAGCAAAAACGTTTAACATCATATGTATAGCAAAGGAAGTATTTTCTCCAGAGATATTGTGTTGTGTTGAATCATATTTTAAATTTCTTTTCTGCCTGTGGCTAGCTTTGGCTTTATGGTGAACTGAAGACACAATTTTCACTTGGTTTGCAGTAAGTTAACATTATATTATGACAATATCCTTAAACATTTAAAAAGCTATTTGCATTTGTAAACTCCCATATAAAATATTACCTTAAAACACTTACCAACCTGTGTCTATAATACACAGCATAAAAAAAGAATCTCAAGACAACCACAGATTAATTTTAGTTTGATCACAGTCTTAATGATCTTATAGATCTTAGTGTCATATGTGCAAGAGAATTATTGAGGTTGAGAGTTTATTGTTGACCTTGGAAACAGCAGGAGAATTTCAGGAGATTTGGGCTAAAAGCAGATGAGAGAGTTAAAATCCACTTGTCTCTGAAGCCACATATTGAGCTAGGATTAAATCCTGCTAGACTTGTCACTCACATACTATATCTCAGTGGTCCTGCAATCTCATTAAGAGAAAAATACTAATGGACTGAGCAGTCGCCAGAGAAAAAGCTGGGTTCTGACATATCTGCACCTTTATTCTGAGGCAGACAGAACTCTAACAGTGGTAACAGTGGCTACAATTGTCCAGGTCTGGCTCTGCAGGTTGTGCTGTGCTGATAAAGATCCAGCTCTATAATCCTGATTCATACTGAATCTCTACCTATCAGGCTCTTCCTGGGCTCTTCAGCCGCCTGTGATTGACGATGATTATCTCAAGCAGATACCGTATCTTTGCCATCACTGTGGCCATATCCGGAATTTTAGGTGTGGATGTTTGATCAAATACAGCACCAAACATCTGGCAAAGAAGCTGTCCAGTGGCAGAGGCACATGTAGACGGCACTATTGAATTAAGATAAGAATGTGAGTTTTTTTTCTCTCCCTCTACATGTGTCAGAAACAAAATCATTGAGATTTTTCTTTAGCTGTTGCACAGATATTACCTGACAAGCAATCTTCATGACAGAGTCAGACAACTGAAGCTTTGTGTTGAGAGAAACAAAAACACAAGCATGATTCAGGACACCTACACCCCCGTACTGTAGATTTGTTATGGCCCTGTCACACTAAGCCACCAAATTCAGGAGCTGCTCTGTTGTTCTGTTCTACATTTGATTCTGTAATGTGTCTGGATTACGAAGAAGGTTATAAACAATATAATTCAATATTTTTTGTTAATTTATTGTTATTGTTTTGTGTCAGTGGAATGGTATAAAATTCTGGTCCAAAGTACTGATTATGTGTCTGAGCAAACTGTAATTATAAAACAATAATTTAAAGCTGCTATAATCAATATTTTTGTATGAACAATGAATAAAAATACTTGTCATTTGAAAGGGGTCTGTGCAATTCCCCTCACCTCCATGGAGCTTATAGTGTTGTTTTTGTTTTATGGCTGCAACTTTAATGTTTTGGTTCAGCCTTACCACCCCCTCACTTTCCAGATTCTGCAGGAATCTGTATTCAGCAAAAAAAAAAAAAAAAAAAAAAAAAAAACAACAAAAAATTACACCGTATACTACCTGCCCAACATCAAACAACACACAAAGTGAATAGCTGTTGGAGCATTTATCAGCTAAATGGTTAGATTACTCTACTTAGGAGTTGGTGGAGAACAAAACATAGCAAAAAGAAAGTGAATTTTGGACTTTCATAGGTATTCATCAGATGGTCTCAAGCACTAAATACTTTCTGCTTGAGGCATAAATATGCAACTGTTTGCTAACATTAACATTTCAACTCATTGTGAAACGATAGATAACAGGTTTAAATTTGTCTTTTACACGTGTAAAGTTCTGTCTGAGTGTACTGATGTATTTCTGCTCAATACCTTATTGTGTATTTCAAACAACTTGTTTTTTCCAATCATGCAGGTACGCAACATATATACAAGTTGTTTGTCTGTAGACAGTTGGCTGTGATCTTTCCAATGTGTTCAAGCAAAGCATTTAGTGAATGAACTGATGTGAGTTGATGGAAAGTGTTTGATCTGTTGGCCATTTGCAGTGCTGCATCTTTGAGGTTGGCTTAGTGTGTCAGGACCCTTGGAACAGGAGAGCTCTGACATATCAGTTGTAAGGAGAACTGTTGACCTTTGACAGAACAATGCTCATGTTTGTGAGAGAGAAACACAAAGAGTGGGAGGGAGAGTTACTGCTTCTTCTGCAACATTGAAGGTACAGAGACATTATCAGGAGAGGACTATGCAAGATCTGCAGTCCACCTGTGAATCAGAGTTACAGAATATCCATAGTTGATGATAGGTATGGAGAAACAGAGGAATGATGGCTTTGTGGGTAGCATGGTTGCCTGATCTCACGATAGCAGAGGCTTGTTTGTGTGTGAGTTTGCATGTTCTCCCTCAGTTAGAGAGATCTGCAGATACTCTCTGGGTGCCCTCTTCACGATAGTATGACAGTAAGTTAATTTCAGAGACCTAGACATGTGAAAAATTGTACTTGATGTAAAAGAGTCTACTCATATTTAAAAGGAGCTTACACTTTCACTACAGACACGTCTTTCTACATTGTATCTTTGCATACAATGTGCATGTGTTATTTTTATTAATTCATTCTATTTGTTAATTTATTCTATGTATTACTGTGTACCTGTGTCTGTATTGGATTTATGCTTTTCTCTGTACTCACACCACGTACTACTGCAAGCTCACAAGCTCAAGAGTATTACATTGAGTTGCGTGTGAGGCAGGTTACTTAGCCTGTCTGCAGCCAGCCGGTGAACCTGTTCTGAAACTGTATACCTGTGCTGAAAAGAGAAGTCGCCATTTCAGCGCTGTCTGTTTGGATCAGTGTTCCCTGTGGCGCTATGCCCTCTTTGAGAGCTCCTCTGTTGGGGATCTATTCCTTGGCCCCTGACTCTCTCCCTTTGTTGACACAATGAGCCCTTTGTACCAACATATACTACTGCTGTGGGATCTTGCTTTGTATTTTCAGCAATTATACACGATCCTACTCCAGCCATTCCTCTTGTTACTGCTTCATTGGAGAGAAATGCAATCGAATCGAGGAGAAATGCATTAAAACGAGCACATGGGAAGAAGCTTGCAGGAATTTGATTTTGGTGCTGATAAGTTCCATATAGCACGAGTAAACATGTTCTTATCTTGTTATCCAGCTTGCACATTAACACATGGTGTGTGGAGGAGGTGGAGGAGGGTTTAAAAGAATAAATCAAATTCTAATCATTCTGTGTGGCTTTTGCTGCTCCCTGCTCTTTGTCTCTATTTCTGTTTTGCATTGTGCAAAGAACCCTAGCGCACACGCAAGAACAATGGAGAGGTCAGAAGCACTAGCCATTTTCCTGCACCTGCTGAATGCTCCAGAAATGAGTGCACAGTGATTACGTGCCCTAATGTGTGGTGTTTAAAGAGCGGTTTCCTGCTGCAGAGTTAAATGGTGGTGCCCTCTGTGAAGTATTAATGATGTGGATGGATGAATCAGGTCGGCACAAACCTGTTGACGGTAGCCGCGGCGCTCTCTTAAAGCTGCACCCAGACATCAGGCTTAACCGCTTGGCAAATTGGACATGCTTGTTGGCTGTAGCTCCAATTTATGTGCACTCTCTATTGCAGTTAGTCCATCTTCATTATTGAAATGGCCTCTCGTCAGGTCTTGACAGAGTGGTGGAGATGGTAGAGGGAGGGAGAATGTGGGCGCATACAGGAGAATCATGAATAATGTGGAAAATAAACACATTTGAGGCACTGAAGCTGCTCTGGCAGAAGGGGTGTTGGGAGTGTTGTCTCTCTGTCTCTCTCTATTTCTCTCCTCATGTGATTGTATGTGCAGCTTCTGCCAGTGGATGCTGATGCTGTGGATCCTCGGCCTTGGGGCTTTGTCTAACACACAAGCAATTGTGCATAAACACACACACACACACACACACACACACACACACACACACACACACACACACACACACACACACACACACACACACACACAACACACACACACACACACACACACACACACACACACACACACATACACACACGGAGAGACCTTGCTACACATCCACAAGCAGCTCTAGGCGCTGAGCTCTGGCAGGACCTCTGTAGTTTGACCAGCATCCCAGCTGTGTGTTGTGTCACTGCCACTCGGAGACATGCTGCACGGTGGCTATAGACTATTTTTAATAGGCTTCTGCTGTTGCTTCCTTTTTTCAGAGTTCTAGGGATTGTTGCATTGATAAGTCTGGGCTTAGCTCATCTGTGTCAGCCAGTTCAGGAGGGGAAATCCAATTCATGCTTTGTCATAGAAGATGTATTCATAGCCAGATGTGGAATTTCAGTTTCTCAGTGCGTGGAGTTGGTACAAGATGACCCCAAAACCATCTTTTAGCTAAGCTTCAGCTTAAGCAGTAATGCACTTCTCAATGAAGAGAAGAATGTTCTGGTTGAGTCTACCTACAGGGTCCCCATACCTACTGCACACATGAGCAGATGTGATGGCTCATGAAGTAATTACCCACTGAGCCGGTGTGTCTGCTAGTATAATCTGAAGCGGGGGTTCCCTTCAGGTAACTCTGCTGCACAGGTCAGTGCACAGCTAATGACATTTAGAAGCAATAGGATGAAAGAGATGGCAGTTGTTTGTAGTCAGCCGCACAGTACCTTTGTCTTATTGTCTGCCGTCTGTCTTAATCTCCCAGCCACCCTTTTCACACCACAAGGAGATCATGTTATTAGATCCCCTCCCCTGGCTCATTTGTCATCCTGCAGCACCACTTCTCCAGAGAAGGACTGCAGCAACTGGAAGAAAAACAAACAAACAATATAAACAGACAGGAAGCCACAGCATCAAACACTCATCATTTACTGGCCCGTAGTCTCTCATGCCGTCATTATTCTTTCAGGAATCACTCCAGATTAATATGCTTTTTCTTCTCTGTGCCGCCCCACCCAATTTCAAGAGGCTGACAAACTTCAACCTCTCCTCTGTCTTTTTACCTTCAAAGTGCTTTTTTGTATTACAACATGTGTAGTGCAGTGCATCTAGCTACATGTACACTCAACCATCCCCACCCCCACTTTCACAATCGCTTTCTACAGTAAAAAGTATTGTTAGTGTTCACTGTTTGCTGTCACCGCCTCAGTCACATCTCTTTAGTCTCTCCTCTTTGAGGTGGGTTGGTTTTCTTACTGCCGAGGCACACATAAGGGAGGGAGTCAGCTAATTACAATAAACAAATATGCTCAGAGCCGCCTATGTAAGGTTCGCATAGGTTAACAACTCTGCTATAAATGTTAAATGAAGCTTAAAATAGGATAGTATGGCATACAGTTGCCATAGTAATCTCAGCTGTGATTCTTTGTGTACTTTCTTGGTTGGCAAAGTTTAAATTAATTTTAGACACAAATATGTGATACAGAGAAGAAATGACTGATTGTTTGGTGCCCCAAGGGCTTCTTTGATGTCTCTATCATGTTTGGAGCTTTTTCTACAATTACTGCAACTTTGTGTTTGCCTGTTTCTTGTGCCAGCCTTTTTTTGTGATGAAATCTGATGTTGTGCTGTTAATGTTATTCTGCATTCGAGACATGGCAGTCACCCTTTATTGATTCCCTTCGTACTCACGTCTCTTTCTATTTCTCTCTATCTTCTCTGTTTCTCTCTGGCTTTCTCTTTCAACAGGTGGGACAGTCAAAATGATGCGTAGGAGGTGCAGCATTGGGCCGTATTGATGGATGTGTTAACAGACAACAGTCTCACATTGATTGTGAAGACTTCAGAACCAGAGAATGCAAATGTACTGGAGAATACAGGTGAACACTATTCACTTTTTATAGCTTGTAAACATAATATTCAGTTATTATTTATAACATCTTGTTAAACTGAGCAATGAAGATGAAAATGTTAATTTTGCCTTTTGATTTTTAGAAAATTTGCTTTTAACATTTAGAGATACTTGGTTGTTGACCTGAGAGAAGAAATTTTAATTTTCCCAAGAATAATCAAGCATTTGCTAGAATA
The DNA here is from genome assembly GCA_038496675.1 of Rachycentron canadum. NCBI lineage: Eukaryota > Metazoa > Chordata > Actinopteri > Carangiformes > Rachycentridae > Rachycentron > Rachycentron canadum. The sequence goes on from CM076655.1 coordinate 8,169,419, forward strand.
AATGAAAGCTTAATGACAACAGTTTCTCTCACAGCAGCTGGGAAACTTTGAAAAGACAATTAGTATTACTGCATACCATGGATCTCGCTTTCTTGAATTAGCTTTTCACCCTCAGTTTTAAGCTGTTTGACAAGATATGGGGAAAGTGAAACACACCCTGTCTTTTTTAAATGAAAAGTGGAAAAGAAACATTGAAGGAAGCTTTTTAAGCTATTGTTAATCCTCTTTCTCGATGCTTTCACAACTCAGAAATAGGACATCTACCTTTTGGCATAAAAAGGTGCAAATGTGAAAAAGGGAGTAGACATTAATTCTTTCACACTCATTCACATTCATTAGCATAGGCAAATGAAGGTTCCATGGTTAAATAATGTTTCCTTTATTTATTTGTTTAGTTAATGTGTTTAGGTTTTCACCCACTGCCCATCTGTGAATTCTCATAAACCATGCATCATTATAATATTTACATGGTGTAGGGCTTGATAAAAACTTAATCCATGTTAATCCAGTTACAGTCCGTCCCCTTTAGTGAACCAAAAGCCCCACTATTGTGCATTTTCCAGCGCTCATTCAGCCACTACCTACTGCCCCCTATAGTTTACCTCTACCAAGAACCACTGATCCTTCAATGAGGTTTATCTCATTGTTTCAGTTCTGGTCAGGCTCACAAGGGACCGACAGGTTCCCACTGTGAGAATCACACAGATTATCCCCAGCACTAGTCTGTTCCTGGAGAGGCAATGAGAGTAAAAGAGAGAGAGTAAGAAAGGGAGAGAGAGGATTGAGAATGAGAGTAGGAAAGAGAGAAGTAGAGAAAAGGGTGAAAGCAGCTCCATTGAGCAGGAATAGGGCAGCTCTCTGAGGAGGATGGCCATGAATCATGCTGCAGTTACTCACCACTTGTTATGAACATCCTGTACTGGCTGGATTGATTTCCCCCCACCATTCACAAAATGTCATTTAGTGAAGATGGAGCAAAAGGTAGCAAGCGGCTTCTGTGGCTGGCCTACCAGCTGGATGAGGGAACGCCCCGGGTGGCTGAGCTGCAGAACAGCTAGCTCGGCATTTTACCGCTGTAAAAGCTTCCATATAACAGGGATAAGGAGCAGGGAAGCTGGAAGGGAAGGAGATAGTGAGCAGAAAAGAGAGTAAGATGGGGTGGAACGGGGGGGATGGAAACATGGAAAGATTTTAAAAGCCTTTAAAAGGAGAAAGTGGTTTTCATTTGCACTATACTTCATATAATGGTATTTGAGTTATTTTAATCCTTTGGTCAAGCGAGTGGTTGTATAAATTAAATTATATAGTAATAATATATAATATAATTATAATAATATCAGAGACAGATGGTCGTCATATAGACAGTTGCTTGTATTTGTCCTGTTCATAAAGTGTATATAAAGTGATGAGAGGAGAAGATATATGTGTGTATGTGCATGTGTGGCTGTGACTGCATGTGTGGCATCTGACACACTAATAGATGAGGCCACAGGCGCCAACTTGTTTCTCTCCTCATGTCCATTACCATGTCCCTCTGCATGAGCTTGTCTCCCCAGAGAGCCGCCTGGCAAAGGGCGACTCTGCCTTACCTCAGGTGGATGAAGCTCTGAATTGCCATGGCTAGAAAGAGAGAGGGGAGAATCTGGACTAACTGGACTGGGCTGGTCTGGTCTGGTCTAGTTTGGTGGTGGTTGGGCTGTCTAGCATGGCTGGGCTTGGCAAGGGTAGGGATCAGAACATCACCGCCACCTGCCAGCAGCCGGGGTTCTTCCATATGTTCAGTGGTGAATGTCAATGCCAGCTTGCATGAGCTGTGTCACATCCAGCCTGAGCTTCTATTCAAGGTGCACTTCAACTAATAACACAGTAATGAAACTACAACTGTGTTAGAATGATCTCAGAGTGCACAAAGCTTGTTTTTTATTAGGATATGAGCTGCTCTTTTTGTAAGCTAGATATTGAATTTTGGAAGCAGTGAGCATTTTGGATGTTTATCTTGTTTACGTTTGCCCACCTAGATGCAGCGCTAACATTGTGCTGTACGATATCAGTGAATATGAGGCTACTGATCCCCTTTGACCTCTAATGTCAAACTCAATTTGTCAGCTACAGTCATCTTTGTGTGTGCGTGCGTGTGTGAGTGCGTGCATGCGTGCGTACGTGTGTGTGTTTGTGTACCTGTCTGACTGACTGATCTGTGGCACATTCTGAACAGCTGAAGAGCTAATGGTCCAGCTGGAGACAGATGGCCTCTCGATAACACTATACCCCCAAGCCAATACTCACACTCTATCACACGCACACACATCCATGCATGCACACACAACCCTTCTCTCTTTCTCTCTCATATACACACACACACACACACACACACACACACACACACACACACACACACACACACACACACACACACACACACACACACACACCAGGAAATCACATGCACACACACATTGGATAGGATAGATTGTTAATCCATTATAAACCCTGAGGAAACACATTTCTCAATATGAGTTTAATGTTTCACAGCAATTTTGAACAATCTTTTGGCAATATTAGGTGGCAGCTTAGGTTTCATGTGAGCATGGGGGAGAAAGGAAGTTAATTTCTACCCTTTTTTGTAATTTCCCTCTTTCTGTGGCCTTGCTTTTTTGAGCTAATGAAAGAGATAAGTAATCACTTCTTTTTATGTGTCTTGTCTATGAATGCTGAAAAATTACTTGATGGATTTCAAGTACTGGGACTGTTTGCATGTAATACAAAATAAATCCAAATGAATTGTGTCCACGCCTGGAAAAATGTAATTGTAGTCTTGTGCCTGTCTCTATAATAAGTGCCGTATGATGCCATGTGGCTGGTAATGTGTCAGTAACATGCTTTTGCTCAGAGGTCATTTTGGCTCACAGATTGAAGGGAACTGATGGCAAACGCCTCGCTGTGTTGCTTCTGCAGCCTCTGACAAGTTGCTGCTATAACAGTTTTCTGACTCTGAGAGAAAGAGAGAAGATGCATATTTCTCCTGAGGTTTTCTTCATTAAGGATGACAGTAGCGCAGTTGTATGCTTTTAGTAGGCGTTCTGGTTGCTCCAATGTGTCTGCAGGCCGCAGACCCAGAGAGACCATCTCTCAGAAAATTCATTACCTCGTTAAATCACTCTCAAATCATATACATATTCAAAGATTTACTCACCACCAATACAGCCATGTTGAATTCTGTTTGTTAAGCAGTCTTCCCCTCAAGCATTTATCACTACCTCAATAATAATTAGGTGCATCCATCCTAAAATGGGGGATGCTGCTAGTTAACCTCTGTGAACACATGAATTGCTGTGGTATGTTTTTCAATTTTATTTTTTTTCCTGGCATGGTTTTAAAGAATAAGTGTGTGAGGCAGCAGCTTGGGATTGTAGAGGGAGGCAGGTGTAGATGATATTGGTTATACAGTCTCCAACATATGGGCCTGTCGTGTCCCATGTGTATGTACCTGCCTCCTCTGCTGTCATCTAATTATGCAGAGCAAACAAAGCTATCTGCCTGCTGCTACAAGCCCGCTTCTGTGGGTTTTGATTGTTACTCATCAGATGGATGTCTTCAACTGATTAAGACATTGTCACAATCGACCTGTAGAAAATCACCAAATCCTTCTTTCAATTTAGTCATTACTGCTATTGTTTCTGTGTACTCTTGTGGTATCTTGTTACTTCAGCGTAAAGCTGTGTCTGTGTCTATACAGATGAACTGCTAAAAGGAGGGGGAGGTAAAGCAAGATGACTGCATTATTTTAATGTCAAACATTGCTCTGGGGTTACACCGTTTTCATAAAGTGGATGATTTCAGTATTTTTGGTAACATTTTATAGTACCCTCTCCACTCTCTGTCTATGAATGAAAGCTTTATTTAACACCAAATTCAAACAATTTAGTGACTATTATCTCATGAAACAACTGTTGCATAATTGTACAAGTCATTCCATTGATCACTAACACCCACTTCCAGGACACTCATAGAGAGTTGTTGTTTTTGAGAACTTCCCTCCTGTAAGCTGTGAAAAACGTATTATTTTGTTCTAATAAATAGAACAAATGCATTTCTAGCAGCTCTTTATCACTTTCACATTCACATGTTAACTTAACAGGCTCTGGAACATTTCTTCTCTTTATGTATTCTGAGAATTTGGTGTGGACTTAGTATGGCTGTGTTAGGTCTAGACTTTTACATTTGAATGTCAAGCAGTTATGCAGTACCCAACCTGACATTGCTAATACCTCTTACTGAATCTAGAACCAAAACTGAAAATTAATGTTTAAGGCTGGCATCACAAAATGACATTTTGAGCTCTAGGGGGTTAATTGACATTAATTGCATTTCAGCAGCCCAGACAAAATGTCAGTGTAACTACAGAACAAGAAAAATGTAATTTAACTTCAGACTTATGGTTCAAAGAGCTGAAATCTTTTTTTTTTTCATTTTTTTTCTTAGGGGTATGTGAGCAGGGTGGTGAACTGAGTCTGTGCGGGCTCGTTGATGCTGCTCTCCCTCCATCCTCACCTCCTCCTGCTGCAGAGACTTCCCAGCAAGCCTGCCCAACACTCCAGAGAACCACACCTACATCGCCAACCCTTCCCCTGCCCATTGGCAGCGATACCTCTCTGGGCCTAACAGCAGCCCCCTGCCCTTCCTCCGATGACACTACAACTGTAGTCCCCCACCTTCACCACACCCCCACTCCTACATCACTTCCCACCCCAGCTTTAAGCTCCTGGGGGTCTACAGGAGACACCCAGAAGACTCCCCTTCCACTACCTATTGCCCTCCCTCTGTCAGCTACAATTATGGAGCCTGGCACTGTGTCTGCCCTGACAGAGGAGTGTCTTCTTCAGCCTTCCCGTACCTGCCTTGGCTGCTTCATTGAAACCCGTGATGCTACTGACCCTAATTCCATTCAGAACCCGCCCCATGACCCTAACACCACCCCTGACACAGAGTCTGGGCTAAATGTAAGGATAGGGGATGTGAGCCGAGAGGACTTTTCTGACATTAACAACATCAGCATCCAGTGCCTGAGCCATGCGGGGGAGGCAGTGAGTCACTATGGAGAACAACTCCTCTCTGATCAGCTACTTAGCTTTCCTCTGCCGAAAGCCCCAGGTGAGGGCAAAAGAGTGGATGGAAACAAAACAACAGACGATTGTGATGACCCAGAGGATGATGCAACAGCTAAGAACTTGTATGAGGGACTGTTACTGGACAAGGTGAGCGGAGAGGAGGTTCTGCTGGCTAATGCCGGGCAGGACTGGGGCTACTTTGAGTCCTTCATCAGCGAGAGTAAGATGGAGCTGCTGGACCTTTGTTCTAAGAATGAACTGTCAGTCAACCTCTTCTCTGAGGAAGATGTTGACAATCTATTCGATGACGAAGATGATGATTCAACTTTAAGCAGCGATGTCTGTTCGCTGAAGATTCGTTATGAGTCTTTCCAGGACAACATGAGGGAAAAAACAAATGTGCTCCAGGAGGAGACACAGTTCAACTTCTTCCCTAGTGTCCTGGCCAACTGTGCCAAGAAAGAGGAAGGTGTGGGAGTCTTGAGGAGGAGTGCTGACGAGCTTCAGCCTAAAGCTGATGAGCTCATTCTGGAGACGGGACAGGAAGGTAAGGCTGGGGATTGCAGTGGTAGGAGCCCCCTTGATGGTTCCCAAGGCTCGCCAATGTCCACTCCCAAAGTCAATTACCTAATGGACTTCAATTCCACAGAAGAGTCAGGAGAATTCAGTGATGACAGCTCCTGCACTGGATCCTCCTCAGACACCCTGCAGGAGGGCAAATTTAAAAAGGGCCACTCAAAGAGATTCCTCAGCCCCTCCAACCCTCTCAACTATGGCTTGCGCTCCAAGAGAAAGGTTCGATACAGCGATGATTACTTATATGATGTTGACTCACTCGAGAGTGAGAAGAACGCAGAGAAAAAAGAGAAAGCTCCTGCTGGTCAGAAAGAGGAGGAGGATGTAGACTGGTGCCCCAAAAAACGTCGGAAATCTTGTCGTAAAGAGCCACCCGTGGTCATCAAGTACATCATCATCAACAGGTTTAAAGGAGAGAGGCTCATGTCAGTGAAACTGGGCAAGTTAGACCCTGTGGATGCTACTGTGAGCTTAACCGCCGACTCAGTAAGCAAATATGAGACACTGGCTCCTTTGAAGGATTTCTGGCAGGAGCGGCAAAGAGAGAGACAGGAACAGCTTAAGCTGGCTGCCAGAGATAAACAACAACGCGGTTTTCATCTAAATGGACGCCATCATCGCCCTTTTAATTCTAGTCATCCCAAAAGGAAATACAAGATTGCAAACAGGCTTAAGGTTCAGAGGATTCATGCTGTGGAGCAATCAGCAACAGCACAAGGCTCCCCTCTCTCTGATCAGGGCCGGGGAGGTGTCACTAAAGAGGAGGCCACCCCCATGGTAGGGGGAATAATAGCAGCCCCAGGCCTCCCAGCCACATTAGACACAAACTCCATCACGCACACAGTCACGGCCAAGAGCCGCTCCCAGGAGAGAGAAGAGAGGGAGGGGAGGAGATTGGGAGGAAATAAAACAGTCAGGATAAGGAAATTCAAAAGTGAAGCTAGGCTGAGGAGCAAGAAAATGAAAGAAGCAGAGGGAGAGGAGGGGAGGAGCGTGACAAATGAAACGGATGCCTGTGTTGCTGCAGCACAGATTGAGGACCCTACTGCTGGGTTAGAAGAGGCAGGCATTAGCTCAACTACAGTCAAACCCCATTTCTCTGATAATACCGCCAGTGCTCACACAACTGAGGAGAAATTCCCCTTTGTTTCATCCACCTGCTCTCCTGACAAAGCTTCCTCCTCAGAGGAGGTTGAGGCGGGTGTCCCTGTCATCCCGGGGGGCTACCTGCAGACCCTGTTAGATGCTACAGACTCTTCTGGTGGAGCAACTATTTCTTATTTCCCCCAGCAGCCCTCTAGGCAGCAGTATCCTCTTGGGCTGTCCCTAGAAGAGAAACAGTTTTCGTCTCTGCAGCTCGCTCAGAGTTGCGTCCTTTCTCCTCCCTCTGAGTCCGAGCTCCAGCAGTCTCCCCAGAACTGCCCCAGCTTCCCCCAGATGTGGCACCCACAGCTCTGTGCAAATCACAGCCAGAGCTTTGGGCCAGAGACCCCTGAGACTCCCATATTACCCAACAACTTCCCAGGTACTGTGCCCCTGAATGACAGCCTGCCAGTGTCTACTTACAGCCAACTGAGCCCTGAGGCTGACAGGCTGCTTTATGAGAAGAGCTACCTGAGTGAGGCGGGGCTGCAGCCCGGGGCAGATCTGCAAGTGTGTCAGTCTGTCTGTGTGGAGGGCCAGGTGCAATACCAGAGAGGGTCCCTGTGCACAGACAATGGCAGGCTCATCAGCTATGACTCAGTGGGCTCTCTGTCAGCCTCCTCCAGCAATTACAGCTCCCTCAGCCTCAAGTCTTGTGAGCGGGAGGGCGAGGAGGAGGGCCGAGACAGCTTTTTAGCTCATTGCAGTCCTAAAGTGGTGATTCAGCAGAGTGTAGATGCCCTTACCCCTCTCAGGGAGTCCTCAGACCTGCTGGATATTTCCAACTTCACCCCTGACAAGTTTAGACACTCATCACTGTCAGAGCTTTCCCCTCCTGAGACCCCCAACCTGTCCCCCCAGGTGGTGGGGCGTGAGATGAAGATAGCAGGGAATGTTGGAGAATTCCAGGATGTGAATGATATGACTATCGACTGCAATAGGGAGGTAAAGTGGAACTGTGACGTTATGCAGCAACAAGAGCACACAGCAAATGCATACACAGTGGAAGAAAGCCAGTTTCCACTGCACAACTTCAACAGTCAGGATGTGTTAGGTTTAGACAAAAAGGATCTGGGAGTAACTGAATTCGACGAACAGACTGGTGAGATGCTGCCTGGTGGGAAAAGCATAAAGTCAAAGAGGAAAGGCAATTGCAAACAGACAGCTGCAGGACAGAGCCCAAAGAAAGTCAGAGCTCCCAGAGCTCCCAAGTCAGAAAAGGTCAAGACCCCTAAACAGAACTCACGTTCCACCAAAAAGATAAAGGCCATGTTGGAGGGTAAGGCAGCAAAGAACCAAGCAGGTGGTTGTGGCACTGGCCTGACTGACAGTAGCAGCACTGGGGACTGGTCTGGCACCGGCTGGTCAGAGAGCAACAGTCTGGTAGGGGATGACCAGAGAGAGTTCGAGGAGCCCTCCAATATTCTGTCCAACATTGTCTCTGGCATGGCTGAGGTCCAAAGGTTCATGATGGCCTCCATTGAGCCACTGTGGAATCCCATGTCGGAGTCCTGTATGCCCTCCGAGGCCAACAGCCTCAACCTAAAGACCCTCAAAATCTTGGCAGGCACAGAGGCTGACCTGAAGAAAAAAGGAGCTGTGCTAACAGGGGCTGGGAGAGGCAGAAAGGCTGGGGGAAAGGGAGGAAAAAACCAGGCCAAATTCAACCCCTCTCACCCTTTATTCCCCCAACTAGCTCTGGGCTGTAACATGTTTGATAAACCCAACTTCATTAACCCTGGGCCTGCGCACAAAAAGCTGTACCGCCACAAGACCAGTGCAAAGTTCCCTCGGATTGAGACACTGAAGGGGAAGCGAGGTGAGAGGGACCCAAATAAGGACATAGCACTGATGACCTCTTTTGAGAAACTGAGGTAATATTTTGTTATCAGCTGCTGTTGCACCCCTTTCTCACTTTCCCCCACTACCTGCTCAGCCCTCCCTCCCAAGCATACCTACACTGACGCTATGCCAGAGCTGCATGAGTACTACGTTTCCCCTGACTACTCCCACTTCCTTTTAACCTCCCCCCCAACCCCCGAAGAGGAAATTAATATCTGCATGAAAAACTTCTTGTACTTTGCAAACTACCTATTGAGTGATTGTGTCAAGCTTGATTGAGATTTGAAACGACCATGGCTGCATTTTTCTTGCTTTTGTTGTTTCTGCTTTGTTTGTTCTTCTTATAGTCGTTTTTCTTTTCTTTTTGTCTGAAAAAAAAGAATAAGCCTTGAAAACAGTTCTGTCGCCTTTTTGAGGAACTTTGTTTTTGTATTTTCTCAACAGAACTAACTCCCTTGAATTATGTATTTATTCCCCCTTTTCCCTAAAGATGTAGCTATATACACAAATGCATTGAGTGACATCTACGCACCCCTCCTCCTCATCTGTTTTTGTATGCAGAATATGGATGTCCTGTTGTTGCTGTCCTTCATACACTGCCTGGCTCATTTCAAGAGGGAAACCTACGATTAATGAGCCCTATTTAAGCCCAAGACATCTTGAAAACACAAGATGGGACCATTTTGTATTGATGACATATCAGACATTGTCTTTTTTTCCCCTCAAAGTTGGAATGACTCCCCATTTCCTTTTATCAAGCTTTTTTTTTTCTTCTGGAGTTAAGAGGAACTGGTTATCTAAATTTACATTTTTACGCCTTGCAAATTCATAAAAGCTCCACCCTCAGAGTATTTTTGTCAATGTTGTTGTACAGGGACATGCAATATTTGCAAAAAAAGATAATTATAATCTTAAAATCAATGTGCCAAAAGTAACAATGCTGTGTAAATGACCTCTTATATATGTGTGAATATTGGCTGTTCCTCTTTTCTATCCATTGGAATATTGGCTGCTCGGGTTGGAGACTACTTACAGAGACTTGCCACAACAGGAATTCTTTATTTGGGACTTTTCACTTTCCTCTGATGAAAGGCACCAACAGCTGGCAGTGGTACACTACCACTCACTAAACCAAATCAGAAAGACTCTGAATTCTCCTCGTTTCCCCCACTTTGTTTGCCAAATTCAATTTACCTCAACATCGCCTGGCACTGAGAAGCAACAAAAGAGAGGCAAAGGGGAGATCTGCTCTGAAGGCAACTGTAGAGGAAGAAGATGAAATAAGAGATGTTCAAATGAGCTTTCTCTGGACCAAGGAGAGTGTAGTGCAGATGTTTGAGGGTAAGCAAGGAAATTATTTGTCATTTGTCAGAGGCTGTGCCTCCATGAATAGCTGTTTTGTACTGGAAATTCAAGGTGGTTTATTACTCATAAAGATTCTGATGCACGCATCAGTTGTGAATGGACATTACATTTTTGCAGTTAGATTTAATGTGAATGTGAAAGCAGTCTTCAGTACAAATGGAATCAGTAATCTTGTAAATCAAGGAAAGCATGTCTTTACATTAGCTCCACATGGGAATCTTACTTCTATCTTACCTGAAATGGTAATTTAAAGAGTAATTTTTCTTGACATTCTCATGTAATTTATTTGTTAACACTGCCATACTTTATAAGTTACACCACTGGTGTATTCAGTCTATGATTATTTTTTTGCATAATGTCTACATTTTACTTCTTTCTTATGAAGGCACTTTCTTTTACATGTTTAATTGTCATCTCAGTTTAAATGAGTCAATATTTTGGCAGAAAATATCGTCAAAATCAAGGCCAAGTAAGCACACAAGTTGAAAAAAACAAATGCTTCACTAGAATCTGATCCTGTGTATTTCCAAGCCATTTATATTAATTACTTTGGGGTCATTCACCACCTCCCCTTATATAAATCCACCTTAAAATTGACCTTACAATCATGTTTAATCAGCCATAAAGTTATGATTTTATGTAATCAATGAATTTCAGGAGAAATGCAGAGCCCCACCCTGGTTACAAGAGTATCTTTTACAAATATATACTCAAACAATAGGCCTATATTTTTTCTCTTTTGAGTGTTGAATTTTATTTTTAAACACAGCAGTAATTACATGAGACTGCATGGAGATGTGCGGACAAATTGAAACTTAATGTAAAAACAGACCTTGTCACACTGGATATGGTAATTCTGACGCACAGGTGATAATAATTGACTGCTTGCATATGGCAAGATTCATAACCAATCTTTCTCTGTCTCTTCTTTCTCTCCTCTCTGCCATGATCCTTTGTTTCTTTTCTCCAGTGTATCAGGGTTAGGACCAAGACAAGCTGCTGATGGGAAGCTCCACATGGGCTGCAAGCCCATTTAGTCTGCCTTCTCTCATTTCTGCCTATTGTCAAATTGAATGTACTTCTCTGAGTTCATAGTTTTTTTTTTTTTTTCATTTTTCTCTCTTATATTTGTTTTTAAAATGTGCCACTGTTGAGCTGCCTCATGTTAATGGTGCTAAGAAAGCTGTCAATTCTTTTCTTATTTTTTCTCTTTGGGTTTTGTTATTCTTTGTTTTCACAGAGTTAACAAAAAAAGAAATGCAAAATAGATTAGGTACCTAACCCTCTTTATGAATGTATATTATAATGTTATGTTTGATGTATTCACTTCATGATTCTTTGACAATGATTGGAATTACTTTTGCTCTTTTCATTAAAAGATTACCGAGCTTTATATATACTGTCTAGAGTTGTTACCAGAAGGAATCTTAATGAACTCTTGACACTACAAAATCTTGTATATTTTTTGTGTGCCAATTTGTAACATATTTTGTAAGTGTATATTTTTCTTAGAAAGTGCTGTGAAGTATTTGTGTGTGTGAGTAACCTTTTATGCGCCTCTATGGGCAGTGGAAAGGATATACAATGACAAGTTTCTGGTTTTAAAAACCAAAATATGAAAGTATCAACAGAAAACTAGAAATATTTACATTTTGTTGGGAGTTTTGTAATAAGACCATGATCTTGTTGTGAGAGTGTTGTGTTACTGTGCAAAACACAAATAAGCAAAGAAAAAAATGAAAACTTGGAAAAAAAATATAATTTGTGAACAATTTGCTGTTTTATAGATTTTCATGTAAATTATTTGAGTATTATTTTGTTTTTTGTTTTGTTGTAACTGTTGCAAAGGTTTTAAATATTTGTGATCAAGCCTGTATGGTGATAATGTAATATTGGTAACTTGCTGAGTTTTGTAATAATGTTTATGGAGTAAATATACAAATTAAAATAAGATTTTGAATGCTGCTTTCTGAAGAGAGTTGGGTTGTATTTTTTACCGCCCACCCTTTGCTGTAGCCAGTAACTACAGTATAAACAGTAGACATAAAATCTCTATACTAATTACTTCTCTGCAAAGTAATTCAATTTATTAAACATTGTAATTATAAAGGTTCTATTATAATTAGTTATCACAGACAGCTCATGAGATGTCACGAGTAAGGTAGCACCCCCCATAAGTGGTACTACTACAATAATAGCAATAGGGAAGAATATAATCTTTTATATTCAGTGGTCTTGGCCCAAACAGTCCAAATATAAATACAACCTTAACAATTCCAATTATTCTGTCCCTATTTGTTACATTAGACGATCCTTAGACGAAAGGCATTTTAATTTCTGCATGAGTCTGGCTTTGGCTCATGTTATTTTAATGTCATATCTAATTAGCACTCAGGGTCAGGCATTGCTAGAGTGACTGCTCATCCATAACTCCATGCTGGGCCGGAGTGGCCCACACTGCAACTCATTCTGGCATGCTTAATTGGAGCTGGAGATAGTGTCTCAGACCATAAACAGATCCTGTGATGTATGCCTCCAAAATTGTCAGGTGGTATTAGCATTGTTTTTGTTCTTTAGTCACCCATAGCAGATAAGGGAGCGAGCAAATTATAAGATGGATCGTCTAATGCAATGGATGAGATACACCTGAGGTAATTAAATTAGATCCTTGTTGTTTTGTCAATGCGTGCTCACATTGCATAGACAGTCATAGGTGGCTCTCTCATTAGGAGAGCTGTTTGATTCTTTATCTTCACTGAGAAGATTATAAACTAACATCATAAAAGAACCGGCCAATATCTATATTTTGGCAATACCCTGCTATTTACTTAGTCAACAAACTATGCAATTAGCCTACTCATAGGCATCTGGCGGATATGTTCTAAAAGAAAGAAACATATTTTCACACAAACCTTCACAGACTAATCTGTGAACTAATCTTGAATTCAGGCAGGTAGCATTGCACTAATCCTAGGTAAATCCTTTTTTGTGTTAGAACACCTTTAAGCCACTTCTTTCAACCACTGCCCAATAACCTATTTTACTTTTATTGGTCGTTATATGTTTCTGGGTGTTAGATAAAATGGAAATAAAATCAGAATAACAGCATTTTCTTAAAGGTGTGTCTGTGGTAGCTGCAACTGTGGGTACTTGCTAGTTTTTTTGCACATTGGTTTAAAAATGGCCTGTAGGGTCACAGCCAAAGGGTCACCAATGTGTCTCTGCTGGCATGCTGATGTATCAATACTGTCCCACCTCCACCCACACAAAAGTCTAGGGTCTGCGATAAGCCTGTGGTGTTTCTTCCTCAAAAAAATCCACAGTTCTCCTAATTTTTTCCATGACAATTGAATGATTAAGGGAAATTAACTCCATAGCCTCTGACTTTTACTTGGAACAATGCTTTTGTTTCTGAATTCCACAGACAAGTTTGATGTTTTGATCTGGATATTTGTGCCTTGCATTTTTATGTGTTTAAAAATGAAGACAGAATGTGATAGTGTGTGCAGATTACCATCAATATCCAAATTTTGTTCATTTCACTTCAATATATAATTGCAAACATATTATTTCATCTGCTGTATTATCCACGTCCCCTCCCGATACAGTTATTTACTGTGGCCTGCTATGTGAACAAAAATGTTCTCTCTAATTGCAATTCTAATACACAATTCCGTGTGGTCTAATGAAAACAATTTTGGTCAAACATTTTGAGGATTATGAGTAATGCACCTGTGTTTTCAATCTTTTTCACACTTTGATGTGCCTTGATAAATTGTCCATTGTCCATCCTCTGTGTATGTATCCATTCTCTATATTGTAAGCAGTGATGTGGCTGTGCCTCCAGATGTGAGAAAAAGCTACCATGAATGCAGTGTCTCTCTTTTGATGACAGAGCAGGAATAACCTACTTACCAGTGGAAATGGTACATCACAGGAGACTGCATGATTTAAAAATAAGACATGATGATGCAGAAAAAGTTAAACAGGATTTTAATTGTAATGCACCTTTTTTCCATTTCAATTTGATAGCCAATACTGGATATTTTGTCTATGCAATTGTCATAGACATATTTAATCCAAGACGACCATTTGCTATTCCCTTTGTTTTAGGCACCAAGAGAATAGTTTACCATTTTAAAAACATCATACTACAAATGGTCACAATGTTACTGTAATAGCGACACAATACTTTATATTACTTAGAAAATAAGTTCATTGCTGAAATTTATAATGTGACAGAGATCACTTGGTACACAGGATACATCCCAGGCATGTACATAGGACAGATGGTTTTATTAAAAGCGTCCAAATGATCAACACAGCCTACTGGTCATTTAAGGAGACTGCCGTGTCTTGTACTTTTTACAGATATTTGTCCTCCAGTCTGGATTTTGCAGAAGGTATTTGCGCTTACAACCACATCGTGACGCTACAGCTGAACAGCGACACACGGTCCAAAACAAACATCCTTTCTCTGACGCTCCCCTCCGACGATGCCACTAGGCGTTGGTGCCCTGAGCTGAGTCTTGCAGGCAGCCCCGCTTATCGGGCTGCCGCCTTGTGCACCCCGCCTCCTTCGTCACGATTGGCAGCCGTACACTCAAACCATTTAGATTGTGTTGTGGCCAATGGTTAAGCGCAGGGCCTGTGTCTACCTGTAAGGTTAAACTCGGGGAAAACGTGTAACAGTTTCAGTTTCCGGGACATCATTGTAGCTTTCCCTAAAGAAAGAAAATGGAAACCTGAAATCGCATTTAGCTAAACAGCCAAGCGCTTTTTAGAGGGTATCAGGAGAACAACTGGCCAGTGCGATTACATTGCTACTAACGTCAGTGAACAGGTAATGTAGTCGTGCTTTTATGACAGATGTCTATGAATTGTGATTACCTTTATTTTCATTAGCTAGCTAATTTTAGCTTGTTTGCTCTGGTTAGGTGCTGGTTGTGAACGTCATTGATTGACGTCGTTTGCTTAGTTAGCTTGCGCTGATGCTAACAGTAGCGTCAATGTATTTTTAATGACACCCTGGTGCCGTGTTTGTTAAATTTCACTATCCCCAAACATCACAAATGTCCAGCCCACACTGTGTTTCCCGAATTTGCCTATATTTTTGCTTAACAAGGAATTACGTCAAGTTAATGTAACGGAGGACACGTATCACGAAGTTATTGGCTAAGTTAGCATTAGCTCTTCGTAGATTTGCCGTTGCTAGTGAACACAGCCACTTGGCTAGCTAACTAACAGAAACGCTAAGCTAACAAGCTTTAGCATAGTGAAAGCTCCACAGATCTGGGGTTGTTTGGCCAACCAAGAGGCTTGTTTTTAGTACGATAGCCCGCTATACAAACTGTACCACACTCACAACGTGGTCAATCTTTTCTTTTGTTGTATGGTATTAAAAATGTTGTGGTTTCTCTTTCATAGGTAGCAGTGGTTGAAGTTGACAGTGTTAGCAACCGTGTGCGATGGTAATAGCTAAGCTAACGTTAGCTAAGCTAGATGATGCCATTTTGTTTTTATCTCGACTTTGACCAACATACTGCTTTCCCCTGAGAATTAGAAACACACAAGCCATTAATCTCTGCACTTCATTTACAAAAGTCAAAAGTCCGTTGTGCGTTAGTGTAAACGCAGCTGCAGAGCTAACAAATGCTGCGCGAAAGCTATGTTGTCAGTTTGTTTTGTAGCCAGTGGATGTAAACCGTTTTAACATGAGCCAATTAGTCAGTCTCACATGTTGAGCGTGTTTTATTGTGATGCTGTGTTTTGACCAGAGTTTTCTCATTAGGACTATCTTTTGTAATGTACTGATGCAGTCATTGTATTCATTAGAGTGGAAATACAACAGTGTCAAACAAGACGTTTTCAGGTATTTCACTCGTGAATCCCTTTTGCACAATCCCGTGCTATATCTGAGGATAGTTTTAACCTTAACGCTTCTGAACTAGATGTACAGTCAACCATCTGTTCTTAATATACAGCTAAACCTTTTTTTTTTTTTTTTTTTCCCCATAACAGCAGCTGGATCTTGCTGAAGATTGGAGAGCACCCCTCAACCCCCTCCCTTCTAAAGCATGGAAGGGTCTGACAGTGTAGATCAGAATGGCAGTGACCAGCCAGAGTCGCAACGCAGGAGGCAGCTGGACCGGCTGGACAGGGAGGAGGCCTTCTACCAGTTTGTCAACAATCTCAGTGATGAGGACTATCGTCTCATGAGAGACAACAATCTCTTAGGCACCCCAGGTAATACACCTGTATCTAATTACAACAGTCGTGACTTTTGTAAAAATAACCCAACTGTGGAAACATCAACACGTGTATTATTTCTAAGCAACTCAGAGGTTAGTTTTACTATAAGACAGGTTGGGCTGAGTATCAGTACAGAACACTGCAGGTATTCAGCACAAGAAAAATGAAACCAAGTAAGATCAGTTAGCCTAACCATAACCCAGACATCTAATTTATTATTAGGTCAACACCCTGTGGCTTGTATGTCCACTGTATGTCTGGTGCACCTCATCAAATGCAATCTAGAAGGACTAATATGTTACCTATTTGAAGAAAGTTGTGATTCAGCTGAGGCTCTTCTGGTCTGGAAAAAGTCAACATGTACACTATACTTTAAGAGTAGCTAAACCAATTATCTGTTATGTTGTACTTTGATGTCGCATGAACTACACTGCAACCCATCTGTTCCAGTGTTGTAAGTTGATAAGTTATACATTTATATATTGAATATTATATTTTTGTTGTAGAGGACTTTTAATTATATTAGTATTTACTTGGTGCTGTAGTGTTTAAAAGTACTATTACTACTATTCATCAAAATGTCTATAATAGGCTAACAGTACCTAACTTGTAAGGTTAGACACTGTTAGACAGTTTGCAGTCTTAGAATCAATACATCATCTTATGACCTAAGGTAAAGTCTATGTTCTCTTCCATATTCACAAATTTTCTACTTGCCCATTAGACTGAGAAGTTATAATGAAAGTTAAGCTTAGGCACCTCTAGTTTGGGATTTGTCAATCTGCTCGAAATGCAACAGCCTATGGACTTCTGAAGACGCCCCAATCCGTTTCTGTCCCAGGACAGTGGGAGGATGTAAGTTTGGAACGTCCTTTAGTGGAGCGTCCTGCAAGGAGAGGGCATTGAATGGACAGTGGCATGCCCTGGTAAGTCCGGAGGCTTTAAGTATTGTCCTGTTGTGTTCAAAGACACTCAAAGAGATCTATGGGCTAATAGTGTACAAAAATTACTGGTTCTATTCTTTCCTGACACATGTTTTTCACCATAGTTTTTTGCCTGTCAGATATGTAGCTATTACACCGTGTTTCTCTATGAATGTTTCTCTCTTTTGTGCATTAACTTTGGAAATGTGTGTTCTTATTGAAGGTAGTTAAATGTATCAATTTCTCCCAGACACCTGCAATGTCTTTCTTCCTGGTGGTCAGACTTGTGAGGAGAATGTAAACACTGAATAATATTCAGGAAAGAAATATGTGAATTGCCAAAAGTAATTTTTAATTTTTAATATCACATTTGTTGTGTTTTGTAATGTCTCTTTCAGGGGAGGTAACGGAGGATGAGCTGTTTAATAGACTTCAGCAAATCAAAGATGGTCCTGAACAGCAGAATAATGCACCTAGTGTTGAACCTGGAGAAGAGCCAGTCGGTAAGTTTGCCATTTGCTTGATGGACTGTGCAATTCACTGTCATATTCAGATATGATTTCTCACTTGTTAACTCTGCTGATTTTCAGCACAACCAGAAAGTTCTGAGGATCCTGCCAGTGGGGATAGTCTCCTGGACTGGTTGAACACAGTGAGGCGCACAGGCAACACAACCAGAACTGGTCATCGTGGAAACCAGTCATGGCGGGCTGTAAGCCAGACCAACCCTAACAGTGGCGATTTTCGCTTTAGCCTTGAAATCAGTGTGAACCGCAACCTGGCTGAGCAGCAGGCAGCTGCTGAAGGGGAGCAGGAGCCTCCACAGGAGTCTCCAGAGGGTCAAGAAGTGGGGGCAAATGCTGAGCCACAGGTCCCCATGGAGACAGAAGTGGTTGAAGAACCAGTTGTAGAGGAGTTGGCTGTCATAGTGGAACCAGAGCCAGAATTAGAAGAGGTTGTTTCACAAGAGATTTTAGGAGAACCCCCCAGCTCTCCTGCTGCCCTGCCAGTACAACCCCCACTTTCTCCTTCTCCGCGTAGAGGACAAAGGAGAGCCCGAAGCCGCAGTCCAGAACCACGCAGGACCAGGGCCCGTACAGCCAGAAGCCGTTCCCCTCTTAGCTTGGATCAGCT
Organism: Rachycentron canadum; assembly: GCA_038496675.1. Classification (NCBI taxonomy): domain Eukaryota; kingdom Metazoa; phylum Chordata; class Actinopteri; order Carangiformes; family Rachycentridae; genus Rachycentron; species Rachycentron canadum. The sequence continues at coordinate 8,187,762 of CM076655.1, forward strand.
GGATGGTCTTGCTAATCTACGTCAGGCTCACAGCTCTCAAGCTCCAAACTCTGCCACCAGTGCTCCACCTGTGCCTCAAGTGGAGGGCAGTTCACGGACTCGACAACATGTTCTTTCCAGGCAAAGCACTGCTGACAGTGATGTTCAACAATCTAGGGCTGGTGCAGAATCTGTCCCAGAGGCCCAAAATGTCGAATCTCAGGAAGGAGAAGCTGCTGGGGGAGAGGGAGGAGAAGGGGGGGAAGGGGGGGCAGCAGGGCGCCGCCCCCCTACTATTATGCTAGATCTCCAGGTGCGTCGTGTGCGTCCAGGTGAATATCGGCAAAGAGACAGCATTGCCAGTCGTACCCGCTCACGATCCCAGAACTCAAACAACACATTTCTTTATGAGAGTGAGCGTGGTGGATTTCGTAGGACTTTTTCACGCTCTGAACGTGCTGGTGTGAGGACCTATGTCAGCACTATTCGCATCCCTATCCGAAGAATCTCCGATGCAGGTTTGGGAGAGGCAACCTCAATGGCTCTCCAATCTATGATTAGACAGATTATGACTGGTTTTGGTGAACTTGGCTACCTCATGGATTCAGACTCTGACTCTTCAGATTCAAACCGTGGTGCCAACACACCTTCGGATCTGGGTGAAGCCCTCAACAACCCGGATGCTACTCCTGTTGCTGCTCCAGCTGCTGATGTTGATGAACCACCAGTGGCTGCTGGAGTCAGAGCAAGGACAATTGAGACTGATATGGTTGAGGGCCTTGCTACTGGAACACCTGCTTCTGGTGGCAGGGCTCGACCTAGACCATCCATCAGCCTAGAGGAGCCCAGCTCATTGCCATTCCTGCGGCTCGCCCACTTCTTCCTTCTAAATGATGACGATGAAGACCAGCCCCAAGGGCTGACAAAAGAGCAGATTGACAACCTCTCCATGCGCAACTTTGGTGAGAGTGATGCCTTGAAGACTTGCAGTGTCTGCATAACAGAGTATGCAGAAGGTAACAAGCTACGTAAGCTGCCCTGTTCTCATGAGTACCATGTGCACTGCATTGATCGCTGGCTGTCTGAAAACTCCACTTGCCCTATCTGCCGCAGGGCTGTCCTGGTATCAGCCAATCGAGAAAGTGTGGTGTAGTTCATTACAGACTGCAGGCCCTTTGTCTCAATTTAAATAATCTAATATTTCAAGTCCATGAGAGGCTTTTGAGGAAATGTGTCTCCACTGTTGAAATGTATTTCTTTCATACCATTTGTGAGTTTGATCATAATGCAGTTGCAGGTTTGATATGGGGTGCTTCATACAGTGACATTGAGACATATTCACTCTCTAGACATTTATTAATGGTGTCCAAAGTTAGACACAAGCAATGCATGCTGTTTAATTCAACCTCTAGTGACCAAGCAGTTTTTTGCACTGCGTCAAGCCTTGTGCACAAGCAGATCTGTAATTCATAAAGAATCACCTGGTTATTAAATGCTGCACACCTGCAGGTAGATCAGGCACTTCAAATCTGCTCTTTTGTATTAGCTCCGAAATGGCGCCTTTATATAATATAAGTGGGTTGTTGGTACAATTCTTAGTTACACCAATTCAAAGTATTAGCTGTAAATAAGCTTGTAAAAATAATTTTGAATCATACTATTTGTATCATTGAATTGGTTTTGGATTGTAAATGATGTCAGGAAGATTAGGGTAGTGTTGGCTACAATTACTCTATCATAGCATCTCTAAATTTGGTGTTGAACAAATAGGTGGTATCAGTGTACACAGCAGAATTGGAGATTGTGATGTCCACAGGATGTCGGACATTAATTGGTTAGCCATTTACAGTGTGACTTGTACTCTCCTTCTTTGTTTACCAGAAAGAAACAAAGAACTATTTTGGAGTGGCATATACCATAGAAATTCTCAGTGTGCTGAATTGTTTAAAAAAAAAAAAAAAAAAAAAAAGTGTTGTACAGTAATATGAAAAAAGAAATTCAGCTAGGTTACTTTTGTGAAGCACAAGTTTATTTTGGACTCATAACATCATTATTTTCTTGATCATTAAAATGATTGAGTAGTATTCATACCAGATACTAGGATGTCTCTATTGGTTGTAGATATTGGAGTTGATATCAAGTTGTCGCCATGTGAATTTCCCCAACTCAAAAATGCTATACTAACAGGCATGACATTTCAGACATTTAAATATAGACATGCTTCCCTCCCCCATGTAAAAGGAGATTTATATTTTATTGTACAATGATCATTTTGTGCTTGCATCCATTGGCCACTGGTCTGATTCTAAGTTTTGCCACTAAAATAATAGATTGTGTTTATTAATTGACTGAGGCTTTAGGTTCTCTAAGCTGGTATTGGCAGAGAGTAAAGTGACCAGATTAAAAACTAAATTGAAATTTGGCCTTCTCAATGTACAAGTTATTAATCCAAAGGTTTGGTTCACATCATTGTTCTCCTGTCTTAGTGAGGATACTCACCCACTCTGCTCTCCCTTTGTCTCACGAGCAGATGCTCCATATCAGTGTGCAATACATGCTAAAGTGAAAATAGGGCAATACAAACCATGATATAAATGTATGCTATTCTTAAAAAACTGTTGTTAATGGTTAAAATCTTAAATGAAGACTTATTACGTTTTAAAATGTGTTGAAGTTCATTTTATTTTATTTAGAAATTCTGTAGATTTTAATAGCACTGTTGATGAACAGGAACACTGGCTGAGGGAGGAAAAGGGCATCGCTAGTAATGCCATCCTGTCATGTTTCTTGTTTCACTGTTTGATGTCTTTATCACAATTATTGCTCCCCTTCTTGGGAAGTTTGAATGCAAGACATTGTCATTGTTGAAAACCATAAACATGTAAATGAAATGTATGTTCTCTCTTAGGCCATGCTTTAGTTTTGGCCTTGTTCTGTGACCCGCCCAGTGCAGTATGTTAACTGGGTGTTAAATGAAACTAACCGCTGAATTAAAGTTGATATGCTACAAAATGCATTGCTGTCATGTATTCTGTTTTGACAGTGATATTTGATCATTTTATGGTGATAGTTATTAACTATACCCTAGCTATACACCATTTTATTTTTGATGTGAATTTTTTTTTCTTAATACAAGGGTTTTTAAAAATGTAATTCTTTGTATAGTCATAAAGCTGATACTAACAGCTTTGACTAGTGAGCATGATTTGTGTGAAGAGTAAGTACAAGATGATGTGTTGGTGTCTCCCACCAGTTAATGTCACTCATTGTACTCCATGTCACTGAATACAAAATGAACTTGGTGCCCACTTCATTATGTATAACTGTCCAACTATACAACAACTCTGCTCTAATGTCTACCTCACTAAGTTTATATTTTTTATGGGTTCAATTCAGTTATTTTTATTATGGAGCCTGTACTTAAATGTGGTATTACTGGACTGCATTATATGGAGAGGGTTTTTTTTTTTTTGTCCTACCCAGGTACAAATCTGGGTAGGACACTTATAATGACCTAAATACTAGAACATTTAACCAACACAACTGAAAATAAAAACAGAATAGGCATCATGAAATGGCAGTGGTTGTTGTGGATTTCATCAGAATGCACAGATGAAGATAATAAAGTCTGTATGTGTTATCAGGTAGGAGACATTTGACCATTTTCAGTTGGGGTAAGGCAGAAACAAAATAAATGCCTTTATGTACATGAACTTTGCTAAAATAGCATGCTTTACCCGGCTCTTAGACAAAAACTGACCATTGAACTAATCAAACTAATGCCACAGCTGCAGAGCCATGAATGACGCTTTAAATTGACGTCATGTTAGTTTAGTCTGACGGTGCAGCGCCAGGTACAGACATCGGTGACGTCTGGAGAAACACGGAAGTGACCACGGTTAGGATGGCGCTGCGGGCTGTGGGGAGCTGTCTGTCACATTTTCACAGGAACTGTTTTAAGGTAATTCGTGTCTTTATCCAGTAACTTATTGAACAGTCAACGTTACAGCTACTCTCACTATCTCACCTAAGTTTGCCAGGACGGAAACGGGCTCAAACCTTAGAAAAACGGCAACAAGCTCAGCTGACTTAAGGGACGGGTTCATTTCATTTGATCTTAACTTACATGTGTTACAAAGTACATTAGTTTGCTGCATCGCTGCAGGGCGACATGAAAGTTCTGCAAATATTACTCTTTTATTATACTATACGACTACGTTATTACTACACTGTCCTTTCAGGTGATTTCAGTAGGCAGTAAACCACCAGGGGGAAGTGTTAACACTGGAATAAGTTGCTATCGCATCCTGTTAAATTCATCAAGCAATGAATCAGTTAAATTTACTCCTTTCGACTCTTTTAGATCGTTTCTGTACAAACACTTGGAGATGTCCGATTCAAAAGAACCTGCCCAGTTGAATTGAGCCATCTGGACCATTTGGTTATCACTGTGAAAAGTGTGCCAGACACCATCAATTTTTACACCTCAGTCCTTGGCATGGAGGTCATCACTTTCAAGGTATTCATTCATTGGGTCCATTCATATCTATTTATTGATAATGTCAAATGTGTGAATAGTGTAAATATAGTTGCCATTTTAATACAAATGTTGTCCTATCTCAGCAAGGTCCCCACTGTTCTCCAGAATAGAGTATAATATAAATGTGTGCTGCTCTTAAAAACATTTGTTAATAACAAAAAAATTGAATGAACATTTAGTAAAACAATGATATTATAATACATGGCTCAAGTAAAAGGAAACACTCTTGTGCTTTTGGCGTGTGGTGAAAATCCACTAGATGGCGGTGTTTGATTAAAAGTCAGCCACTCACTCACTTATGCGGGACATTGAAAATTCAAACACTTCTTTTTACACACGTTATCTCTACATCTTGTAGGGAGGCCGCAAGGCTCTGGGTTTTGGTCAGCAGAAGTTTAACCTTCACCAGCTGGGTCAGGAGTTTGAGCCGAAAGCCAAACATCCAACATCTGGCTCTGCAGATCTTTGCCTTATCACCAAAACCCCTTTGGCTACAGTAGCGGCACATCTGAAGGTAATTCAGCCAACTCTACAGACTGTTTGAATGACTAATGTCAGTTTTATTCCTGTAAGGGGGCTATCATTTTAAACCCACTTAAGGTGCCACTGCAATTTTAAGTCTTAGTTTCTGCTGTTACTCTTCTTTCGCAGGATTGTGGAGTCAAGATAGAAGAGGGTCCAGTGGAGAGGAGTGGAGCTGTGGGAGTAATCACTTCTCTGTACTTCAGAGATCCAGACCACAATCTCATTGAAGTGTCAAACTATAGCCAGTCAACATTGGAGGGATCTTCCTAAGACCTCACCAGCCTTATTTTTGAACGCATGAAATTCAACCAAACTCTGCACCAACTCTGTCCATTGAGCTACTTTGCACAATTATTGTTTCAGCTATGATGCTTTGAGACCAAAAATTAGTCAAACAACGCTAGATTTAGACAGCACCAGATAACATCACTTGGCTGTGCAGAGACACTATTCCTGTGTAGTTCTGCTGACCGTTTGTTGCTAGTTCATGTGTGGAAAAAGGCTGTTTTGTTTTTTCATAAGAGCATGAAAGGTGACACTTGATAAAGTTAAGCTCTATAATCAAATGGGTACTTGTAAAGATTTTTTTCGGTTAAACCAAAATGTAATAAAATGATCTTTCTTGTTAATGAAACAACTTGTCAATTTAAATAGAAAAATACTAATTAGTGAATCAATTTTATGTAATTGAAACAAATGTTAATCAAAATACACACAATTTTCCTATTTACTGTACATTACAGCAACTGTACAGCTACTGGTTCAGTGCAACACATGTAATACACACTATTTGACTCACTGTATTTAAAGTAAATACAATAGGTACCAGTATGAACACTGAGACAGGTTTTGTTTGCTGTAATCATTGCTCTTGTTCATACTAAGCATTAAAAGACCACTTTATCATGAGTTCATCACATGTTTGTAATACAGGTGGAATGTATAGGTAGGTACTAGCTTATCACCTTGGAGGTTGGAGGTATCTGGTTGCATATACACTAAAGAATTAATTAAGATTTTGATCTGACTAAGATTCAGTTTTAAACTAAAAGTTATAATATGGGGTTACTTAAAGAAAAAAATAAACAAAACATTTATTTGTTATGAAGATGAAAGTCTGGAAGACACGTAACATATAAATTGTTTAGTTTTCATATCAGGCACCTTGCATCAACTCTCTATTATTTGGAACCATTGCTTGCAAATGTGCTCTTGATGTTGGAATCTGTTATCATCATGACAGACAAAGATGCCACTGTGCCCATTTATCACTCTGCCTCTGCACAAAATGTGACAACTCTTGAACTGTAAGACTTGGATCCACATGGCCTTATCTCTACACATTACATTAAGTTGCAAATAGAATATCTTTTAACAGTTCTATTCATTTACCAAATTCCAGCCTGTCATGCCCAGGTTTTCATTTTCAGGGAAACCCCCAGGGTTCAATATTGCATAATGTGTCATTATTGTTGAGCAGTTATTCTCACTCAAAGAAACATTATAACTGCTGCATCACACTAATAAATGATGGATGTGCCTTAAAGTAACTTAGGAAAACTCAGTCAGAATATATCCTCAATTTTACTACATTAGCTGCAAATATTTCAGTTGTGATATTACTACCATAGCTTTCACAGAGGCAGAATTAAAATATGAATGATCAAGAAACCTTTGGGCAAAAAAAAGCCTTACTGGCTACACCTATGAATAACTGGAAATATTTTGCACCCTGTTAAAATGGAATTTGAGAGACTAATTGGGTTTATTGATGATTCAATTAAGAAAATAATGTATAGAACTTGTTTAGCCAGATAGAAATGAAATGTGGGCAACAAAAGGAAGTCACTTGTACCAGTCCCTGTTTCAAGTCTATTCTAGTACTAAAGACGTATTCTCTGCAGTTACTTCCTGTTTTCATTAAATAAAAAATAAATAAATAATAATAAAAAAAAAAACTTGGTGGCGCGCCTGTTTTGAATAGCTAACACACTAAAATTGACCAGCAGCGCAACCTAGCTCACAGGAGGAGTAAATATACTCCTTGCAGGCATTTGAAAGGGATCTTAGTGGAAGTAGCTTTGCTTGTGGTCTCACAACAGCCTTTCTGGCAGTGATGCCCTGTCTGCTTGTACACACAGCATTGAATGCAACAGGTGAGCCCTTTCTGCCTACCGAGGTCCCAGGGCATTTCCTTAGAGACTGCTATACGGCATGTGCCAGGACATTAGAATATATCTATGTGTTCCATTTGACATGACATGGATGTCAACTTCTATTATCTTTTACCATTACTTTCACTAGATCTCCCAGTAAATATTTATTATATTTTATGATAACCATTGACAACAGACCTGCTCTGTTTAAATACCTTCACAAACAAGCAAATAGTCAGTTCAAATCAGGAAATTTTTATTATGGCTTGTCAGAAAATACAGAAAGAACTATACAATCATTTTTTGTAAACAGTACAATTAACAACTATCTGAACATTGTAGCACTGGTTTTAAAAACACAATCTATGCAGTTGCTGTACATTTGAAGCCATCATCTCTTCATTAATCTTTTCACTTGACCCCAAATATTGAAATTGCGCTGCTCAAACATAGACTTAAATTTAAATGTAAGCACAAGTGTCTATTTTCAGTTTATGCTCATTGGTAGTAATGGACATCATTTCTTGAACACTTGTCCTTCTTACTATAAATGTCAGTCAGGTGACTGTTAATCACGCAGAAGGCAAATAAACAATAATTTGTCAAGCACAGATATATTAGGTGTAGTATTTTGCACATTATTATTACTAAATATGCATTAGCGAAATCATTCATGGTTTTCCCTTTGCTTAACTTGATTATTTTTTACACCTCACTTTCGATAATGAAATTGAGGTTAATGAAATAAAATATTATAGCACAGAGTACATTGCATAAATATTTACAACTAACTGAAATAAGAATGTGGAAAAATAATATAGAAATAATTTAAAAGAAGTTGTGTAGTTATAGTGTACAGGGTAGAGCACTACAGCTGATTGATTGTGTGGTTGTTATGTGTGCCTGTAAATGTTCATTGTAGCTGTGAGAGAAGGGAGGAGAGGTTTTCAATTCTGTCCAACTCGTCCACCACATCANAGTGCTGGGTATTTGCAGATGAAGCGGGAGTCCAGCAGGATGACATCAGAGCCCAGGATAGCTCTGACCACTTCAATGATTTTAGGGTGTTTGGTCAGACCCATCACCCACGGATACTGAAGGTGAACATTGTGGAGGCTATACTGGGTGTATTCTTCACCTGAGGATGAAAACAGATGTAGTATGACACTTATATTTTATTATATCTGTCTTATTCTGTTTAATTTAGTTTCATGCAGAACATGATGACAATATAGAGACAAATTACACTCACTCTACACAACTGTAATGCATTTGGGTCACACCAGTTGTTACTTTGACTAATTTCTGCCCTCTTTTCTATGACTAACTCCTTCTATGACTAACTCCTAAGTGATACTTACCAAGTTCCTTCTCCAGCTCAGAAAAGGCACATCTGGCTTCCCTCAGCTCTTTCTCGGTCAATACAGGCAGGGCTGAGAGAAAGCCCTGCTGGTTGTAGATCTCCTGCTGTTTAGCTGTGGATGTCTTCATTGCCATTAGATTGTTGCTCTGCTGATGCCTCAGGCTTCCTCCAAAATTTATAAGGTAGGGACTTTTTATGGAGTTGATAGAGGTTAAGAGGGGGTGAGGCAAAGAGAGAAAGTGAAGCTTATGTAAGATAAAGAAAAGGATATTTATCCAGTTTTCCATTGGGTTTTCAAGACAATTTGAACTTTAGCTGTTTATGGAGACATAAAAAGAAAGCATGTCCTGCCCAATTGGCCTACTGAGAAAAACATCTAACCACATATAGGTGGGTCACAGTGAACGCCACCTTATTCTTACTGTCCCTCAGACCAATATAATCCTGTGACAACACTTGAATCTGTCTGAACCTTGTGACCCATCTGAACCAAGTCACTTTGTTGCGTAAAATCATCTTATGGCCTGAAACAGGCTCAGAAAAGAACACAGCATTTGTTACAGTAGACAAGGAAAACATCTTTATGTTCATACTTGTTAAATCTTACATATTGTAATCTTAAGTAATTAGTAACATAATCTTAAGTATTGTCTCCATACCTGTCTGCTCATCAGTCTTCTCTTGCTATCTCTCCTAGTCTGGACTCTGGGTTAAATACTGCACAGAGCATTATTAAGAAACTTCACTTCCTTGTGTAATCTTAACCTTCCTAAAAAAATAAAATAAAAAAAAGACAAACCCCATTTCGTGACGTATACTTTACATTGTTGTGTCATGGTGTAATGAAGCATTCAAAGGAATTTATTAACTAATGTAACAGGAAACCATTTCCTCTTAGGGGCGACATACTGGGCTGCTGTTATCTCTATACACATGAATAACATCACGTTTTACCACCTCAGAGATTTATAGACAGTCTAATTTGGGTGCTGCACTTTATTTTAAAATTCATCTGGACTGATTTGAATGATACCTTTGTTCACCCAGAAACTCATTATTCTTTCAGATTAACTTACCCCGTCATTACAGCCTCATATTCAACTTTAGTGACAGAACGATGACTGATCACTGGACAAAGACATACAGTATTTCATATTCTGTGTGATGTGTGTGAGAGTATGACTGAGTCTCACAGAGAAGAGAAAATCCTAATGGTCTCCTTTCAGATTAGGGGACATTTTCAGCTTCTTATTACACTCCTCTTTTTTGCTTTATACTCCATTTACTCTGTAAGAATATTAGTATATACATACGTTTATGACATTTTGTATGAACAATGTGCCTACCTCTTACTTACTCATTTTGTGTGTTTACTTTGCAAATTATAAACAAACTTTGTTTAAAGAACAAAAAAAAAGTAATTTTTGAGGATACAGATACTACTGCATGGTCAAGAAACAGAAGTGCCAAATTTTGATTTCCTTCACAACAGATATGATATATCCTGGAGCTGTACACCTAGCTGTTGACATGCTTCCATTTTCATTCTATACTGTGCCAATATATGTATAAATCAATCACATTGTTAAAGATTAAAACAAAATAATACTAGCATTACTTGTTAAAAGCACTGCATGTCACTGTAAGCAGTACAAAGAAAGGACAGGTTGAAGTGTTTCTTCTACACTCTCTAATGGGAACTTTCCAAGGATGCTGAGAAACTGTGCCGTGGGAAACCCCTGATCACCCAGGGGCCCCTTCCATTGTGTGATGATATGTGTCAGTAGTTTCAATGATCGAGTGACCGGGAAAGAAGAGCAGTAAACCTTCTTTCACTGAGCAAACATTAACTACTGGAGAAATCCACTGCTCCTCAATAGCTGTTCCTGGGGTTTTCTGGTATAAACATATTTATCATGTGTTCTAATGAGACAAGGAAACTGAGAAGAAAACATTTTAAAGAAGTCAGAGTAATAAAGCAAATATCAAATGAGAATAAGGATGATAAAAGTGGGTAGCGCCTTCCTTCTAAAGGAGGTAACAAACCACAAGCACAATTAGAGCAGTTTGACAATCTATTTTATTTTTCTGGATATTTAAAACTTTGAAAATATAGAACTCATTAGAAACACTGAAGTAAATATACAAACGTAACTTTAGAAAAAAATATTAGTCAGAATTATATTAGATACATTAAATAGCCTAAATATAGGCACCAAAGTACTGAACTCCATCAATCTACAATTGAACTTTAACCTGGTATTACGTTCATGAAACTTTCCAAAGAGAAGCCCTGAGGAATGAGTGAAATAAGTCTGGATTTGTTCATGTTGTGCCACTTCAATTAACTTGACTACATGTTCTTTACTATCAACATTAATCAGATAACACTGACGTTTGAAAAAGAGAGATGCACCTCTGAAAATGCAGTGAAATTTTACTAGTGGTGTAGACCTACTGCTGCATCTCTGTAACATGTGGTGCGAAGTGA